>PVIH01001591.1:0-226665 GCA_004025045.1 Sigmodon hispidus
CTTTTAGTTCCTGGCATGTTTCTTTCATAGATTTGTTCATCTCTTCCAATTTTTTGTTTGTATTTTCTTCTATTTCTTTAAGGCTATTTTTCATATCTTCTTTGAGAGCTTCGATGATCATCAAAAAGGAATTTTTGGTGTTGCTTCCTTCTGTTTCCTCTTCATTGCTCAGTTCAGGTCTTGTATTTGTAAGATTGCCGCTCTCTTCTGGAGTTACCTTGTTGTTCTTTGTATTATTATGTAATATTTTGCACTGACGTTTGCCCATGGCTTCAGTGGTTCACGATTAGATGGCTCCTGGTCAGTTGTGGCACTCGGGCTTGTGTGCCTCCTGTCACTTCTCTGGGCGGGGTCTGAGTCTGTCCTTCAGGGACCACTGTAGTTATCTGTTGCTCAGTTGGAGGTCGAGGTAGGTAGCCATGCAAATTCCCTCAGCAGCAGCTGTGGGTATGGTGACAGGCAGACTTTATCTGCACCTGCTACAGAGTGCACTGGGACTTACTCTGCAGACAGCCTGTGGTGTGCTTTTAAAAGCAGACAGACTGAGCTCCACCCAGCTCTGTTGAATCTGAATTTCCACACAGAACTCCCAGACCTTTCATTTTTGGACACAAGTATCCACAGGATTCTCACTGGCAAAGCCCAGGATACATAAGTCTTTAATGCTACACTTTCCCTCCTTTTGTCCTATGAGAATTTCAAACCTATAGAAAACTTTGGAACTTTTAGGGAAGATGAAGAACTCGGCAGGCCACACTTGCTACTAATGTGCCACTACACTGTATGCCACGTGCCATCTGACCCATCCAGTCCTCCCTCCACCATCAATACATGTAGGTTTTATGGGAGCACTTGAATGTAAATTGTGGGCATTTATGTATTTCCCCTAAGCCAACCAGCACAGACACAGTTCTCTTGGGGTACATTAGGGATGCTGTACATTGGGGTTCATTGGGGATGCTATTCACTGGAGTTCATCAGTGATGCTGTTCACTAGGTGGTTCATCAGGGATACTATTTATTGATGGTTCATTGGAGATGCTGTTTCCTGGGTAGTTCGGCAGGGATGCTGTTTCCTGGGTAGTTTATCTGGGATATTATTCCCTAAAGTTCAGTCTTTTTTCTTGAATGGCTAAATTTACATGGAGTGAAAGACATAGATCCTATTTTAGCCTTGACGTAGTTTCAACATGTGTGCACACCTGTATGATCCTAAGCTCTTTCAAGATAACATTGCTTTTCAACCTACAAGTTCCAATTCTGAGGCAACCTTGATCAGGGGTAATCTTTACCATAATAAAAATAGTTTTGAAAGCTAGCAAAATGAAAACCATTCCCAACTAACCACCCAAATCTCCAATGTTTTATTTGTTAAATATTTTTATTAGCTAACAAAGAATTAGGTTTTGTTTCATCATTTTTAAAACATGTGTTTTCATGTGTCCCTGTCCTGCCATCTCCTTTCCCTGCTTTGTGCTCCCCTACCCCAGGTGGCTGCTTCTACCTTCCTGGCCCATGTGATCTTCTGCCACCCCCACCCCTCCACGCCCCTCTCATCCAGTTTCAAAGTCTATATTCCTAATCACAATCTATTTACATTTAAAAAAAATTCAAAATTAGGATCCACACTAAGAACCTGTGATCTTGTCTTCCTGAGAATGGACCACCTCACTTCCTATAATACCTTCTCCTTTACCCACCTTCCTGCAGATCTCTTAATTTCATTTTTTTTAGCAGGTAAGAATTTTACCCAGCATTCTGATTCATTAAGGTGTGATGCTGTGTGTAGAGCCGGATGGGATGAGGGCTGATGTCCAAGGACCTTGAGTAGCCTGCAGTGTCTCTGTTACACCCCCCCCAAGAAAGACCCCTTGGAGCTGCCATCCTGCTTTGGACATTGGGAAGCTGCTTCGATGTGGGAAATTCGCTTTCTCTGTAAAAGGGGAAAGTATTGCAGGTTCTGAACTATCATTAACCAGGAGAAAAAAAAATCACCTAGTCATTTTATTTTTCTTCTTCATTTTTAGAGGAGGGGGTTGTTCAAATCAGACACATGGGTAGTCTGTCTAGTTTCATTTCACAATTCTCAATAAACCTACAAGATTCTGATTGTCTCAGCAACGTCTGGCTACTTCCCCTGCATGAGGCCTGTAATATAAGTCTGTAATTTTCTCCATGCAGCAGGGGCAGGCTTTATGGGCCGAGGGGACACGGAGAGTTTCATCTCACCGCCTGGTTGCCACAGGCTGTTGGCCTGGAACAGAGCTCACTTGCAAAATGACAGAAAGAATGAGAGACCTGCCCCCAACCTGAAGAAGAACCAGAAGTCTCCAGTGATTGGGGCTGCGAGCCTCCTCCTCAATCTGTCTGTCAGGGCAGCTACACAGCTCATTTCAGCCTCCCAGACTCCCTAGCCAATCAGCTACTGCCCTGGCGCCCAGGATGGATGAAGCCTCCCAGCACAGCTTCTCTTCCTGGTTCTGATTTTGCACTCCCAAAGTTGCTTCTGCAAAAGATGCAGCAAGGTCACAGATAGAAACTGAAGAGCAGGGGTGAGCAAGCTAGTCCCACGCTAATGCCAGCGAGGCTTAGGGTTCAAGCCCAAACAATTCTGGGGGTGCAAGGGCTGCTAATTATTCTGCTGATGTAATTGTAAAATTGGGATTGAGTGTCACCCTATCTGAGAGCTGGAGGACGTGACCTAGTCAGCCCAGGATTTTGATCCTGTTTTAATTTTATTGGTTCATCTCTCTATTTAATTGCCCAGCCTGAGGCTTGTCCTCAACCTCTGGCTATATTGAGTTGGAGTTAATTTGTCAGTGGAAGAGGGAAGCCGCCGGAGTTGGGCTTAGGAGTACTCAGAAGTAAAGGCAACTTAGAGTCTAGCCTCAGTTCACATTCTATCAGTCATGACACTCTAAGAAAGACAGTAAACTTCCATGAACCTCAGTTTCCACACTCCTAATGTGGAGGTGATTGGACACCCACACTACAGAATTGCAAGAGGGACCAATGAGATCCTATAACAGTACAGTAATTGCCTCTGACTACATTGGGATGCCAACTCCTTGTGTCCCTCTGAGAATCCCTCCACTATGATGCCCCCTCTCCTGCTTTCCCAGGACTTTAAAGTTCTCTGTGGTCATTTGCTGAAGCTCTGTACGAATACCTAGCAGTAGATTCACTGTGACCTTGTTTCCAAATATTCTCCTTCTGCAGCCCTGCACTGTACCAGAGCACCGCAGCTAGTTATTGCTCCCAGCACTCACCCCGATGCTGTCTTGACCTTAACCAGTCACAGCAGAAGTCATTACCAACCTAAGCAAATGGCTGTATGCTTTTGGACAATAGGTTGCTCATCAATGCAAACATGTGATAAGAGCCAGGGATAGATCAAGGTTCCCTTTTCTGTTGTGAATAACAGGTTCTGTTAGGTAACAGCGTAGACTATGATTATAATACCCACCCATAGGAGTGTTGATAAAGCTTGAGTCCTGCTGTAAATTCCAAATGTATTTGCTGCAAGTCAAAGGCGTTGAGTAGGGATGAGACTCCCCAACAGGTGGCTGAGTGCTGGAACGGTCTATCTCCCTTCCTTTGGTTTGCCTCAGAGCTCCTGCCCCACTAGGCTAGCTTGGAGTCAGTGTCAGCCAGGACATGATGTATCTTCACCCTTGAGAGTTTGCTGAGCTGTTGACACTTCACTCAGTGAAATAGTTCCCATCATTGTTTCCTGAATGATCTGCTGCTGTTCATCTTTCTGGACCACAGTGTGACATGGCACTGGAAAGTAAGTAAATAGGAAGGCAGACAGCAGCAACACCATCACATCTTAGGTGGAAGCCACGGGGAAGATTCTGGGAATCTGATCCTTTCCTCCACACCCTTCTTCCTTTTTCCCGGAACCCAGGGTCTTAGGCATAGGGGGTAAATATTATACCACTGACCAAGGTACATCTCTGGTTCAGAATCTAATCTGGTGGCCTCAAGGCAAAGGCTGTAAAATGAAGCAGAAAGACACAGGCCCTGGGGACAATTAAAGCACTGGCCCTAAGGGTCACCTTTGGGGGCAGGGCTTGGACAAGTCACTTAGCACTCCAGGGTCATGGTTTTCTCTGAAGAAGGGATCCAAGAACTAAAGCTTCCTGAAAAGCAAGCACCTGCAGGCAGCCTGTTGTGGCCTCACAGCGGCCCCTCACATGTCCTGATGGGGGCAGGTGGCATTGGGCTCTAGACAACTGATGCTTCCCCTCAACATCTGCCAGCTTCTCCACAGAGATATGTCAGCACACAGAACCAAGTAAGACATTTGCTGGAGAGGAGGCTGGCAGCTGCAGAAAACACTGGTTCTCAGAGTCAGGTTTGTTATTTCAATGAAGCGCTAAATGTCAAGTGAATGTTTTCCTCACCAAGATCATCTCTCTGTAATCCCGGGGAGAAGGATTTGGTGGGCTTGACTTACAGGCTGCACACTTATGGGAAGGGAGTTAAAGGTAACCAGACCCATGTTAAGGCAGACTCAGATCTCTAGCCTGGGAGAACTGTATGGATTATTTTGTTAAAATATGTATATGTATTCATTCATTCAGATATTTATTAAGTTTCTGATATTCTCCACATACTGTTCTAGAATCTAGGGACACCTGGATAAACAAAGGTGATAGGTAGCCAATACTGGGAATTTACATCTAGCGGGGCACAGATGATAGGCAAAGGAAGTAAATAATGAGATGGACAGCAGCCAATGATAAGGAGAAGGACTGGAGTCTGAGAGAGGAATAAAAGCCATGAAAGTGAGGCTGAAATGGTAGGCAGGACAGCCTGTGAGAAGAAGACTGCCATTCTATGAGCAAACAAAGATAATGGTCATCATACAGGCCAGTAAGCAAAGTAGAATGTGGGATTTTGTCTTGTTGTTTTTGTTTGGTCTTAGGGGGTCGGTTTTTGTTTTACACCATTTCTATTGATAGAACCCAGTCAGAGTGTAGCAAAGGTGCAAGGATTTGGGCCTAGAGAGAAGCACTCACTGGTGCTCAGCATCCTGGGAGTGGACAGCCCTGGATTGCCGAGCAAAAGGGGTTGGGATGCCAGCATCCAGCAAAAACCAGGGAAGAAAGCAATTGTTCACACAGTTGTGTCACCCGGTGGGAACTTGAAGCGTGTCTCCAAGGAGCTGTGAACAACATTTGTTTCTGGTAAACACCTTTGTTCCTGGGTTTGACTACTTTTAAACTTTTCAAACTGGGCTAACTTCAGGTGTGACATTTGAAAGCCGTCACCCATTTTTCTGTTAGATGAGTAAGGGGGGGAGAGAAACCAGCTAATGAATTCAGAAAGTGGATGCTTTTCTTTAAAGTTGATGCTATGGTAAGCTAGAGATTGGGTTGGCGTATCAGACACCCTGGATTTCCTCTGGGAAGACCTAGGTACTACAGAGAGAAAAAGGGGAGTGAACTGACAGGTAGTACCTTCTAGGTCTTTTCTAAACCTATGAGCTCTCATTCTTCACTCAAGTGCCTTGTGGATGTAGACCCACCAAGATGAGTATAGCAACACTGAAGTCATGCTTTAGGATGTGTAATCACTGCACATGCATCTCACTTTCTGTTACATTTTGAAACTCAAAGACGACTCTCTGAGATCAGGCTGCAGTTGGATTTTTTAAGAAGCATATTTTCAAAACCAAAACATTATACCAAGAGCCAGGATAGCTACTGTGGACCCTGGAGCATCACATGTAACTATGGACACAGAAATTTCTGGAGTGGATGCAAAGATAGTTATCAGGAAGGAAGTGACAGAGGCATTCCTGGGAAGGTTACAGAGGCAGAGATCAGATGCTCCTTGGGTTGAGGAATGACAGAGACATGGCCTATTGAGAGTACCTCCCTGAGTCTGGAACACTTCTGAGTGAAGGCACTTATTTTTTTTTCCCTTAGGATACAGTTTGGGAAATATTGTGAGCTCCTGAGAAGAAGTCCTCATGTGAAACATTTTGCACAGGGCGTAGTTTGGACCAGGGATGGAAATGATGTAAGAAGCATGAACGTTGTTATTCCCACAGCTCCAGTCTCCTTGGCTCTTGGCAGTCACAGAAGCAGCATAGGCCCCTGCCCCTTCGTGGGGTGGGCAGTTGTTGAGTTGAATGGTGAGCATCACCGAGCTTGGGTAGAGCTATGATAAATGGGAGCAGGAAAGGCTTGATTCTTTGGTGATTCTTCAGCACCATGATTCAGTAGTATGTGTCAGAATGTGGTCACTTTAAAGTTAAAAGGCCAGGCCCCTCCCAGATTAAGCCAACCTAGTGTCTGCTTCATCCACTCTACCCTCCCAGGTACCCCTACCATTGACCTCATCATCGAGTATTAAAGAACCCTTGATGCTGAAGTATCTGTCAGGAGGTTTAAATCTTTACACCTCATGACCATTTCTCAGAATGGGACTAATAAGAAAATCAGCTACAAAATAAATTCCACTTTTATACATTTGAGGAAAACTGCAGAATTGTTCTTACACTTTCATTAAGAGGAGGAGTTTAGATATAAAACAATTTAAAAAGCAAGACAGAAAAAAAGATGGTAGGTCCCAAATGAATGGGGTAGAGCAGCCAGCCAATGGGTATGTGGAGAGGTTAGGGGTTAGAGGTGTGGTGATATACTGTATATTTAATAAAATAGTCTGGAATATCATCACAATGTATCCTCACACAGAGGTCTGTGGAAGTCTGCATGTTTCATGAGCTAAAGATGGGGTCCCTGAGGAGGAAGACTCAGCATACCTAGGCAAGAGAGTAGAAAAGTCGCACCCGACCTTCAGCTTCATGGATGAATATCACTTATTGGGTAATGTTTTTCTGATCAGCCATAGTTTTATTATGAAAATTAAATGCTATATGGGTACCACAAATGTCCTGAGGGCAGTTTAGATGAATCAAAGAGAGCTGGGCTACTAGTTCAAGGCCAGCCTGGTATACAGAGTGAGTTCCAGGATAGCCAAGACTACAGAGAGAGGTGGGGAAAGGAGAGAGGGAGGGAGGGAGGGAGGGAGGGAGGGAGGGAGGGAGAGAGAGAGAGAGAAAAATCCGGTGGATCTAGGCAGCATGCACATCTCCCGGTTCTTTCCTTTCTGTGGCATGAAAAGGTCTCCACTAGCTGGTCTCTGTGCTTGCCACAGAAGAGACCTGAGACAGGTGCTCTGTCACTCCTGCTGTCCACATGGTCACCAGAGATTATCTTCTTCCCACCGAAGCACTTGGCACAGCAGAGGCAAGGGCTTAGGCCAGAGGGCCGAGGTGTATTGAAGAGGCTGCCATATGGAGAGAGGCCATGAGGGACCTTCCTGCTCTGTGAGAGGTGCGGGGGACAGCTCTGTCCTGGTGGCTTTTACAGTTCTAGAAAGGGATGGTGTTATGTTTGAGAACCTTTGCCTGGCTTTTAAAGAAAAGAATAGTTTGTTTTGTTTTTCTGGAACTCTAGTTTTACATGACTGCCTTACTCCCTGGATCTTAAAGGGTACAGAGTGGAGTTGTGGTTCCTCAGAATTCAGAAGAGGAGAAGAAGACAAGCTTCCTTGGCAGTCCCTGGTCTCTTGTCAACATTTTGCAAATTACAGGAATGCCAAAGCTTTAAAGACAGAGATCTACTTAACCACATTGCAGTCACCTCCAGAAGTAAATACTACTTTTCTGGTATTCATGCCCTACCTACCACATGCACTGTAGAAAAAGTATAGCCTCCCTTCAAAATCTTCACAACTCTGCACTCGCACATACAGAGAGGATTCCCGAGACATGTCTGTGCACTCTTCTGGTGTCTCTGCCATGCATGGTGGGAACCAAGGCCAGGACGAGCTCACATGTTTCTAAGTTTGCTTTTTTGACTGTCAAGCCTCCTTTGCTCTGTGTGAATTCGTGTCTGGTCAGACTGCTCCAGGAAGAATCCTCCCCTCAGTTTGTATGTTGATGTTCTGACTTTCAATACCCCACAGTGGAGACAGAACCAGAGAGCCACTGAGATAAACAGTGACCAGACCCTTCTCCAGGAAGTTTAGCGCCCTTAGAAGAAGAGAGGGTGGCATTATAGACTTATCTGAAGGGAAGACATTGTAAAACACACAGCTCTCATCTTAAAGGGAATAAAAGGTAGTTTATTTTAGACTCAAATTTGAGTGATCCCGGCCCAGGAACACAGATTTAAATTACCTTAAACTTTATGTGCCAATGTGGAAACAGTTTCAGGAAGGTTTGTGGCTTAACGGAACAAAGAAAGTCATAGTCAAAGCAAGTTTAAAATACAGCAAGCTGGGGAAACTTTCTTAGGGGCCTCAGATGCTATCTGATGAAGCTTAGTTTTGGGGTTGGTGGTCTACTGAGTTAATAGATTTCAGAAAGTTTTTAATCTGTTAGCTGCAAGATGTTAGTTCTACCCCAGAGGTAGGTAAGGAATTCAAAAGGTTACTGCCTAGGACCTCCAACATTTCAATCTCTACACATTACTACAGTTCTAATCAGTCATCATTCCCTGCAGAGTCAGGTTCTTCCCAAGAGTTCTTCACAACATGAAGATATGGGGCACAGATAATCATCTATAAGCCTTGAGAAGCCTGGAGCTCCCTCCTGCCAGCTCCTAAAGCAAGCAAGCAGCCATGTGAGCACCTGAACCCAAGACTTCCAGCCCCCTGGGCCAGTGACAATAGTTTCTCCTGTTTTTATCCACCCACTCTGGTGCTCTGTGACTGCAATCTGAGCACGTGAGCCAAGGCTCCATGCCCCGGCAACCGCTGCTTGGAAGCTACAGGCTATGCCTTTGCTCCAAAGCCTGTGGCTTCTCCTTGAGTCTGTGGGTTTTATCAGGGTAAGTTGTAACATCTTTAAACTACTATCATCTTCTGGTGGGGTTTAACTGAATATGGGTCACTAGAGAATGACTTTTAGAGTTAGGGAATGTCACCAGAACCCCCAAATTCTCTCTTGTGATGGTTACATAGCCAGCCTGAAATGAGAGACCACTCCCTGTCAGCAAGATCCAAAGTCTCTGCCACACCTTCTATCCCCTTCTCAGTCTAGGTTTGACTGCTCTGCCTGGGGCTGTGCTCCATTCAGGAGTCTCAGTGTAACTCAAAGCGTGTCCTCAGGTCCCAGGGAATCACATGTGGCCAGGCTGTGCTGTTACATGCCATTCTTAATGAGACGCCTGCAGAGCTTTGCCTGTACTTCTAACATAAGCCGTAATTTGAAGAAAACATCTGGATCTGTTCCATCTAGTAAAAGGCCAGGGGTTCAGTAAGGCCTTGATTTGCTTACAGCAAAAATGAAACCCTAGTGCATGCTCTGAGGATGGAATAAAATGACAAGGGACAGTGTCATGTGTGCCTGTAGCCTGCCAACAACTCATAGAATTGGCAGGGAACCTAAACGTGTTGCTGGTTCCAGGATATTTAAGATGCTCAGAGGAAAAGGCAGCATGTGGTCCCTTTGGGAAACATTTTGGAGGCACCACGTGCAATAGTGAAAATTGAAAATACCCTGAGTGCCCACAGAAAGGATATTTAAAAGAGGAATTTATTAGATTAAGCAAACTGCTGCATACTTATGCCAATATAGCTATTAGGAATGATATGGAAGGATGTTGAAAAGAGAAGCAAAGTGGCTTGGAGGGGAAGGTCACTTCTTTCAAGTAACTGGGGCTCCATCTCCCCTGTAAAATATTTATAAGGCAAAAAGTAAGTGCTCAGAAAAATGATATCTGGGGCTCTGGGAGGCAAGCTTATGTACTATTTCTTTCTTGCTTCTGGTAGTTAGGGTATCTGTAAGTGACAATACATGACTTCTATAATATAATTGCATATGCCATGGAGAAGGCTTTACTCACTCTAGACTTTACACTTCTCTATCTAGTAACAAGATCCACACGGTCTTTCGGTTTTCTATCAGTTGCAAGTTTCCAAGTTGGTGATTCTGAAGACCGACATGAAATACGGTTGGAAGAACATTCGCACAGTTGAAGAGGTCAGTTGGGTGTAGGATGTCTTTCTATACACTGTGAATATACTTTATTGCCATTTGTTAATAAAGAAGTTGCTTTGGCCTATGACAAGGCAGCTTAGAAGCAGGCAAGAAATCCAAGCAGAGATGAAGATAGAGAAGGGCAGAGTCGAAAAGCTGCAGGCTGCTGCCCAAGGAAACAAGATGTAATGAGACACAGGTAAAGCCACAAAGCCACATGCCAGTGCAATAGATTAATCGAAATGGGTTGAATTAAGTTATAAGATTTAGATGGTAATGGGCCTGAGCTATGAGCCAAACAGTTTGTAATTAGTATAAGTATTTGTGTGATTATTTGGGAGTAAACAGCTGCAGGACTGCAGATCTGAACCTTAGGTCTAGGCCAGGCCAGAAACTTCTGGCTACAGGTATGGTGGCCAGCTCCAATGGTCCCAGCACTTTGGGAGGCAAAACAGAAGCATCATGACTTCCAGGCCAGCCTGGGCTACTGATCAAGATGCAGCCTCAAACCCAAACACAGAAAAGTAGTCAGAGAACCTGGAGCTGGCTGTTTGATGCAGTCTTTTATCATATGCCATTGCTGCTTGGGTGATAATGATAACATTGTGATGATTCATTCACAACTTCTAAATACCTTACATACTTGGTTTTTGACTGTTTCAAGGAATCATTTATTTAACACTCATGATTAGTTTATCAGGCAGGCACCACCATTTTCTACCTCTTTTCAGTGAGGAGGCTGTGACTACAGAGGTCATTTAGAGCCAGTCAATATCCGGAGGTCAGTAGCGAGTGTATTGCAACCCCAAGGCTGGCTGGCAGTCTGCATATTCTTCTCTGCTTCCCTCTATAGGACGCTTCTCTGCTTTGAGGGGCCCAGAGCAGCCTCTTTGTTGCAGCCCAGGAGGCAAAGGGATGCCATGGGTCAGTGAGCATGAGTAGAGAATAGCAACCCGAGCTTCACAGGTGAATAAAACCCCTCACAAAACCCAGAGCTGAGCTTGGTTTAAAGGAATCAGAAGCCCCATCCCAGAGAAAATTCAATGTGTTCTCCCTTCACGAAGATTCCAGGAGATGGAGCTCAGTTAAGAATCTCAGAACAGAGAAAGGACAAGAGCGGTAGCTATACTTAGGTGCTTGCATTTCTTTAAAAGTATTGTGTAAAGCTTCTTATTGGAGATTAGTGTGTGGATCCTGCACCATCATCAAGTGTCTGGCTCTGGATACATTCGGCACTAAACTGGGCGGTGCTTCCCGTACCAGCCCTGCTCTTTTCTTCTCTGCATCCATAGGTAGGGCTCTGGCTCCTACCTGACTTGGGTTCAGCTGAAGGCAGCACTCAGGGAAAATCAGCTGGTGGGGAAAGAGAGAAGCTACATCCACCCCTCCCCAGCAGCTGGCTGGATCTCTGCTGACAAGTCACCCCCTCTTCGCCTGCTCCATCTCCGTCAGGATGATTCAAGGTCCTGGGGCAACCTCACGTGTCCATTGTGTTTCCATCTTGTAGTGGAATGGATTCTTGTTGTTGCTGAACTTGGCTAGACTGATGTCCTTTGCTTTCTCTGTTCCTCCACTGTCATGTAAATGATTGAGAAGTCAGGCCCCAAAGACACATTTTGTGGTTGGATTCTGCTTGACATGTCCCCTTTGTAATATATTTCTGATATTCCAAGAAATAGGGTAGACTGTGGCATAAGGCAACTTCCAGGTAGTTCCTCTATGACAGCATAGAGATGAGAGATATTAATTGTAATTGGGAGTATCAAGTATGACATGGAATTGGCCATTAAAAACCAAGGGAACTTCAGTAGGTCAGGGTACAACTGGATAAGAGGAACACCTTCTAATGTTCTGTGGCAACATGGAAAACAGCCAGCGAATGTCTCAAAATAGCTAGCATATAGGAGTTTGAATGCCTCCAGTGCAAAGAAATGATCATGTCTAGGTTACACATGATCAAGTCATCACATGCATGCTAGCATTGCAACATCACTTTGTACCCTGTAAGTATGTACAGTTACCACACATTAATTGAAAACACACTTCAAAAAAGAGAAGCAACAAAATGACAGAGCTGGAGGGGAGAAGAGTGTTGTAGACAAGAGAATCTCAATAAACAAAGACAAGACCCACAAGAATTTGTAAGTGATGTACTTGACAACAATAAGAAGAAAGGTGTCCAATGTTGTGCATAGTTTTGTTACAGTTTTTTAGATTTATTTAGTGTTTCTTTTGTATGTGTAGGTGTTTTTGTCCTGTGTCCATGCACTGAATGTGCACCATGTCCTAGAGGACCAGTGGAGTGTCTTGAATTTCCTGGAACTCAAGTTACAAGTAGATTTAAGCAGCCATGTGTGAGTGAGTGCTGGGAATCAAACCCAGGCCTTCTATAAAAACAGACAGTTGTCTTCATTGCTGAGTGGTTCCATGTTTATGGTGCATGGGCTGTACATGGAGTAGTGGCACTTGAGGGAAGTGGACCAGTGGGCAAGTCTGGAAAGCCAGAAAAGGTAGCCCAAGAGGGCATAGGAAGGTGGAACTGGGCATCAGAAGTGGGCTTCATTGTAAGGCCTCCTTCCTCATCAGTGGCTTCCTGTACCTAGGACAGAGACGCTGTTGAGTTAACTGTGTTGAAAAGGTGGACTTCTGAAAACTCTGGTAAAGGAAAAGGTTTACCCCAAATGCATGCTGTCTCATTGCTCTGGTAGACCCTATTGACTGGCTTGGAGTGGGCAGAGGAAAGCCCTATTAGAAGATAATTATAATCTATTGTGTGTTTTTAAAAGTGACTTAGTGTCATAAGCTCTTCATAACTGGAACTTCAGGGAAAGCATACCATAAAAATGTCTGTGCTGTCCAGCACCCAAGAGATTGTGTGATAGAAACCCTAGCATGTTTGGCCATGGTGTCACTGACCCATGAGTAACATCATGGAAGCTGAGGCCAAATGATGTTGAATTTAAAGCCAGCCTAGGCTATATAGCAAGATTCTGTCTCAAAACACAAACAAAAACAAGAGGAAAAGAAAGAAAAGCTCTGTGAACACATCCATTCCCATCAAGCAGGGACCAAAGATGGATTTGAATGAAAAGCTAGGTTAGATGCATATTTAGTGAGGGCAATTATTAAATAACCACCCTTGTGTTTTCTGGTCCTTTCTCCCTGTTATTGTAAAGACATTTATTCCTCTTCAAACCCAATAAATTATTCTCTGTCAGCAAGCTGGGGGGAGGAGTGAAGAGGAGCTGCGTTTGCTCTTGGCTTTGCCTCTGTCTAGTCCAAACACTGGAAATGTCAAGTTTGCTCACTAATTAAACATGTCTGTCTTGGACTGCACTTGTATCTTTCACTGAGAAGGTGTAGATTTCCAGGGAGACATTACACATTCATGTTTCCAAATACAGCATTTTGAAATCTTCCTGTGTGACACAAATACCAACTTGGTGGATCTGTCTCCAGGGAGGACAGACGCCTTAGTCTGGCAGCCCAGGTCGGGGAGGGAGCAAGGACAGGGTTGGTGCATGCCCTTTCATTATTTACCGGGAGAGCTGCTGTCCAAGGCCAACCCTGGGCCTTCCTGGACTTCCTGGTCTTGTTTCCTGGCTGAGTTACAGCAGTCCCTGTCACAGTTCTTATATCTGGATGACAAGAAACACACAGTTTGCCTACTTGTCTGTGCCTATGATGTTGCAAAGCCTTCTGGGACCTTGCCCTTCTTTTCATAAGGAAGAGACTGGTGTCTGGGTTTGAAATCTTTGTAGAATAAGAATCTGTATTTTCTGAGAGTTAAGATGTATGCCTAACACTGGGTTGGGTGTTGCTGAAAAAAATGTCAGGCAGATCATCATGAACCTTGCCTAAAGGGAGTTCAAGTAGCATGGGAAGCAGGGAGGTATTCAAATATTGGGGTGTCATAGGCTTAGGAACATTTCTAGGGACATGGTACTCTGGTTAAGGGGCAGATCAGGCCTGCTTGACTTCATATCTCTGGCTCATCTGGGCAGTAAAGTATAGAGTTTAAGAATATCATCTAGGGGCTGGAGAGGTGGCTCCAGCACCCACATGCCAGCCCACAACTGTCTGTTCCGGGGGATACATCCCTCAAACACAGACACAAATGCAGGCAAAGCACCAATGCACATGAAATAAAAATAAATACATAATAAATGTTATCTGGGACTGGAAATGTTGCTCAGTGGTAGAGCACTTGCCTAAGGTATGAGTTCAAGTCCCAGCTAGCACGGATGCTGAGGGCAAGGGTTCAAGGGAAAAATAGCTGACAGGAAAACAGCCTGACCCTTCTGTATATGAGAATCCACTCTAGCATTTCCGGTGCTCCAGGCCAGCGGCCTGCATGCAGAAGGCAAGCCAGGTAACTTCTCCCTAGGCCTCCAATAGCTAAGAGAGAGGTTAGTTTTCAATCAAATTTACTGGACATATTGTAAAACTCAGAATCTGAGTTCCCTCTGAACACGGTCATTTTCACAACTCATTAATTAGCTCAGGAGTAGTCACTTTTTTCATATCTCATGGACCAGTAATTTTGTTTTTTATGGTATGTGGGTGTGGAGTTCAAGTGAGGGCGCTGTATTCTGAAAATGCATTGAGAATATGCCTTTGCGCATTCTGTGTTGCTATGCTGTAATACCTGGTGCTGGGTCATAAAAAGAAAAGAGGCTTTATTTTGTGATTTAGTCCATGATTCTGGTGGCTCTTCTAGTGCAAACATCTATGATGAAGAAGGTTTCTGGTCATATTCTAACATGCAGAGAAGCAAAGGGAGAAAATGACCATACTCCTAAGAAGACTGACTCTCTTTTCTCCAGAAACCATAAACTGCCCATAGCAGTTTCTTAGCGAGGGGTGTGGGCTCATGCGCACCCCCTCCCTAGCTTTTAGTTTGCAATGCTGACTTGCTTGACCTCATACAGTTAAGCACAGCTGCCAAGGTCATGAATATACTGGTCCTATCATGTCCAGAGGATGTTTCACTCCAGTCCTCCCCAACCTCTGGCTCTTACAACCCTTCCTCCTCCTTTGTGGACATGGTCCTGTGCCTTGGGAGGAGCGGGTGCAGTATAGATGTCCCATTTGTGGCTGCACACTGCACCAGCGCTTATTCTCTCTACTGTGTTTAACCAGTTGTTAATTTCTGCATAAAGAAACTTTTTTTGAGGCAGAAGAGCAGCACTAATCCATGGATAGAGTGATGATTCAATGTGAGAGGGCAGGAGGCACCATGCCCATTTAGTAGTGTAGTGATAGTGACATCTGTGCCTGTAGTGCACCTGTTGGCATATCGCTGTCATGGTTCACAGGGTCCGAAGCTGGAAGACTGTTCTAACCTTTTTTCCTCAGCAGCCTGCATAAAATCTTCCAGAACAATGAAAGCAGGGCAGCAATGAGAAAACCTTCTGGTCAGTACCAATTTGATGCCTCCACGATCTGTGATCAAAGTATGTACTGTCTTTAGCAGTAGGATCTTACTATCAAGTTCTGGTGGGCAGTCCCTGGAAGATCAGCCACGCTCCAGTGGATGGACTCATACCTATGGGCGACAGAAGTTGCACTGGAGAGAGAGAGGGAGGGAGAGGGACTGAGGAGAGAGAGGGGGAGGTGGGGGAGAGAGGGGTGAAGCTTAGAGTGTGGATCTGAGAGGAGTTTGGGAAAAAATGGGAATGTATATAATCAAAATACATTGTCTGAATTATGAAATCCTCAAAGAACTAATAAAATATTTAAAATAAATATTGTTATAACTTCAATAAAATCAGTTAAGGAAAAAAAAGAGGGGATAGGTCAGCTGTGGAAGAGGCTACCCTTGTGAGGGCGTGGCCTCTCTCTTTAGCCACTGGTTCTTTATAGATGAGCCCAGTTCACAGACACTAACCAAACCTCATGATCTACCTGTCTTTAGCTAGATGCCTGTCTTCAAAGCTCACACTTCAGCACTGCCACACCAGCAACCAAGCTTTCAGCCGTTGCTGTCTGGGGGATTCTCTCAGACAACCTCAAATCACAGCAGACACTGAATACACTTCCAGGAGAGCTACCCAGTGTACAAGACCCATCTTTTCTTAAAGAAAAAAATTCTTTCACATTAGAACAAGACGATACAAAATTCAAAACAATTTTAGATTATTTTGGTTATCAAAAAATATGACTTTGTTCTCATATGCCTCATTTTGCTGCAGACTGAAAAAAAAAGAGCACACCATGGATGAGCCCTGTCTTTGGAACCAGGCTCACCAGCTGGGAAGATGATCCCTAGGCCCCTTTCCATTGTGTAAGTTCTCTGTGTGAATGTCCACTTGGCAAGCTGGGGTCTGCAGTTACTCTCATCGGAAGCTGGCAAGGCTTGGCTCTGTGCCATCCTGGGGTGGCATCTGGAGGCCTGTGTCTGCCTGTGGTCATAGAGTTGGTAGCATCCTGTCAGGGAAGCAAGCATTCTCCTAGTCCTGCCATATGGGGGCTACACTCGCACTGGCTCTGACAGCGTCTCTGCTCAGAACGCCAGTCCCCACTGATAGATTCGTCCCTGTCACACTATTTACTGAAACTAGGACACTTAATTAAAAGCAAAGCTTTTGCACAAACTCCGGCAGAGGCTTTATAAATTCCAGGCATTGTAAAGGGACCGGATGGGAGGATGGGGTAATTAACATGGGCCATGTTCCCACCCTTCCCATAGTGCCCCTGAATTTTGGAGGCACCTGCTGCCCTTGGTGAGTGAGCATGTTGTCAGCCCATAAATATGGGAAGAGCCAACCCCAGCACAAAGAATTTTTTTTATCAGAGCCAATGGGTCAAATGGCACTGTTAGACAGACTGGAGCCAGATTATTGTAGGAGGAGAGGGCTGGGTGGGGCTGGGCCCTGGAATGGCACTTTGGGCAGGTGTGCCAGGGAACTAGGTCAGCTTTCAGAGAGAAAATGATCAGGCAGCAGTGTGGGGGCTGGAACTGTGTTTCACTGTTTCCTGGTGGGACCTCCATGCGGAGATTGCTTGGCTCCTCCAAACTGAACTCCACCTTCCACTCTCCTCCATGTCTGTGCTGGCCTTTGTGAGTGTCATCAGACCCCATTGCCTCTGGCTTCTGGTTGAACCTAGTCCAGGAGAGCCCCCCCCCACACCGTGAGATAGGAGGAGAAGCCAGGGCTGGTCCTGCTGGTCACAGCTCCCTCCAGGTGCTCCTCCCCTGTGTGCCTGCCTTTGGGTGGGGACATTAATTAGCTCCATGCTGGGCTGGCTCTGGGGACTGTAATCATCCATCTATCTCTCCTATCTATTAATATCTATTATCTATTCTTTTCTGTTTCTTTTTGAGACAGGGTCTTACTCTGTAGCCCAGATTAAGCCTGAAGTCATGATCCTCAGTTTCCAGAGTCCTGGAATTATGATCCCACACAAACACGCTCAAGTCAATTAATCCCTTTTTATACTTCCCTAATTACTCAGCTGAGAGAGCCATATCTTACCCTTCAGGCCCTGGCTAAGGCAAGAGTCCTTAGGATGTCAGAGATGGGTAAGCACAGCACTGTCCTCTGGGAGTTGACAGTAGATAAGGAAATACAAAGCACTCACAGAAAAGGAACAGGTTGTCCTGTCAAGCAAGTCTGCTAAGAGGCCAACTGAGGTAATTCTCCCCAGAGAAAGGGACAAAACAGACCAGAGCACCACGGAGGAGGATTAGTTACTCTCTAAGGAAGCATCTGATAGACAACATAAGAGCAGAAGAAATCTCAGCTCTCAGCTTAGAAGGGACCGTCTCTCATGACAGCTGGAGTGCTCATTCTGTGGCAATAAAAGCTTTCTGCGCGGAGCTTGTTCACATCTTGAAGGCTCAGGAAAAGAAAAAGTCTTGGAGAACCAGAAAATACCACTTTCAAAGTTCGCTCTCAGCAACCTACTTCTACAAGCTTGATGTATCCCCCAATGTTTCACAACAGCCTAAAACCTGTCACCATCTCAGAGCAAGTGTTCCAACACATGAGTCTGTGGGAGACATTTCCATCCGAATGACAACAGGAGACTTCTCAGGGAAAAGGGGGGGCTTGAATTGGGACTCAACAGCCGATGTTTGGGAAGTACAGAAAGGAGAAAATATACTAGATGGGGAGACGAGACTTGGGCCTAAGCAAAGAAGGGGGTTTGGGACACTGGATCCTGAGACTTCAGCCCTGAGCCAACCAGGAAAGTAAAAAGAACAAGATGGAAGGGAGCTTGAGAGAAATGGAGAACACGATCAGCCTGGGACTTAGGGGGAATATTCCCAGGGTCTGTTCTCATCTCTCCCCAACACCTGTCCAAGACAGCATCTTCTTCTTTGAGGCACATTGTCTGAAAGAACTGGTGACCAGGAAAGACATAAACATCCGTCAGTCCATCTTTGTAGAAGCCTTTGGTGCTTCTAGGCCTCATTACACTCTAGTGGCCCCAGAGTCTTGTGTGGGCCTTTCTTAATGGGGAGACAGGGCAGAGTGACTCAGTAAGGTGGGATGCTGTCCACTCAGTGTGACACAGCCACTGCCATTCTCAGCAGCCATGATTATCTCCTTGAGATCTGCACAAGACTGAACCCATTAATGTTCGTTCCATCAAAGGGTGGGGGAAAAATCTGCTCATTGGTGGTAAGCTACCCACCCTCCCATAAGTAAATTTTATGCATTTGCCCAATTTAACTCAATCACCACAATTTGGGTGGCTTCATTTTTCCTTTTTTTGGGGGTGGTGGTGGTCTATTAGTACCCTACCTGTTGTAAATAAACTTTTGTTCATATTCATTATTTCAGAAAAATTTCACACAAACTTCAGTGTAAGTAAAAGAATATCGTTCCTATGTATATGTGCTTCAGTGAGAAGCAAATTGGTATATGTGCCTGCCCAGATTCCTTTGGGCTGAAGGAAGCTAGAGGCCTTGTTGTAGGGACATTCCCACTATCCTGCATAGTCTTGCATGACAGAGAGCTGGAACTGTAGCTTGGTTGAGGCATGCATCAGCTTTAGGAGGGCATTCTGGGGTGGTTCCCATGGTCTCAGTGAGTGGAGTCCAGCTGTGACCTGGACAGCAGTGTGTGCAGCCTGTGAGCTAGACCTTCCAGAGCCCTGACACACAGGATCGAAGAATCAAGCATCAGTGGGTATAAACTTGTTACATCCAAGTAGACAACCAACCCAGTTTCTCTGACCACAAAAACTGCAGGTTCATGCCTGCGCTGTAACCTCCCTTTCCAACGCTATCATGGCCCGCCTGGCCCCCGCCTAAAAATCCCATTTCAGCTGTCTCCTGTAGTCTCCCCAGTTTCTTTCTGTCTCTCCTGTTCTGCTCTGTCTCTCATTGCTCTGGCCACACAGGCATCCTTGCTGCTTTTTGGACATGGGACATGTGAGACATCTTCTTATCTCAATGCCTTTGCACTACCATCCTTGTTTTGCAGACCATTCTTTCCCAGCTACAGGCGTGGCTTGCTTTCTCTCTTCCCTCATGTGTTTCCTCTCATGTTTTTTTTCCTGTGAGCCTTTTCACGCGTGCTGCATGTCCTTATTCTTTATCTCTATCACTGCCCCATTCCTGGGTTTTTATATTTTTCATAGCACGTATCAATGCCTGGTGCAAAACATAGTGTATTTTATTAGTACATATCCATTGTGTAGGTAAAGATTTCGCTAAGACACATATATTCATGTATTTTTTATTGTATTTACCAACTCAAGTGTGCTCTTCTCTCCCTTCCTTTTTCTCAGCTCCAGGATTTCCCATCTTATTTCATAGCCTTCACTACCCTCCCCTTCTCTGGCTTGGCTTTCTTTCATCTGTGAGAGGAAGTGTGCGTAATTGTTTTGTGGAACTGCCTTATTTCACTTAACATCATGATTTCCACTTCTGGCCATTCTACAAATGACAGAATTGTGTTTTTCTTTGCAGCTAAGTAAAACTCTTATATACACATGCGTGTACATGTGTGCCTGTGTGTGTGCCACATTTTTTATGCCTTAATTTCATTAATATCTTTTTTCTTACTAAAAGGTAAGTTCCCAGAGATCAGGGATTTTGGCCTATTTTGTAGACTGTACTATGATCAACACTTAGACTAAAGCCTGCTGGTACTAAATGGATACAGGGAGCACCTTTGAAGGTGTGGTTATGGGATGGCTATTTAAGTTACCTGAGATGGAAACAATGCACTCATAAGCCCTTGAAACAGACTGGTGGGCAGAAGAGTTAAAGCTTGAGAAGGAGCAGGCTAGGAGCAGGGGTCAAAAAGGAGGCTCCAGGCAGCCTCAAGAAAATAAAGGGGAAAAAGTTGTCAGCTAGAAAGAAATAGGAGCTCCATCACCCATCAAACACTGGGTTCAGTGAGCTGAACTCTCCAGAAGTGCCAGGAAGCTGGCCTCTTGATTTTGGCCTGTGTGAGTCTGAGCAGAGAACCAAATGAGCCTTCCTGGACCCCTCACCCACAGGACTGCAGAGTGACAGGTGCTTCACGTGGTTAAATGTAAGTATGGCTATGTATCATGGTCATGGTAACAATATAAACAGAAGACTTTTAACAATGAGAGATTGTGTTCGTCAGTTTAGTGTGAGCATAGAGCTGCCATCTTCCTGCATGTGTGCAAGTGATGGCATTGTACTAAGTATCTAGTGTGGAAATAGTTGAATGACTCATGAGCCCCCACTTTTTAGTAGGGTGGATCATCAGTTGGTGTGGAGAGCCACTGGGCTGAGAGGCCACCTTGAGGCAGAGCTAGCTGCATCCAGACATAATAAGCCCATCCTAGGGGCCTCTGGTGAAACTGCATGTACAGAAGAGCCTGGCTCTGTGTACAGTGCTTTTTCCCACTACCCAGAAGTTGTACTGACTATACTACACAGGACCACATAGCAGAGTTTGGTGTCAGAACAAAGCCAACCAGGATTACACCAGCAGTGCTCGGGACCTCAGTTTTCTTATCTGTTGAATGGGCACAATCACAGCCCCCACCTCCTGAGATTGTTTTAAGTGAAGATCACTGAGGCTGCGCAAATAAAGGGCTCCTCATACAGTGGGTGCTCACTACATGTTTGGTATTATTTTCCTTGGTAAGTGTAATGCTTTTGTGTTTTCCAAAGGAGAACTCTGGGTGCGTATTTGAAGAGAATTGGCTTTGCATTGCTCCTACAGTGACCTACCAAACCCAGTCTAACTCAGTTCCTGCTTCACCTTTTTGGCACCTAAAGCCATATCACCCAGTGGCCAGATTTACACAAAGCAAATGTAACTCGTATTGATGAGGTACCATGCTTACAAAAAACAGGAGTAAAATGGCAAGTGGAGTAGATTGCTTTGGAAATGACAGAAGTAAATAAGTAGCTAGTGTTACCAAAAATATGTATGCCACCCAACACACACACACACACACACACACACACACACACACACACACACACACACACACACGCACCATTCTGAAAAGGTTAGGCAGTTAAACTATCGTGGGAACAGACACAAAATATTGCATGGGGAGTTAGAGGCAAGAAACACACAGAGACATAATGTACTGCAAATTAAAGTCATTTGTAAAGAGCAACAGGCACCCCATAGAAAGAAAATGATTAGTCAGCAGAAGTGGGTGTCCTGTTACCTATTCGCAGGGTATTTCCGAAGGACAAGAGAGTCTGTATTTATTAAGGACTTGCTGATGTGCAAATATATTAATGCCAGGCACTGTGGACACCAGGCTAAATTATTTGCCTGAAAATAATTTGTTTCTTTCTTCACGACCCTGTGGTCCCCTCTGGCATTCTTTAGTAAGCATGCCCTCCCACAGGATAGAATCACCAGCTCTGTGGCTCTGTGACACACAGGGCAGAGGGGTCTTCTGGAAGAGATCATTGCAGTCCCCTGGAGTTCACACAGCATGGACACCTCTGCTTCCCAATTCTAACAGAATCTCTGGGTTGGACTTTGCCTTACCTGTTCATGATGGCAGAGCCTTCTGTGTGTGAAAAGCTTAAGGAGCTTGGAGTGTTCCATCCATCTCTTAGTCCTAGAGAAAGGAGTAGGTGTCAGCAAGAAAGCCCTATTTTGCTGATGCCGAGTGAGTGGATGCTTCTAAAAGGAAAAGTTAGTAAAGGAACTGAGATGAGATTTGACAGGACTAGAGCTCGGTGAGGAAAACTGAACTGTGTGCCCCGTGGAGAGACAGGGACCTTCCCGGTTCAGACAGCAGAGAGCATGTGGGAAGTGTCGGAGCTATAGTGAGACAATGTGCAGACACCTAGGAAACACTTCATCAGTGAGAAGTTAGTGATTGCTACCCTTATAGTTATATTATGAGAAATATTAGCAATGTGTATGCTTTAGTCATTTTTCATTATTTATGCTTCTTTTCTGCCTTTGAGAGCATTCAGAAGTCTTACTGTCACCAAGAGCATGCTTTTAGAAATGGCACTATCAGTTAAAAGCCCAGCCAAGCTCCATAGGAAGGATCATGACAGCATAAACCGAAACCACCACCACCGTGGGCACCCTGAGATCAAGGGCACAGCTGACCACAGGGAACTTGAAATGATTTTATCTATGCGTCCCCCATACAGTAAGGTAATCTCAGTGCAGTGCAGGCTGCTTCTGAACTTTGCTATGGGTGACACAGTGTATCTCTGTGAAATACCTGAGTGGACACAGAACCTTGAGGCTTCAGAGACAGAATTCCATAGTAATCTTATAACAAAAGAGAAATTTGACTTGCCCAACTCCCCAGAAATGATTAAAGCTGGGAGGAGGTAACAAACCCAAGTTCTCCACATCCTGAACACAATGGCACCTTCCTCCTTCCTTCCTCCCTCCCTCCCTCCTTCCATCCCTCCTTCCATCTCTCCCTCCCTTCTTTCTTTCTTTTACTACCTGACCATTTTCTTTTTTTAAATAAATAAACTCACTTTATTTTAATTACTTTACAAATAAAAACAACACAAAGCAGGTTTAGGAATTCACTGAAACATTTGTACACTCCCAAACTCTCTGCAAACTCAGTTAGAATAGCTCTTCTGGGGCAATAAAACTTTGTCCATTACACACTTATTTTCTATGGTTATGCCACTACAATATCTTCAAAATTAAACTCACATTTTCATGGCTAATAAATCTATGTACTTCTTTGTTTAACCATTTTCTTTTTCCTCCTTGCTCACGGTATTACCCAACATTCCTTTCAGAGTCTGATATTTCTTATTTCCAGACCACATGTTTCAAATGCAACTGTCTGTTCCTAGTCCAGAGAAAAAATGGGACTCAGGCCTGCTCCATTGGTACTGACTGCCGAAGGGACAAGAAGAAGATATGGCCCAAGTAGGATCAATAAAATTCATGTATGGGATGCTGCTGCAACTGTTGAACATGGATAGTCCCACTTTCTATGTTTTCTGCTGGCCACCAGGAAAAGAGGTTCTTACCTGGGGGAGGACTCACTAAGGTGCTGACTGGGTCAGGTAAGGCCAGGCTCTCATTCTGTCTTCTTTCCAAGATTCCTAGACCCAGCAGACCTTGAAACCACTCACCTACTGGAGCAAGAAGTGATAGTGAGGTAGACAATGGATGAATGAATAAATACAGATATGGACGAATGGTAGGAGATAGATGATAATGAAGAGTGACAGATGCAGACAGACAATAGATAGACACAAATTTATAAATGAATAGATGACATCAAAGTAGAGATAATAAATCTGGAAATAAATCAATAAGTGGGGTGGAGAAGGAGGGTAGCTGGATGACAGACAGACACACAGACAGATCACATTATAGGTGACTAGATGGATGGCTTAAGCCAGCTCCTGTTGAGTCTGTGTCACAACCAAAATCTCTGTCCTCATCCTGCCATACCCTCGGCGACGTTAGCGACATCCTTTAAGAAAGCGACCACGTATGGTGATTGCCTGAGTCCCTGACTGTTTCTTCTTTGGGTGTGTCCAGCAGGGTGCTTTGAGGCAAGGCTGTTGAAGTGCCCTGTCCCTGCACAGACTTGGCTTGTGGGGAGAAGAAGTGTGATGTGAATGAGGTAGAGTGTGCCTGAGTCCATAATGAACAGAGCTCCTTACAGGCCCCTCAGTGGTGTGGGAATTAACCTCCAGTCTGGATATCAGCTTCACCACAGCAACCTGCACCAAAAAGGCATGTTCACAGTGACGCTACTTCCTGGATGCTTGTTAGTGATGTGGCTTTGATGCAGAGATGAGGCTGGGAAGCCAAGACTCACAAGAAGTCAGAAGTGGTACAAATCTGGGATCCAGTATCAACTGATGTTCTCTTATGGGGGCCTTGTAAAATTCCACACACCTACATCTTCAATCTGTAAAATGGAATAAACATTCCTTCATACTTCTTGGGGCTTTCCAATGCTCAATGGTGATTAGTGAGTCATAAAATGGCAGTCTTTGCTTATTAATGTGATTGGTTTCATATTCAGCACCTGCCTATCTTCCCTTGCGGAAAGTCCCCGAGAGGTAGGTGGTATTATGTACATTGTCGAAGAGACAGCAGAGCCCACAGAAGTTAAGTGACTTTCTTGATTTCACACAGCATGTGAGCGGCAGAGGCAGCATTGTCACTCACTGTGTGACTCGGGGTATACCTGCTACTTCTTGGTATAGCCTTGACCATCTGGGCAACAAGAGCCAAATATCCAAAGCATGCTGGTCTCTGGGATTTTTAACTTGTTATATTTTTCTCTAGGTAAAAGCCCTTTGCAAAAACCTTGACACTCTTGGATAATCTACCCTCTTAGTCCAGGCATGTAATTGTTTTAATAATCTTGAATCTCAGTGATCCAATACATTAGAACAAGAGCAAAAGAAAATTGTCTCCAGATAGATATTTTGAATATCATATGCATATAAGAAAGAGGAAAATAACCTCTGTCAAGCACCTGACAATCACATGATAATATTATAGCGCCAACATACTCATGCTTCCACCCCTGCTAATAATATCAGCATGTAGATCATAGCCCAATTGCTCTCCCAGAACTGTGAAGGCAAATGTCTCACTCGAGATCATGACTTTTCTTAGGACAGCTACTGGGTAATGACTCGGTGATGGATAAGAATAAAGAGCCAACTCTCCTAACCCAAGGTTGGTCCCAGCTGCAGAGCTCCTAGGGAATCTACAGAGATGCTGTCATTGTCACAATTCAAGCCATCCTTTTGTGCAACACTCATCCTTCCCTCCTCAACAGATACGGTCCTGAGGATACTTCTCAACCAACTTCCTCTGGGCAAACTTCATCTCAACGCCTGTTTCCTTGGAAACCAACCTAAGGAAATTGGTGCCAAGAGTGGTTTAAAGAAGCAGTCTCCAAGGTGGGGCTCTCAGGCTGGACCACCTGTTAAGTGGCTAACAATGCAAACACTACCCTGGCTGTTATGGAGAATGAATAACCTTCCTGATATAATTGCAGTTCAATCATTAACCTTTACCAGTGGTGGCTAGAAGTTGTAGTAGGCATGGAAGAGACTGTGGGTGAGGATGGTTCTCTCTGGCCCTTGAAAAGTATGATGAGACAGTAATTGTAAAGACTGTGGAATCATATGGCTCAGTAGCAATCCACACACTGGGAAAAAACAGTGAGTGTCTGGGGGTGTTTAGCTATACATCAATGTTGAATTGAATGCCATATGGCATATTTGGCTGTGCACAATTTCTCTAATTTTTTGAAGCCAAAGACAGAAAAATATCAAGGACCAGGCCCCATATTTAATTGTGAGGTCTATAGGTGGCTAAATTCTGTGCCTTGGAAAATCTGAGATGAAGTCACGGATTCCCTTGGTATACGACTCACTAAATACTATTGAATCTATTCCCTCAGTGTTCTGCTTCCCCCAGTAAGCCTAGGACTTTCTCAGCACCCAAACCTGTCTTAGTTCAAGCTTTTTTAGACTGGGTATATAGAGGTAATTTTCTCAGTTGTCAGGGTGGAATTCAAAAGTTATAATGCTAGCACCACTGGACTCGGATGAAGACTCTCTTCACTTACAGATGGCCACCTTCTCACTATGTTCCCACCTGGGGAGGGAGAATAGAAGGGGGTGAAGAAAAGGGAAGGATAGACAGACAGACAGATACACACACACACACACACACACACACACACACACAGAGAGAGAGAGAGAGAGAGAGAGAGAGAGAGAGAGAGAGAGAGAGAGAGAGAGATTGAGTTCCTTCTATTATACAAATAATACTATGACATTAGAATCCCCAACCTTTCATCTTATTTAGTCTTGATCACTGCCTAAAATCTTCATCACTATATACAATTGGGATTTCAATATGTGTGTGTGTGTGTGTGTGTGTGTGTGTGTGTGTGTGTGTGAGACATAGTTCAGTATAGCACCCCCTTCTTTGGTGATTATATAAAGGCCTCTGCTTTGCATGAATATATACAGTTTTCCTTATCTCCTTGGCACCAAATAAGTGACCAGGGTTTGGTTACAAATAAAGGGGAGGCCCCAGGCCTCCAAGAGAGGATAGGCATGTATCCTGAAGATGTTTCATATATGGCCTGTAGGAGACTGCAGACTATACATGAGACTAGATGGAGGGTCCTGAACTAATGGCATAGTCTAAGGAGATAAGGGAGAACAATCTGAGAGCATGAAAGATTCTACCACACTGATAGGGTGGCTCTCAGAAACATAAAGAGATCAAAATTGTGATCCAGGTTAGGCAAAAATGGTAGGATTTCTAGTACACTCTTGAATGGAGAGATTGAATGGCTTAGAAGCTACATTACATGAAGCCAAAACCTGTTAGCCAACTATGTTCTGCAACTGGGACTGGGGGACACTATTTATCAAAGCATTGAGCCATGACTGGTGAGCAGGGCATGCACGTTGCTGTGAGGACAATGATGGCCAACCTCTATGGTTCAGGATAATGACAGAAAACACTATTTCCAAATGGGTTCCTTGATAGCAATGGGAATGGCAGAGTCTCCAAACAACAGAGGTGGGATTGCAGCACTCAGCCAGCCAAATGCAAGATGGATGTGATTTCTGTAAAAGGTGGCAAGGTCAGAGAGGCAGCCAGGTGGGGCTGGCACTCAGGGAATTCTGGAAAAGCTTAAAGGAATCTGGCATGGCTGAGGTGAACTAGAAGGATAATCGATGATGATCTCTGACAACCTAAAAAGGGGAGTGTCAGCCCTGGAATGGACAATGAGAAGGCTGGAGCGGTTATCCCAATGAAAAATGACAGTCCATAGAGCAGGTTTACATCTTCACAGCTTTCATTTAGATCCACTTGTCCATATGAGAAGAGACCAGGTTTATAGCCAAAAGTATCTATTCTATATAGCAAATGCTTATGGAATAATTCATCCAGACCTTCTATAAAGAGACCCATAGCCACTTAACAATATGCTAAGGAGAAGGTAATGTCAAACATTAAGGCTGTAATTCCATGTGCCATTGTGATCTGATTAAAGTGGGAAAGCTGAGTGGTCAGGTGTTAAATGGAGTCCTAGCCTCATTGTATTGTATTAGGCCCACCGGGTTCTCAGTATTAGACAAAAGTCATTTCTCTACCCAACCCCTAATATCCTAGGAACTGGGATGTTTGCTAATTAAAAAAAATTACTGTATGTATTTTCAGGCTTTTATGCAAGAGCAGTCATAGTGGAAAGGTCAGTGGAAGCTTCTAGAATATTTCTCCACCTGACACCAAGACTACAAATCAGTAGTTCTCAATCTGTGGATCATGACCCCTTTGGGGTTACCTTTCATATGAGTTGCCTAAGACCATCAGAAAACATAGATACTTACATTATGATTCACAAGAATATCGACATTACCTTTATGAAGTAGCAACAATAATAATTCAGTGGTTGGGGGTGTCACCACAACATGAGGAACTGTATTGAAGGGTCATGGCATTAGGAAGGTTGAGAACCACTGCTATAAAACAATGTCACATAGGAGGTGAACAGTAGAATCAGTTCCATTCTTTGCATCTGAGGGTGAAGATGTGTGCTCCCCTTCATAAGTCCAGACATGGGTCTGGCTCCTATAAAAGCTACCACGATCTTGGAGAATGAAAATATTCAGTAGTGATCTCTGTCAGGGAAAAAGCTCATGTGGTGTCTTAGCCAAAGGAAGTCTACTTCAGACTCATGCCGGGCTGTGGATTTACTGAATGAACATACCCTTCTCCGTCTTAGTGAGAGAAAACAATCAGGCAGAGTTCATGTTTACATGGACCAAGAACAGCTAGCCATATCATCCTCCACAGGGTCATTTTATCATATCACTGGAAGATGATGGATTATAAGGACTTTCAGGGATCAATCTATAGACACACTATTAACAGCACAGGAAAACAAGAAGTGGTAGCTGTATTGGAGGTGCAAGCGTTAAGAAGGGTAGGAATTAATTCCACAAATACATATGAAGCATGATAACACTGAAAAATGTGAAGGGCCCAGAGGCTTGAAGCAGAAGGGAAAACCATCCTGTTACAACAAACAAAATAACACAATCCTCCACTTCTTCCCATGAAGAAGAAAGCACAAAGCTTAGGTGGTCTCTTGGGTCCTGAACAAAGCCTGTTTCCTCCTGGGCATGGTGCTATGACTCATCTGTCAGGTGACATGGAATATTGCTGACAGTGAGTGGAGCCAAGTCCGGGAAATGGCTCCTCGGCAACTTCAGACTGCTGTGTGAAGAGTCCTGCTGTTTGGACCATATGGCCTTGCAGACCCTAAGGTATTGGAGCTATTGGTAGTGGCTTTTAGTGTTTCCAGGGGGGTTATGTCACATTCTTAGACTTCTAGAGTTCTAGAAGACTTCTATGGTATCTGTAGCAGAGAAGCACCATCAAAAGAGTCCTGGCATGCTACCAGTGTTGGACAGGAATGGAGCACCCGACTGCAGGATCTAAAATCAGCATATGGCCAGGATGGGTAGCCAGGAACTGAGTTGTCACACCCACGAAATGTAAGGTGAGGCAGACTTTGGAACAGTCCTTTGCAGCACTGCCGCAGTACATCCAGCCATGGTCAGGGACAGGGGTATCAGTAAGCTGCATCATGTGATCCAGATGCCCCACAGCATCAAACTTTGCATTGGTGTTTCTGTCAACACATGGGAGGATCTGTATAGACAGCTGATGGCAGGGACAATGCTAGCTTCAGTTGTCAACTTGACATGCCTAGTGTGGTGGTTTGAAAGAAAATGGCCCCCAAAGGGAGTGGCACTATTAGGAAGCATGGCCTTTCTGGAGCAAGTGTCACTGTAGGGGTGGGCTTTGAGGTCTCATATATGCTCAAGCCATACCCAGTGAGACAGACCACTTACCTCCTGTTACCTGTGTGTGAGTTGAAGTGTAAGAACTCTCAGCTCCTCCTCTTGCCTGCATGTCTCCACCATGCTCCCCACCATGATGATAATGAACTGAACCTCTGAAACTACAAGTGAGGCCCCTCAATTAAATGTTTCTCTTGTAAGAGTTGCCGTGGTCATGGTGTCTCTTCACAGCAATAGCAAACCCTGACTAAGACAGAAGCTAATACCAGGGACTGGAATATTGCTGTGGAAGGCCTGAGCATGTTTGTCTGAAGGAATTTAGACTTTGGTACTTTGAGTTTGGAAAGCAGTGGAATGTTCTAAGTGCTACTTTAATGGGCCAAACAAGTAGGAGCATGGAAGGCAGAGGTGCTAAGAGTTGCTGAACTATGGGGGCTCACACAATAGGTTTCAGAGGAGATATTTGTTCTTGTGATATTTTGGTGAGGAAAGTGGCTGCCTTTCGCGCTTGTCCTAAGAGTCTGACTAAAGTAAAGAGTTTGTATTAATTCAGCTGGCAGAGGAAATCTCAAACCAGCTTAGTATAGACTCTGTTTTGTGTTTATTTGTGTTAACGCTAATAAAGATATATAATAAAAAGGTACAAACTGAGCAAGAAAAAGTATTTGAGTAGAAAAAGAGCACCAGGAAGTGAAATGGAGTTAATTTTTTTTTTTGTTTAAGAAAATAAACAGATTAAAAATTGGGATAAAGGAAGTGGTGACCTCAGGGCAAGATTCTACCCAGTTAAGATTTCTACTAGTGAGAAGGAATTAAAGAAAAGTTTAGAGCAGGGTGTGGTGAGGCATATTTTTAATCCCAGCACTGGGAAGGGAGAGGCCGGTGGATTTCTGAGTTTGAGGCCAGCCTGGTCTACAGAGCAAGTTCAAGGACAGCCAATCTCAGGTAGTGAATAAAAACAGGAAGTTGGAGAAGATGCAGTTAAACAAGGGTCATGGTCCAGCTCCAGGAAACAGCAGAACCTGGCAGCTTGAGCCACAGGGTTCTGGCTTTAGAGTTAAGGATAGAAGAAAGATAATATGGAACTTGCCTCTAAGACTAAAGAAAGATGTTGAGGCAAGACATGTATCAGGGATGACCCTGACTGGAGGTCTAGTAGAAAGGCTATTGTGTGAATCTGTAAAGTTAAAGCCTTAATTGTCTTGGAGAACCCAAGATGTGAAAGTTGCTTGAGTTGTGGGGTACCTGCCTGGGAAAGTTGGTAACAGGGAGAGGAACCAACCCAAGAGAAGGATGTTGCAGTCAACAGAGCTGGAAGGAGCTGGAGATCTGAAGAGCATTTTGACATCAGACATGGAGCTATTGTAGAGTCTGGAGTTTGTCCAGGTGGGTTTCAGTCTTGCTTTGGTCCAGAATTTCCTCACTACCCTCCTTCCCTGCGTTTTGGAATGCTAATGTAATATCCTATACTGTTATATATTGGAATTATGTAATCTAATTTTTTATTTTTACACAGGAATTACAATTAAGAGATTGCTGTCAGTCTCAGAAGAGACTTTAGACTTTGGACTTTGAAACAAGTTTGAGACTTTTATAGACTATGAACACTTTGGGGGTTAGACTGAATGCATTATTATTATTATTATTATTGCCTTATGATATGACTATAATCCTTTGAGGGGCAGGAAGTAAAGCGTGGTAGTTTGAAAAAAAAATAGTCTTCAAAGGGAGCGACACTGTAAGGAGGTGTGGCCTCGTTGGAGGAAGTATGTCACTGTGGGGGTGGGCTTTGAGGCCTCTTTTGTTCAAGCTTCCTTTAGTGTGACAGTCAGTCGAATTATTGTTATCTGAAAAATGTAGGCCTCCCAGTTATTCCTCCATCACCACATCTGCCTGTATGCTCCCCACCATGATGATACTGGATTAACCTTTGAAACTGCAAGCGAGCCACTCCAATGAAATATTTTTTCCTGTAAGAGTTGCCATGGTCATGGTGTCTCTTCACAGCAATAGAAAACCCAAACTATGACACCTGGGAAGAGGCAATCTCAGCTGAGGCACTATCCCCATCAGATTGGCTTATGGGCCTATTTAAGGGGCATTATTGATTGCCAGCTGATACAGGGAGGTCCAGTTTTTTGTAGGTGGTACCACCACTGAGCAGGTGGGCTTGGACACTATAAGAAAATAGCTGAGCAAACTAGATGAAGCAAGCCAGGAAGGACCATCAGCTATGTTCTCTGCTTGTGGCTCTGCCTCCAGGTTCCAGTCTTGAGTTCCTGCCGTGCCTTCTCTCCATGATGGACTACAAGTCAAATAAACCTTTTCTTCTCCCACCGTGCCTTTGGTTTATGTTTTATCACAGCAACAGAGAAACAAACTATGGCAGCTTCATTCATGAATGTCATTACTTAGTGCGTCAGCTTGAGTCCAAATGATTCCTGCTTAAGTACAGCCCCACTTAATAGTGCTTATACAAGACAGACATGACGGGAATACTGAACCTTATATCGGGCTATCCACTTTGTGTGAACAGAGAAGTGACTTGAATTAAGAACGGAGATGTACGTGTATCCTTTGGTGCTTTGTATGGACTCAGGCAGTGATAAATAGTCATGTTGAGGAACTAGAAGCAGAATAATTTAAAAAATGGGTCAAGGAAGTTGAGGAAAGAGAAATGTGAATGGAAAAATATAAATATGAAATGCCAAGTCTATCATCTCTCATAAAGCTTGCTAGAGAGTGTCTCCACTAAATGACAGTTCATCAACAGTTCAGCAACTCTTGTCCTGAAGCTTATGCTGAGCTAACCTGAGCTACAGCTCCATGAAGTGATTCAGTAATTCACCCTGCACAGTTCCACTGCAGGAGCTGGTCCCAGTCAGCAAACTTGCTGTACTCATGTCTCCAAAGCAGCCTCAGTCTGTGGCTGGGGAACATGCCCTAGGTTCAGTGGCCACCCAGTTCTGTGAAAGTTACTGTGTAGGGGTGGGATGTCATGTCATGGTGACCTTCTACCAAGATATTCCTCTGGAATGTAAGTGGGCCCTTCCCTGCCATCCTGCCGTGTGAGCATGCCCTTCTGGGGCTGCTCTTTTCTTCCTTCCTTCCTTTCTTCTTTTCTTCCTTCCTTCCTTTTTCTCTCTTTCTTTGAAACAAGGTCTCATTTTGTAGCCCTGGCTGTCCTAGAACTCACTATGTAGACCGTGCTGGTCTTGAACTCAGAGATTTGCCTGCTTCTGCCTCCAAAGTGCTGGAATTAAAGGCTTGTACCTCCATGCCTGGCTAACCCACTCTGTTTTTATTCTATTAGCTCAGCATCTCATGGGACTTTAGCAGCACACTCAGAGAGTAGGCATTACTGGAAATCTGGACACCCAAAACATCTCTTGGCTCCTTCCCTTGTGTCTAACATCAACTGAAAGAACTGAGAAAACTCCCTAAATCTAAAATATCAACCAAAGAAAAAAAGAAAGACAAATTTTCAAATTGAAAAAAAAGGCATAGTATTAGAGAGTGGGGAACAAACAATGTTAATTCTAAAGTGCACGTGACTAATAAAGAGAGTGGATATTAAATTTGATTCATCCTAATCTGTAATCTTCCCATCCTACTTCTGATACAAGACTATCTCTAAATGTTCTGCTTTGCACTCCTTTGCACAGATAATTAGATAATTAGTTTTGAGATCAGCATTTTCCCTATTGGGTAACAGAATGGCGTTGGCATAGATAAAGCCACTCAGAAGACTGCGACTTAGGGTTTTTATTACTATTATTAAACAACATGACCAAAAACAAGTTGAAGAGAAAGAGTTTATTTTAGTTTAGTTATCACAGTTGCTCATCGAGGAAAGTCAGGGCAGTAACTCAATGCAGAAATCTAGAGGCAGGAGCTGATGCAGAGACTGTAGAGAAATGCTGATCATTGCCATGCTTCCCATGGCTTATTCAGCCTGCTTTCTTATACCATCCAAGAATATCTGTCCACAGTGGGCTGGGCCCTCACACATCAATCACTAATGAAGAAAGTCTTCCACAGGCTTACCTACAGGCCAGTCTTATGGCATTTTCTGAATTTAAATATCCCTCTTCATGAATGACTTTAGCTTGTGCCAAGTTGATTTAAATTATGCAATGCAACCTGTCTGTTCATCCATCCATCCATCCATCCACCCACCATCCATCCACCCATCTATCTATCTGTCTGTCTGTCTATCTATCATCTTTTATTTATTATGCATTAATAATCTATGATTCTATCTTCTGTCCTCTACTTCTTTCTCAGACTGAAATACCAAGTTGAGCAATAGCTTTGTTCTGGAAAAGATGCTGCCCAGCAGGAATTGTGTCTTCGTGTCCTGACAGGCCCATAGAGAATATGTTCCACAATATTACTTGGTTCTTGGTAAAATCTTTCATGTTAGAAAAAAATGAGTAAACCCACTAACCCTTTGGTCATCATAGCCCAAAGTTTCAGAACTGCTCTTGGGGTCCTTATTGGTCTAACAGGGAGAGTAAAAGAACTGCAGATGCATAAGACCAATATTCCTCTGTCCATCTTCTCTCTTAACAATCACAGGCCCTAGTGGTAAAAACTAAGCCTCCATCCAGGCATAGGTGTCATCAGGCCCTGTGTGGGGTAGTAAGGCAGACAAGTGACCATTTCTTCATTTTATTTATGTTTTAGTTAAAATTTTTAATGTGAAAGGGAAATCATGCCCTCTGTGACTGTGAAGTCTAGAACACAGGCTGAGCAGAGGCCAGATCTTGGGACTCAAGTAACAGCATTAAGAATTGATCTCTCCTTCTCTCCTTCCCTTCGGTCTCAGCATTGCCTGAGTCTACCTGGGCTCCATTCCCAGGCAAGTCTCCCCAACCTGAAGGCAAGAGTGGCCCTGGGAACTCTCCCTGGCAAAATCTATGGTGTCTGTGATTTCTCTCTGTGTGTCATTGCACCATACAGCACCCTGGCTCCTTGGAACAGCTATCATTTTATTCTTCCCAGTTCTCAGAATCTCTCTGGATCTTCTGAAGTCACCAGTGACTCTTGGACTATGTCAAATAGGACTCAGTGTCTCAGTTGAGTTTTATGCCTTAGGTTGGATAAGATAGCTTGAAAAACATTGTTGTTCCTCCTTACAGAGAATCCCACCTTGTTTTGTAACCATGCTTGCTCAGTGAGAGAATCATGTCTGCAGTGCAGCTGGACGGTGCATCTGAAGGCAGAGGAGGCTGGCAATGCACAGGTGCTGCCCTGGTCTTTGCTCTTTGGTGGCATGCCCTTTCTGGCATGAAAGGACTCCTTGTCTTCTGGTTGGCAGATCAATGGGTGACATTGTGCTGGCATTGGTATTTGTCTAGAAAAATCTCCCCGACTGACCCAATTCCTGTAATGCATAAAAAAAGTGACAGAAGTAATATTTTTGTTCTTGTTTCACTTTCATTCATTTTATTTGATCAGGGCTGAGCAAAACTGACATCTCATCAAACTCCAAAGTGTGTTTCAGCACCAGGTTCATCGGAGGGTGGCATTTAAAACACAGACGTGGCAGGAACAAATGTATTTGCCAATCCCATTCAGCCATGTAAACCTGACCTTTATCCTGTAGATTTATTGACACGGGTCTGTTTTGTATCATATTTCATTATTGTTCGTGAAAGAATTGAAAGTTCTTCTCCTGGAAAACAACTCAGTTGGGGCCAGAGTGGACCATAAACCTTTTCTAGGTGGAGGAAAAGGGGAATTAGAAAGTCAGGTACTGGCAGGATTAACACAATTCCTCAAGGAGTGTCTTTAATTAAAAATACCTGGTACCAACAGCAGAGGCATCTGGCACCTGTTGAGATTAAGAAACTGCATCCAAGATGACTGATGTTTAAGTCCTGTGGGGTCCACAACCGCCATGCACAGAACCCATCTCTGGAAATATGCATGGTGTCTGTGGTGTGACACACTTGTGATACGCTCATATCAGAAGTCCACCATCGTACAAACCTTATGAAGGCAAGACTCATCTGCTGACATGCTTGTGTGACAAAGTATCTGAGTCTTCGGATTCTCTTGAGCACTGAGGACATGGCATTGAACAAGGAAAGCAAGATTCCAGTGTCTCAGGCACTTCAGTCATAGAGGAGGAAATGGCCTATAAGTTAAGAATTAAGTCAGTGAAATAATGTTAGGAAATGAAAACTATTTGGTTCTTTGTCTAACGGTGAATAGAGGTGGTGGGTGGAAGCTGTTACTGTGCACAGGCGACACTCTCTGCTAAGATGGAGAGTGCAATTTGAACTAAGATCTGATTACTGGGATGGAGTTAGTGATGTGAGACCTGGACCAGGAAAAGACCAGTTCAGGAAGCACCCTATGAGTACAAAGGCCTGGGAGAGGAATTCATGCTGCATTCAAGAAATAGAGAGGTAGGCAGGTGTGGGGGTTGCGCTTCAAACTGAGGAGTGGTCGAGTCTATCAGAGCCCAGAAGCGATCAGGGGTAACCCCACCTTGGCAGAACTGAATGACAGCAGTGGGAAGGCGCGGAGGCAGTGAAGAGAAGAGGCTTGCCTTGGGGCAGGGTGGGGAAAGTGTGTCACAGCTAGCTCTAACAGGGGTTTATAGAAGCTACCCCTCATGGGACAGACACACTGGGTCAAAAATCTGTGTTTGTGTAGGCCTTTTGACTTCCTCCCTCACCACCTTCGCCAGCTCCTCAGCCTCAGGATTGACCAACAACACTCAGGAGTCTCCTCTTCTATTTTTTTCTAGGACAGGGTCATATAAAAGTCTCCCTAACCCTAACCCTTGCCTTCCTTGACTTTGCTCTGGCTTCTTACATCTCTCCTTCAGCTAGCGACACAAATTGAATCAAGATGCCTTGTGTGGAGGTAGCATTTTACAACTGAAATTTACCCTTGGGCAATTCCCCTAAGCTCCAGGCCTCTGGAAGACTGGACTCCACTCAGTTGAGAAGCCCAAGGTAGCAGGGCCTTTCATCCCCTGTGAGATGGCTGCCAGGCCTTCGGAACCAGCAGGAGCCGAGGGAACCAGCTGGAAATGCCCCATCCCAATTCTCTTTTTTGTTACTAATCCAATTAGAAACATGGAGAATTTCCAAAGAAGAGTAAAGGTGTGCCTTGCACCCTGGATTAAGCAATGTCTGAAGTCTAAATGTAGACTGGTATATTCCAACTTTTTGTGCTTATATTATTGGGTTAGGTTTTTCTGACACGCTATCAAGAATCTTGGAGGCAGGGAGTAGAAGCTTTGGGTTTAGCTATTTGCCATATGGGGATTTCAGCTTCTTGCCACATCAGGGGACATTCGATCATGCTACAGTTTCCCAGTCAGGCAACAGGACCATCCCGGGGGTGAGGAGGTCTCACATTCACGCAGGGGACCCTGGGGACAGAAGTCTTAGAGTGAGGTGAAGAGCAGCATGTGACTTCTGGTTCAGCCCTCTCCCCTTGATAGCACCATTCACAGAGCTATGGGTTTAAATGACATTTTCAACTTCATCTTCCCATCTGCAAAACTCACATAACGAGCTGATCGCCCACCTAGTATTCCTCCACTGCATGGAGTGCCATCTCCTTTATGCTTCTAACCACTCTGGGAAGTCTATGCCATTATCACCAGTGAGGACCAGGCAGGTAAGAGGTAGCATAACTCAACAGGAACACAAGCTACCTGGACCCATAATCTATGCTTAACGCTTTGGCAGTTACTACCAAAAGACAGCAATAATTATTAATAGAACGAAGCTGATGGTTGATCCAGGCCTGTTAGAGCACTTCTGTCAGCTGACCATTGTCAAGGCTGAAGAGGGAAGATTTTGAGCATTTCATGTTTTGAGACAGAGTTTTACTATGTACCCTTGGCTGGCCTAGGGTTCTCTATGTAGACAAGGCTAGTCACAGATCACAGAGATCTGCATGTCATTGCTTTCCAAGGGCTGAGATTAAAGGCGTGTGCCACCAGGCCTGGCTAGAGGTTTATCAATGTGAGGCTAGGCTGGACTTCAAAGTAAGATGCCAGCTCAAAAGAGTTGATAATAAACTATTAGCCATTAAAAAATGAACACTCACAGAATTCTGATTGAGACTCAGTGGATCTTCACACTGATGCCAACTAGAGTCTTTGGATTTCTGTCTTGTTTTGCTTTCTCATTGTGAAGTCACAGGCTAACTCAGAGATTGCAAGCGGTTCACTAGGGGAGAGTGTGTCCACACATCTCCCTTTCCTTCCTTCTTTCCTTCCTTTCTTCCTTCCTCCCTCCCTCCCTTCCTTCCTTCCTTCTTTCTTTCCTTTCTCTCATTTCCTTTCTTTCTTTCTTTCTTTCTTTCTTTCTTTCTTTCTTTCTTGTTTTTCTTTCCTTCCTTCTTTTCTCCCTCTCTTCCCCTCTCCTCTCTTTCTCTCTTTTTTATTCTTGCTCACTTATTGTGTATGTGTGCACATTTGCATACCATGGCATGGCTGTGGAAGTCGGAGGACATCCGTGGGACTCAGTTCTCTTCTTCTACCAAATGTGCTCTGGAGATTGAGGTCAGGTCCCCATGCTTGGCCACAGGTGCCTTTACCATCTTAGTGGCCAGCCACCTAGCTTCTTTAGCAAAACCTCACCCTTTGGATCACCCAGGACGGCGTACCATCAAGTAAGGCCTAAGTACCAGGACTAGGTCCCACGGCTCAGAGCCTACTGACTCCGTTAACCTCTTAGTCCTAAACTACTGATCTCCTTTGCTTTTTCCAGTTGTAAAGTCCTCAGTCAAGGCTCTGTCACAGTTTCTGTCCCTCTCGGCCTCCTGACCCACCTTTCCATGTCATTTTGTATCACGGTGTAGCTCTTTCCTCTTAGGAATGGTAACAAATTTTTTTTCATGCTGCCTTTGCCATAAATCAAAATTTCTATTAGTAGGCTATATTTTAGAAAGTAAGTGGGCATTGTTTGCACAATTAATGGTAAGCAGACACAAGGTATTACTCTTCTCCATGAGCAGAGCAATAAGACACATTGTATCTCCATATTTTCACTTAATCTGTCCTGTTTTTGCTATAGAGGGTAGGTACTGCAATTGGCGCATGTCATTTTCTGAGCTTCATTTCTGATCTTAAATTGTCTCTTCTGGCTTCTGCCTAAGAAAGAGGGGCCATTCTACTAGGAACTCCATTCTAGAAGGAATAAGGTCGGTCTTCTCTTCCTGTCTGGCCATGTCGCCTCCACTTTTTAGCATTTCCCAAGGATATTTTTCTCTACCAAACATTCTTTTTACTGTAAACCAGCCTCTGTTTTATGTACTAATTAATCCCAGCTCATTTTTAATATAGAGAAGAAAGTGTCTGGCTTCTCAATGACACTGCTTTTATTTTGCTGTGGCCTGAGTCAATATTTCTACTTGTTCCAAATGCGCTTGTTCTCTACTGGCTTCTCTGTTGTCTTTGAACCTTTCTCGTTGCAGTTTACAGAGTAGCTTGGTGGGCTCAGAGGGAACTCCTGGGTCAGAGTCAACCCATGATAGAGGCACACCCATGAACCAGGACTGCCCCACAGTAGCTGACTCACTCATGTGCTGCAGAACGAGCATGATGGCTGCTCTAGATGGGAATGATTCAGGGAGCAGAAGGCATGCTGACACCAGCAGAGGTAGACAGAAGGATGTGCTTGAGCAGAAAGGCCCTAGACCTCAAGAATAGAGCAAAGGCTGCTGTGCCACATTGTCCAAACAATTGTCACCCACACAATAACAATAGAATATTTAGCACCAGTGCCAGAAGGTAATGACAGAGTGGTTGATGGTTTTGCCTGCTTCTTGTCTTCTCAGTGGCCTAGCAGCCAACTCTTCCTCTTGAAGCATCACTTGAAGGTTGTGGTTCTAGTGAGGTTGATACCATCCCCTCTCCCAATGTCAGACTGCATAATTGAACTGTAGTATTCCAATTTCTTTGGGTTGGGATGCAGTCAAGTCAAGCCAATGAAGATTATCATTGTGACTCTTAATGGAGTCACTAGGAAAGCAGTGCCTGTCACTGGGGAGGCTAGGCTGGTGAGAAGATACCCTGGGCTTGCTGGAGGACAAATTGGTAGCATCTGAGACCAAAGCCAGACAGGAGCTAGGAACGGAGAGCAGAGAGGAGAGAGGGGAGAGAGGGGAGACAGCTGGTCTGCTGCCTTAGTTAACACCCAGATAGAGCTGAGCCTCAAGTTAGACCCAGCAGACTGCCAGCTGTGAAAGCCGTGTCATCTCCCCCAGCAGGCAGGCAGACCCTGCATTCACTCCTCCGCACTGACTCCAGTTTCCTTTACTCTCCTGGTCTCCTGCCTCAGAGTTGCCTTGATGGGGAATGTTTCCCCCCTCCGTTATTCTGCTTGGGTGAATTCTCTTCATTTTCTAGAGCTCAGTCCACATATTGTATCCACCAGACTAAGTTAGGCCCTCCTGTTACTGCACATGACACACCTCAAAACTCCCAGTCCTTAAAACAATCTGTAATAACATGTATATTTGGAAATGTTTTTATTTATTGCTTGCCCCATTGGATTGGCAACCAGTGACTGGAGAAAACATTGTTTGCTACTCACTAGATTCTCACCATAGTGAGTGATACAGAGCTTGATCAATCTTTATGAAGAAACTGAACATACAAAATAAATATTTTCTCTCTGTGTACCTATGTATTTATATAAATAAATATTTATCTCTTACCACATAAACACAGAAGGCTTGAGATAACATCTGAGCAAGGCCAGAGGCAACAAGGCAAGGTTTTTTGGGTTTTTTTTTTAACTTTTAGGCCCCAACAGAAAGAAGTATAACTTGAGAGTATAGGAACCACCACCATTAAATATCCAGAGTGTGGCCATCTTGGTGATACATCTTATTTCTATCTTTCTACTAAAAAGGTCTTCCAATACAGACAAAAGCAGGGCAGGAGGCATTGACTCTGCAGAAGCAATGTCTTAGTCTATTTTGTGTGGTTATAATTTCCCAAGAAATTACTGAAGTCTGGGAGTGCACCACCAAGGTCCTGGCATCTTGTGGTGGGGCTCTGGCTGTGCCATCTCCCAGCAGAAAGTGATGGTGAGAGAGAGACAAGATTCCAGATTGAATCTTCAAGCCCTTTTATTTTGATTTTTTAATATTTATTTTAGAAAACCCCATGATTTGGACAAAGAATTATGATTATTTCCACCTCCCTCCAGGTCCCACTACTCCCCTGTCTCAACATTCTTCAAACTTCATGCCCCCATTCTTAGTGTTTTTTATAACTCCGAAAATCCAATTAGTGCTGTCCATTTGTACATAGGTGAGGGCTATCCCCCAGTGACCTAAGTGGAGAGCATGTCCCCAAAGGAGAGGGTCTCCCTCTCTCAACAGTCATCCACTATGATTAGCTCCTCACTTCACCTCCATTTATGCCAGAAGTTTGATTGCCAAGCTCTTTTATAACTAGTATCAATAAAGAGGGCAAAGTCACTTGCTCTCCATGGCACCCATTAGGTGCTTCCCCTCCCCATCACCTCTGCATGGAGAGTGGTGTGGTTTGAATTTTGAGCACACTAAGGACTTGGTTCTCAGCTAATGACACTTTGGGGAAGAACTATAACCTTAACTGTGACTAGGAGATGATGCCTAGTGGAAAGAAGTTAGGTCACAGGGGAAGTGTCCTTGGAAGGGCCATTAGGATCTGGCCCTGACGCTCTCACTGTTTCCTGGTTACCTTGGAGTGAGCAGCTTCCTTCTCTCCTGGGTTCCCTCCCACTGCGTTCTGCCTTGCCAAGGGCCTGAAGGCAATAGGGCCAAGCTATTCTTGGCTCTGAAACTGGGAGCTAATATGTTTTCCTTTCCTTTCTAAGATGATTATCAAAGGCATTTTGTCACAGAAATGGAAAGCTCATGAATACTGGGGTTATGTTCCAATATACAAATTTTGGAGGAATATATGTAAACTAGAGCCTTTGACCTCTGGCCCCTCAAAATCATGTGCCTCTTATCAAAAAAAAAAAAACCCAAAAATTAATTTTATTCTTATATGTCCTCAAGCTTCTTCCAGCATCAACTCACAAGTCCCATCACAATAAAACAGGAGAGGGTGTCAAGTTCAAGTTCAACCTGAGGTTGGGCAGACCGGGGACCATTATTGTCATTCCTAAGGGAGAAATGGGCAAGAAAGGACTCCCTGGTCCGAGGGAAGTCCAAGACCCAGCAGATAAAGGTGGAAGATGGAGTTGGTTTTTATTATTTTTTGGCTCTTTGTTCTTTGGCAGTTTTCCACCCAGCTCCCAAATAAATATACAATCTAATTCTTTCTTATGAGCACCTGGCCTTGGCTTGGCTTGCTTATAGCCAACTTTTTTCAAATCTAAATTAGCCCAACTATCTTTGCCTCTGGGATTTTACCTTTTGCTATTTCTCTACATCTTTTCTTTACTTCTTACTCCATAGCTGGTTGTGTAGCTGGATGCTGGCCCCTTGCATCCTCTACCCTCCTTTTCTCATTTTTTAAATATCCTCTTTCCAGATTTCTCCTCCTATTTATTCTCTCTGCCTGCCAGCCCTGCCTACTCCTCTCCTGTCTTGCTCTTGGCTGTTCAGCTCTTTATTAGACCATTAACTGTTTGAGACAGGCAAAGTAACACTACTTAACAGAGTTAAACAAGTCCAACATAAAAGAATGCAGCACATCTTTGCATCATTCGACAAATATTCCACGGCCTAACAAATGTAACAGATCTTCAACCAATATTCTATAACAGAAGAACAGTCTCTGGCCATTGGGCTCCATAGCTTCAGGACACCCACTCTAGTGGCTTTTCTAGGCTTCAGTCATCAGCCATTGTCATACTTCAGTGCCCCATAGATGCAGCTTTCCCAGGCTGGAAGTGAACACCCATGGCTGTACAGTTCTGTAGGTCTGGGGTTGCTCCGCCCCCTCTTCTCTAATGCCATCAGGCCTATCCTAGGAAGAGCTCTCAGTGGTCATCTGGACCCCCAAGTCATTCACAACACCCCTTGAGATCCAGATGGATGCTACTATGGCCTTGTCATGCTTAAATTTGACACCTGCAGACATAGTATCATGTAGATACTTCAAAGCTTAAAGTGTGTGCCCTTCAAAGCAGTGAGTCACGTTGTTCATAGACTCGCTTGAGTCATACTGTGGCCAAGAAAATCTGTAATGAAATCCAGAGGGCAGAGTCCCCAGGCATTTCTAGACTGTAAATGCTGACATTTCTCTGGTATCTTTCTAGAAAGCATGCCCTCATGAGCCCAGCCTCCAAGGTACCTGAAGAGCTTTAGGGTCTTTCTCCCATTGTCCTAATGAACAGGATATGGCTTTGTCCTATCTACATTAATCTCTTTAACAACTGTCATTTATCTCTGTTCTTAGGATTCTCCCTCAAATATGCCCCCTCTTATATATGGACATGAAGTTTCCCAGACCTCTCAAATAAGCTTCTCTTTAATTGTAAATCTGTTGTAGAAGATTTCCCGGCCCGTTTAGGCCAGAGGTTTGGACCTGGCCGGCAGCAGCTTTTATCCCCCAAAGAAATGAATCAGACGCTTATATTAATTTTATACTGTTTGATCCATGTCTCAAGCACATTACTAGCTAGCTCTTGCATCTTAATTCAACCCATTTCTAGTAATCTACCTGCCATGTGGTCCAGCCCGTGACTCACCTGGATTCCTTACATGTCTCCTCTTCGGGGGTCAGATGGCGACTGGCTAACTCCGCCCTCCTTCTACCTGTCTGTCCTCTGATTCTCCACCCACTTCTATGGTGCTGCACATAGGCCAAATCAGTTACTTTATTTTCAGCAGACAGAGAACATTTCTACCACATAAATCCATCCTGGCACTATTTCTCCCTTGCTCGTTCTGCTATTCAGAGCCAAAATATTCACACAGCATCAGGGATGCTTTGGTGCCCAGTAGGTTCTCCTACTGTATTATTTCACATGTCCAGCTTGGCTATGCCTGCCAGAGTCTTAGGTCACAAACCATCTTAGAAAGTGACTGTCAACAGACGAGAGACCGGCTGTGCCCCAGGATCCAACAGCAGGCATCTTTACTTGCACCCGAGATCATGTCAGCCCTCACTGCTCCTTCGTCTGCCACTATTTCCATCACGACTAATGAGGAAACCCATAGAAAGGGCTACATTCTTTGCGGGACTTTTGTCTTTTTCTGAGCCCTCCCCAGAATGCTCATGGTCAGGTCCACAGCTACCTCTCCATTTTCAGGCATGTGTTCTGGGTTTCACTTTCTCTTAGTCCATTTTCTGCTGCTGCAATAGAATATCTGGGGGTAGGTAACAGGAGGTTAGTGCCTGCCATTGTAGAGGCTGAGAAGTCTAAGATCGAGGGCCTCTTACCTGAAGGGTCTTCTTGTATTATCCCATGGAAGCAGAGAAGACCAGAAGGAAGGGGGAGGGAGAGGCTAAAGGGAGAGAGAAGGGGAGGGGAGAAGAAAGGAAAGGAGGGGAGGGAAGAGGATGTAGAGATGAAAGCAGACGAAACTTCACCCATGGCTCCCAGCCCATTTATAATCCACTATTAACTACCATTAATACACCCCTAAGGGTGGAATACTCATAAAGTAAACATCGCCCACCAGGTTTCACCTTTTGCATCAAGGATTAAGAATATAATACATGAGCAGGGGATGGTGGTGCACGCCTTTGACCCTTGCACTCAGGAGGCAGAGGCAGGCTGATCTCTGAATTTGAGGCCAGCCTGGTCTACAGAAAGAGTTCTAGGACAGTCAGGGCTACAAGAGAAATCCCATTTGAAAAGCAAAATCAGGACACAAAAAAATAATGTAATATATAAACTTTAAAGGAATGTTCAAAATACGGTTAGCCAGGAATGACTGAGAGCCAGCTGGGAGCTAACTCTGCAGATGGTTTCTGTATAATTCTATAGGTTAATACTTATTACAACTCTTACATTGTTGGGTAAAGCTTTTGGCTGTATTTGAAGATGCAAAATCATGAATGTAGGTTCTTGGGATTGTGTAGAGATCTAGGTATGCCTTTTTCTTTTCAGAGCATGACTCCAGCAGTGGCCTTCTGCAGGGACAGGTCCTGTTAGAAGGATACCCACACCCTCTAAGTTTCCCTTGAGATCCTTGCCTTCTGAGAAACTTGTAATTACATCTTCTTAGCCTTCTGACTGTCCCCTTAGTCTACAAGCCACAGTGAGTCTGTGTGCATCTCACACTGTTCAGAAACAGGGTCTTTGGTGAGAGACGTTGTTGGTTAATAGAGAGGGGCTGCTGGAAGTCAACACTGACCTTGGCTTCCACTAGGACCGTGCTGCTTCCACACAGATGACTCCAATGAGATAAATTACATTCCTGCCAGAATAAACACGACCACAATCAATACAGTCAGTAAATAACACGATTTTTTGAAGAAGAGGAAATGCCAATATTAAATACATTTCTATTGACACACAGCCAAATTGGTCTGAGGAATCTAAGCACACACACCGGATCCTGTAGCCCCAGGAGGGAGAATCCAGAGTTGATCACCGGCCTGTGCCCCTGTAATGCTCTGCTTTGGCAGAGACAGTGGGAAAAAATGTAAAATCATGCCAGAGAGACTTGGCTTCTCATTGAAACATCTTCTTCAAGAGTATCAGCTCTTTTTCTGTTGGATGTTTGAGATCCTTTCCTGTCCTTTCTCAGGCTGTAGGGTTGTCTGCCAAGCATTTTGCTTCTCTGGGTTTCATCTGCATCATCTATGAAGGGAATGCTTTTGGATTCGCCTTCTGAGTAAAGCTGTGTGGATCTAATGGCAACACTAGAATGGCCTTGGAAATCACAAAGACTGGGCCTCTGCTAAGTCTTGCTCTTTCTACCTTGGTTGGCCCCTTGTCCCCTTTATTTCCTTTTCCCTCTAGTTTTTATGAAAGGAAACTGAAGCCAGTGTTGCACATTCTGGGCAATGTTCTCCCACCGAGTCCCGTCCCAGCCTCTTATTCTCACTGTAGAACTCAGCTGTAGTAGAGGACTCCAGTTTAAGTATGCTGTGAACCCCTTGAAATTAGATTTGGCCAGAGCAGAAACTGCAAAATGAGGGTGGCTAGAGGAATAGAATATAATAGCATCAATGCTATTAAATATTTATTAAGTACTCATTATAGACTGGCCTTGTGTTAGGCATTTTATATCAATTACTTCATTTAATTCTTACAGTCATTATGTACTATTAAGAGCCCTAATGCACAGATGAATAAACATGGGCTGTACTGGGTAGAAGAGAACAGACTGTTCTTTTAGAAGAGTGGACTGGGAAAGCTTTTCTAGAGAAACTACCAAGAACTGTAAGCAGTGCTGAACCGTGGTGGAAATCATGGGAGAAAGTGTACTCCGTCCTAAAGGAGAACATTCCAGAGAGGCCAGGGTCAGAAGCTGCTCACACTGGAAGGCAGTATAACTGCAAAGGTGTGGGCCAGGGAGGAGGAGTTGGCAAACAGGTCAGAGGACAATGGTTAAGATCCCAAGAACTACTGGGAAAACTTTTATTTAAGAGTGAAACATCGATCTATTGTGAAATGCACAGTATTAAACTGTTAATTCTGATTGGCAGCTTGAACAGACTAACTAACATCTAGGGAGTTAGTTACAGCGCACCTCTGCATGTGTCTGAGAGGATCTCTCTACGGAGCATAGATAATAAGGGGTCTCGTGTAAATGATAATACACATTGATGAATTTATGATATGGAGGTGTGAAAAGTAGGAGGAGAGTCTAATGGGAGGATGCAGTTGATTGAAGTGTTGCCTTGGGCGGGTTCTTGCCTTTACCTTTTCCTGTAAGCTCCCCTCTGCTTCCCGTCTGTATGAGATGAGGAGCTTCCTCCACCACAGGCTCCTCCCAGTCGGATGTTCTGTAAAGCACATGGAGCCAAGAGATGGAGGACTGAACAATTTGAAACCATGGCTAAAAGTCCTCCTAAGTTGTTTGTGTGGGTGATTTTAATCACAACGATGAGGATAGTAACTACCGTGAGTCATTTTAACATTTTATTCATCCAGACTCCCTCCCTCGGGGTCGGTCCACATCCACTGTGCTTTACTCAAGGAGTTCAGCTAAAAAAATATGTTTCCTATTAATGAATCAACCATGTCTTCTAAAGAGTTGTATGTTGAGAACTGATCAGGAAAGTGAAGGCCAGAATAAAGCCATGCCCAAGCATCATCTCTGATTCTGTTAGGCATGCTCCTGGAGCTAATGGAAGACCTGCTTCCTTGCATTGAGAATGTGTAATGGATAAAATGAGCCATGACCATGCTGAGGAGGAGCTAACGGAAGAGAAGCTCAGCTCAAATTACCCAGAGCCTTCTTATTGAACGTTAGTGTAGTCTGAGAGAAAATTACATTAAGTATTCCTCCCTTGAACCAAAGGGGAAATGTATAACACAGATTCCAAAGCTTATGTGGTCCCTCATTGTTCTGCAGGCATTGAATCTGAATTCACTCTGTGAATATATACAAAAGGTAATAAAGCACTAAGTGCTGTGGGACTATGATCTGGTTTTCTGTAAATATTTGCCACTCATATTGTTTTTTAGTGAAACACTGCCTGGCCAGAAGCTAGGCAGACAGGAAGTATAGGCAAAATGACCAGATAATGAGAATTTTGGGAAGCAGAAGAGCAGAGAGGAGACTTGAGGCAAACAAAGAGGAAGCAAGATGAGAATGTTGCATTGAGCAAAGGTACCGAGCCACGTGGCTAAACATAAATAGAACCATGGATTAATTTAAGCATAAGAGCAAGTCAATAATAATCCTGAACCACTGACCCAGCCTTCACGATAAAATTAGGCTTCTGAGTCAATTATTTTATAAGCAGCTGCGTGTGGAAGAGATTCATCCAGACCTTGGGGGCTAGGTGGGACCCAGAAATTTCAGACTACACACCAAGAGCACACAGACACACAAAGTGATTTATAGATGGTGTGTCCACTGTGGTCTAGCTATGATGAAATTGTTGGGCAACCCCCCATTGTGGAACCTTTTATACATTAAAAAGTGTGTGTGAGAACATTGTATTATTATGATTGGTGTAAGACTTCTATACCTTTCAGCACTGAACTAACTTAGATTGTCCATGGTGAATTATGAATCTGTCATTTCATTCTATACTGGATCACCTTGTAGAGATTATTGTAACCATTGGTAAGTTTAAATTAAGTCTAAGGAGAGAGTCCAATTCTTAAACTGTGTTAAGACTATGAAAGACCATGGGGACTTTTGAAGTTGGCCTGAATGCATTTTGCAGTATGATATGGATACAAGTCTATGTGGGCCAGGGAGTGGAATGTGATGATTTGAATGACAATGGCCCCTGGCAGGTCATATGTCTGAATACCTGGTTTCTAGTTGTGGAACTATTTGGAAAGTATTAAGAGGTGTAGTTTGGTGAAGGAGGTATGTCATTAGGTACAGCCTTATAAATTTCAAAAACCCATGACATTCCCAGTTAGCTTTCTCTGCCTCCTACTTGTGGATAAAGATGTGATCTCTCAGCTACTGCTCCAGCCCTATGTCTGTCTGCCTGCCTCCAGGCTCCCTGCTAGGATGGATATGAACTCTAACTCTCTGGAACTGAAAGCTGCAAATTAAATACTTTATCATTTGTTTTGGTCATAGTGTCTTAACACAGAAACAGAAGAAACTAAGACTGCTGAGAAGCAGATGGAGAACCCAGAGCACTCTACACAAAGATGTCTCAGCCATTGCTTTCCACTGCATCTCCACTGATGTTCCTAGAATCAAGTTCTGTCATGGGAAAGGTCCTTTGAAGTCTTTCTGAGTCCTACATTGCCCCTCTGGAAAACGAGCCATTCACAGTTATCTTCTCCAGCTCTGTTGCTGCAGTGTGTGCAGTGTTGAAGTGGAGGAACCCTCAATACCCATCAAAGCAGCATATGCACAGTGTGGTCCAGGATGGGCATCTGGGGAAGGGGAACCTTGTCTCATTGTGACCTAGAATACTCACTTTCACCTTCAGAACTAAATTAGTATCTCTCAGCGGATTCTAGATGGAAATTCCCAGGTCATAGCCTAGACCAATAAGTAAAATCCCTCCAGATGACCCCCAGATAACCTAGCAACACTTGGCTTCTGGGTACTGGATCAAGATAAGGCAGATCTGAGATCTCTGACAGGACAACCACTAGGAGAAAGACTCCTGTTTGCAGGAGTTCTATCTAGAGGACTGGCCAAAGAGGGCTGTCTCAGGCCAGGCTTAGTAGTGCATTGAGCCAAACTGAGTCTGGGCTACTGAAGTAACTAGAAATGTAGGACAGGATAGCTGAGGAGAAGCGAGTCCCCAGCAATCAGAGTGGGCATACCCCATGGGAACTTGGTTAAAGCATGGCAGAGCCATTGCTAAATGCTTAAAAACTTAATGAGGAGATCAGACACTTTCAGTCCGTGTGATTTGAGAAATGCTGGTGGACACCTCTGTCAAACCGCAGAAGGACCAGGTGAGGCTCAGCGGCATATATGTGGTCCTGGATGCAATTCCCAGCAGGGGAAAAAAGAAAAAGAGGGGGAGGGAAAGAAATGAGTAGCGGGGAAGGGAAAGGGGAGGGGAGGGGAGAGCAAGGAGGCAAAGGAGGGCAGAGCAGAGCCGAGTGTGCAGTACACACCTGTAATCCTGGTGCTCCAGTGGACGAGACATGAAGAACAGACATTTGAAGCAAGCCAGGTCTACATAGAAATATCTCATCTCTCTCCCCACCCCAAATCAAAATGGCGGCATAAAGGCTGTGCATTAGGAGTAAGAACTATGCTCAAGAGTAAGAAGTGCCCCTTCCTACTGGGCTGCTCAAATTTAACACTATAGGCAATTGGCAGATAATTGCTTTGTTGAGGTGGAGGTGTTCTGTGCTCTGCAGTGGTTTAGCTGCAGCCCTATGCTCGCTCATTAGTTGCCAATAGCTCTCGTCCCCTATTTGGACAGCCTAAGGTCTCTGGACCTTGCAAAATGCCATAGGAGGTGGCAAGTCACTGCTGAGAATCAGGGCTGTAGCCTACAACTGGTGATGAATCTGAAATAGACCATTCCTACAAAAGAGTCATAATAGGATTGTGAATAGGCACCAGTATTTTAGATGGCCACAAAAGCAGCTTTTAAAGGAAAACAACACGACATAAACTCCCTGCTGGGTATCATTCACAATACCCACCCCACTATAAAACACTGTCAGGTGACAGAAACAGGAAATGTGACCTTAATCTAGACAGCAGTGGTCAACAGAAGCAGATGCTCAGGTGGTACAGACACTGGAATTAACAAAAGACCCCTAAAATAGCTATTACAAACGTGCTCAAGGACTCACAAGAGCAGGCAGGCATGATGGAAAAGAAATGGGGGAATTTTAGTGGAGAGATGGAAGCCACAGAAAGGATTCAAAAAGAAATGATGAAACTGAAATTACACCACCATGTGAAGATCTCATACCTGGGGGGAACAATGGGCTGGAATCCAGAGTCAAGGGTCAGTGAATGACATGTCAGGGGAGGAGTGTGTGAAGAAAGGTGCTGGTGGGGTTGTAGTTTTAAAATATGTTCAACTATTATTCACACTGTCAAGACTTTAGAGTAACGTGTAAAGATTATCAGTGGGGAAGGAATGCTTACACTAATTTCATGCTGATTAATCTATGGCCCAGGCATATAACTTGCTAACTCTAAACTCTTAAACTAACCAATGATTTTTATTTTGTTCAGCCATGTGGCTTGGTACCTTTTCTCAGAGCAGCATTTCAACTTCTGTTTTGTCTACTAGTATCTCTCCTGGTGTTTCTGCTCTGCTCTTCCTGTTTCCAGAGTTTGTTTAGTCTGATAGCCCTGCCCACAGTTCCTGTCTGCCTTCTGGCCAATGAGTGTTTTATTAAACCAGTAGGAAAGACAAATATGTACTAGAACATAATCCCACTACATGACTTAATATATTTCTATTAATATATGTTCTGTCATGTACTGTACAGCCTTCTTCCTTCCTCAGTGTCCCCCTGAATCTCTCTCAAGCACCTAGATTCTTCTCCCCATTCTCTCTCCCCAGAAGTCCTATCTATACCTCCTAGAAGGCTAGCTCTTGGCCATTCAGCTCTTTATTACACCAATCACAGAAAATACATCTTCAAACAGTATGCAATTGTCCCACAGCATATAACAACAAGGAAATAGTGTCCTCCAGATACATCAGGACTGATATGGACCCACAGAGACTGTGGCAACAGCTACAAGGCCTGCACAGGTTCCTAGTACTGAGCGGGACATGAACGTGGGCTCCCACTCCTAACAAATAAGGTATATACAACTGATACTCACTTGCAGAAGAAAAATTAGGGTTTTTTTTGTTGTTGGAGTCTCATTGGGTATGTTTAACTACACTACAGAGTTAAGAGTAGCTCCATGTTCAGCAGAAAGGCCAATAAAAATGAACTCAATTCTCTCTCTCTCTCTCTCTCTCTCTGGCTTAGTGATATTTTTGTCTTATTGGTCTTTTGCTTATTTTTTTGGTTAGTGGCTTTATTTATTTATTTGTGTGTGCGTGTGTGTGTGTGTGTGTGTGTGTGTGTGTGAGAGAGAGAGAGAGAGAGAGAGAGAGAGAGAGAGAGAGAGATATTCTTGTGGTATTTTTGTTTTGTGTGTGGTTGTTTGATTTTTTTTAAAAGTGAGATTAAGGTTGTTGGGTTGGGGAAGTGGAAAAGATCTGGGATAAGTTGGAAGGAGGAGAAATTATAATCAGAATATATTGTATGAAAAGTAACTTTCAATTAAAAAAAGAACTCCAGTGCAATTAACATTTGCTGTAAAAATAGCTTATGTAGAGACAATACTCCTCCTATATGAAGATATTTTTAGTGTCCAGAAACCAATGCTTAGGGCCTGAGTATGTATGATCTCAGAATGTGACCTTTCTTCTTTTCCTGATGTGAACCTGTAACTTCCTAGGAATCTTGTAAGACAATGCCCATTTATTTTTAGTAACAGTATCTTAGCTTCTCATGCTAGCCCTGTGACCTAAGATTTGGCTTTCTCACAGGTCACTCTTTACAATGCACCTCAGGAACTACCCTGTGACCTCAACTACAATAAGGAGAAAGTTGTATGAAAAAGACACCAAAATCATATGTGTAACCATTGTAGAAACACTTAAACTCAACTTCTTCATGGAAAGCCTACACCCACACTTGGGTAAACTCAACTCTCTCTTGGGAAGCATACACCCATCCTTTGGTGTATGGTATCCTTTTCTTGAATATTCTATTCTCCACTGAAATGGATGCTAAAACCTCTTACTGATAAACTTCAACTCTATTTCAGATTGAGTTGTCCTGAACATTTTTTTCTTTAACAAAAGCCATGAATTCCTTTTTTACATGAGTGGAGACTCTGTAAAGATCCTCTTCAGCTATTTCAAATGGAGCTGAGTCTCTGGCTTCTGCCCCTGCCATTTCCATAGGTCTCAAGAAATAAGCAAAGATAGTAACATCAAAGAATGCACAATCAATATATAAAAACCCACAGAAAACAATTAGGAAATTACATTTAAGAACAATTTCATTTGAAACACACATATATTGCATAAAATATAGCCTTTACATGAAAAGTCATCAAAGTCCAAGATAAATTTAAGGTTTAAATACATGGAGATTACAGAGCTCATAAGCTGGAATTCTTAAACTGTCTGTCTGTCTGTCTGTCTGTCTGTCTATCTATCTATCTATCTATCTATCTATCTATCTATCTGGCTATCTCATGTAGTTCAGGCTGATCTTGAACTCTTTATGTAATTAAGGATAACCTTGAAATTCTGATCTTTCTGGGATTACAAACATGGGCCACCAAGTCCAGTTATGTCCTCTGGATTGAACCCAGGACTTCATGTATTCAAGCACACTGCTATCAACAGAGCTACAGCCTCAATCCTAGAAGACTCAATATTCTTAACATGACAGTTTGATGTATATATTAAACTGAAACCCAATAAAAACACCAACTTCTTTATGAAATTAGTAATTTCATCGTGAAATTTACATGACAATACAAAGGACCAATAGAGCTAAAACAATTTGTCTTAACTTGAAGGGTTCATACTATCTAATTTAAAGATCTACTAAAAAGCTAAAAAGTCAATTCATGTTACTGTTTTTTTGTTAAATACAAAATAAAAAAAGCTAAAAAGTCAAGACAATATAATATTAGCACAAGACAAATATGTAGAATAATTAAATACAGTTAAGAATTTACATGCCCAAGGTTAACTGATTTTTTTTAATGTATTTCAAGGAAATTCAATGTGTCAACAGAGATTTCAACAAATGGTGTTTGGACAGCTAGATAACTCTGTGGGATAGCTCTAACTCAGTCTTGCCTCTCCCTGTACACAGGATCCAATCTGTGTAAGACCTAAGGAGGTCTAAATGTATACACTAAAACTCTCAAGCTCAGGACTACCTTGATGGTTCTGAGTTGGGAGGATATTCTTAGACAGGACCCTGAAAGGATAAGCCACCAAAACTTGATAAAAGTCAAAAGATTAAAAAAAAGAAGAAGAAGAAAGAAAGAAAGAAAATAAAGCCACATACTGGGAAGACATTAAGTGAATAAAAGAACCACTGCTCCCATGAGCAAAAGACTCAAAAATGACACATCATAAGGGAGATACGTGAAGAAGGTCACGCAAAGGTGTTCGGCATCATTTGTTATCAGAGAAAGCCAAATTACAGTGCTGGTAAGAGCCTACTTCACACCCACTGAAATGGCTAACATTAAGACGAGTCATCACTAAATGTCAAAAACAACGGGAAGTGATGGGAACTGTCATGCTCCGCCGGTGGGAGTGTAAATGTTACCAGCACTTGGGGAAAAATCTGGCAGTTTCTTATGAAATTAACCACATGACCCAGCATCCTATCCCAGAGATAGCTCATGCTACCATGAAACAGCAAAGTATATACCATCATCCCAAAGTGCAGATGGGGCCCCACGACGTTTGTGACATTCTTAGCAAGGTGCTTGTGGTGGTAGCTGCCCTTCGTTTTATCATTTCTGAGACTCTGGAAGACTGAGGTGTTTCTGAAGCCAGCCTTGACTCTGGTGCAGTCACAGCAGACATTAAAGCAGTGCCTTGCTGGATGGCTGAATGAGACGGGGTAAATGAACTGGAAAAAGAGGTTGGAAGTCAATAGGCTCAAATCTACAGCTCAGAGAAAGCATATAGACAAGATGCACAGGCACACACCTGTAATGCAGCAGCACCTAGGGGCAAAAACAGCATCTGAATTTGAGGAAGTTCCAGGTGAATGTCAGCTACATTAGCAAGACCCTTCTCTCAAAAAAAAAGAAAAAGTAGTGAAAGAAAAAAGGAGGAAGAGAACAAGCCAAGGAATGATCTACTCAACATGAGATTCTATTGATGTGAGCATTTTGGAGGAAGGAGGCAGGAGACTGAGGCTTTCCTAGGGGACATAAACTGAGACCTGTGCTGAAGAACAGCGACCCAGACAGGCAGGATGGAGACTCTGATCAGGAGGGGAGTATGATGCATGGAGGCCTTGCTATCACCAACCTGCTCCAGCAGTGTCCAGCGGTGTCCAGTGGCGCTCATCTGGGCACCGGGTAGACAGGGGCATAGAAGGCATGGCTGACAGTTATAGGACAAAATGGGACGAAAAAGTCTCAGTGAAGCTGCCAAGTGCCAACTAAGCATCACGTTTGTGTGTGTCAGGCCGCCACGTCACACCAGGCTCTCTAATCAGGACTAAGATCATAACAGTGCTACACTGTGGCCTTGGGGGACGAAATGCAGTGAGTAATCGCCTTTGGTTGAGCACGAGCTTTGAGGAAGGAGCCTGGGACTGAGGATCAGGAGGGAGGCAGGTGTGACAGAACAAGACTAAATCCAGACTTGGTGAGCTAATCAGTTTAACCCTGAAAAATAAACAATGCAAAACCAACCAATCAAAACCAAAAGCAAAACAAAACAAAACAAACAAACAAAAAAGCCCACTCAATTCCTAACTCCATCCTGAAACTCTTTTCCTAAACAGAGAGGAGCATTTCAAGCCAGAGGACTGGTGAGGCCGAGTGAAATGCGATACAGTAGGCCCAGAAGGAGAGATACTGCCCGATGTCACTCAGTGTACTTTAAAAAACCTCTGGAGAGTTGATCTTGAAAAATATTGGAGACAGACTGTGTGACCTTATTTGATAAATCTAAAGCTGTGTATAAATCTAAACACCAACATACCACATACTCTTGCATTTTATATGGTTATACTTTTTAAAAAACAATTGCAATCTGATATCCAGTTACGCATTGTTAACACATCAAACTGAAAATTTAAAAACCTGAGGTCATGTCCAGTTTTAGATGTCATATGTGTGACTATAAAAGCACACTAAAATGGTGACTAGCCCAGGTCCACAGATGAATACCACACACCTGCCAGTCGCATGTCTCTGGTTGAAGCTTACACAGCTTCTTACTGATCTTGTATAAGATTTTTATCAAGTGGTTAAGAGAACTTTCTACTCTTCTGGAGGACTGGGGATCAAGTCGCAGCATCCACACAGTACTCGCAAATATTTCTAACTCCATTTCCAAGGGGATCTGACGCCCATGCTCTCACCTGGTCTCCATGGCCACTGCAACCACATGGTGCAGACATACACCTAAAATAATAAGATAAACTGAAAATAATTCAAACCTAAAGTATGGCCCTTACCTTCCAATGCCCTTTAAAACTCTTCTAGAAGTTTTCTATCTGTTCCTTTCTCTCTACCACTAGCTGTAACCTGTATCCACCACCTCCAATCAGCCTGTAGACATTCCTTCCCAGCTCTCCCACACTGGTGTCCTGCCATCATCCAGATTCTTTTCCAGAAAGATCATAGAAGAAGCACCAGTGGTCAATCAACGACTTCTTGTCACCAAAGTGGTTTCCCAGGGCTCCAGGTCCCTACCCTTAGTCCTCTTCTGCATCGGTGATGATCTAGGCTGCCCCTCATTAGGGCCCTGACTGGCTTTCCTCACCTGATCCCATGCTCTTCTAGGCTGATTGGAAAGCTGGTTGAAACCCTGGCCTAGGAATGAGGACACCAGGCCCCAGGCCCTATTTTGCTTGATGTATGTACTCAGGGACACCCCCATTTTTCTTTCTGTAAAATATGCTTAGTGGTTTAGACTTTGGTCATTTGGGTCTTAAGAGGCCCTTTGAGAATCTAACATAGCCATAGGCTACCTTGTGAAAAAAACCATGTGTAAAAATACACGTGCAAGCAATATACACTGGGTTTGGGGGCAGGGTGCTCAGAAATCTTCCAGAGAATCCCTGGGGTTCTTTGGGAATGAGCCACTGGCACCAGGGTCATGACCCCTCCTCCTCCCCTGGTTCACTCTTCCTTTCTCTTTCCAGTTCTCAGCAGGTACATGCGTGGAAAGAGGCAGTAGTGGGAGCAATCTCTCAAACTGTCAGGAGTGAGTGGCTACATTAGTCACTAAGAAGTAGGCTGTGCTGTACGTCTCTGCGACCATGATGACAGAAGCCCCGTGTATTAAGCAGCAATTTGACACCAGGTCCTGTAGCCAGATCGGCACCTTCTGTAGTCTTCATGGCCTTCCCATGGCTCTGGACTAATAGCACCTGCATCTTCAGAGGGAGGATCAATCAATCAAAGGAGTTTAAGCATCTTTTCTAACACCATTAGTGAGCAGCAATGGACATAAATCTTAACTAATGTGTCATGGCCAGATAAAGAAATGCCCAGGGTACCCGTCATCCACTGGAGAAAACAGTGAGAGCCATGGGGCCACGCTCAGAAAAAGCAGGGTCTATGATCAAAGGCAGCCAGAGAAACACATCCCACTCCCAGTGTGGTGTGTGTGTGTGTGTGTGTGTGTGAGAGAGAGAGAGAGAGAGAGAGAGAGAGAGAGAGAGAGACAGAGAGAGAGACAGAGAGAGAGACAGAGAGAGAGAGACAGAGAGAGAGAGAGAGACAGAGAATGTGTGTGTGAGTATGTGTGTGTGCATCTGTGTGTCTGCATGTGGAGGGATGAAGTCTTCAATGAATGCTTCTCAGGCCTCTTCTCTTTGCATGTTCATGTCAGGACAAGGAAATAGAAACAAATCACCCAGAAGAGTCTTGTCTAGCTTGTGCATGAGACACACGTGGCCAGACACAAATGCACTCATGTGCAGACAGACACATGTAAAGTCACATACATAAGTACCTATTCTTATGTGTGTTTGGAGGTAGTGAACGTCCCCAGTGAATGTTCCAAGTTTCTTTTCTTTTTATGTGCGCGCGCGCACACACACACACACACACACACACACACACACACACACATACACACACACACACACACACACACATACACACACACATACCTAAAAATGTGAAAATATAAATAATTCAAAAGAGCCTCACACACATAAATGATCTCTCTCTCTCTCTCATTACACACACACACACACACACACACACACACACACACACACACACACACACTTTTTTGGATATACATGCACACAGATGTAAGCATTCACATATGCACATGCAGAGAGAGAGAGATATGAATGCACAGACACACACTTGCCTGTGTTTCTTGACTGAAGGCCCCTGAGCCTGACTGTGGTATCTAAGAAGGCTGGACAAAGTCAAGCAGAGAATCAAAGCTGGGATGATGCTGGGCTAAGTTTGCAAACGAGGAACACACACAGATGAGAGGGATGTGGGTGACAGGCTGGAGGGACAGCTGCACAGACACCAAGGCAGAGGGAGCCTTGATCACTGAACTCTCTCAAGCAGTCTGGGAGCAGCTTCCCTGGGAGTCCCGTTAGTCTGGTGCAAGGATCCCACCCTCAACCTGCTCAATGTCTGCTGAGGACACACGACATCAGCCAATGTTCAGAGCGAGCACAAAGCCACCGGACAATGGCCAAGATCCAGACTGTGCTCCATGGGTCAGGCTGTGAGGCCCATTGGCCCCTGTTTTCGGATCCAAGCTCTGTTTTTTACTGACCTTGTTGAATCTCTTACATCCCCACTCAGCCTCATCTGTAAGAGCCAGATGGTATTAGGGTGTGCCTTTGAACGCCTGAGATGTATCTGCAGAGCACTTGATGGGGAGCTGGCGAAGGAGATGCTTTCAGTAAATGGTGGTGGCTAGGTGCACTCTTGCCCTTTCCCTGCAACAACCCTGAAGTTATTGGCATGTCACCCCACTTGTGCTGTCACCTCCTCCTCTGGCAGCTCCCTGGGCAATTGATTCTGTAGAGGAAAAGAAGGAGCTTTGATTCAGGGAGGACAGGGGAGGCTGAGAGTCACACATTCTTTAGAAGGGGACAATGTGCAAATAAACCATGCCATTCAGAGAGCGGGGCACCTGATGGGACAACTCAGGAACTCTGACAGATGAAATTGAACACTTAGAGCAGAACATTTCATTTGATTCCTTTCAGACAGAGACAGCCACACCTTGACTGGACCCTTAATTGGTCACACTTTAGAAACATGCTGTTTGCACTTGACCCAGAGTTAATAAACAGCCACTCTTCACTTTCCCAAGGCACATGTTTAGGAAGAGGTTTGCTGGGTGCCTGCAACTATTGCTGAGATTTTAGAGAAAATTGCCCATCCACCAACATCTCCTTTGCTGGGAGGTGTGTCGGGCCTGGAGTGCTGTGCTTTGCTTGAAGAAACAAAAACCTGCTCTTTCTCCAAAGGTCCCCAATGGCTTCCATTTTCATGCCTTTATCTCTTTCCCAAGCCTCCATCTGCCTTACCTGGCATCATGCTGTATGCTTAGTCTCTTCTCCATCACCTCCCTCCCTTTCCCATCTTCATCTTCTGATGACTCTGAGGTCTCTCTCCACCCCATTCCCACTGCCTGGACCTCACTGCACACTAATGAGCCAGCCACCCACTATTGTCTCCCAACTGCTCCCTTTCAAGCTATTCTCCTTTGGCTGCAGAAGAGATCCTTCTAAAATGCAAATTCAGTCCCATCTTGCTCCTGATTAAAACTTTCCAAAGTCTCCCTGTTAACTTCTTGATAGCATGCAGAGATATTCAGGATCCATAGACTGCTGCCCGCTCCATCCTGCCTCCTACCTCCCTACTTCTTCCTTTCTGCCAGCTCTCTCTGTCTCTTGGCTCTGGCTTTGCTGCCTAGCTCCTGGGCTTTAGGAAGACCAAAGCAGCTGAAGCCTCCCATTCTGCCCCACTGCACAGTACGGGGTTTCCATCCCATCATACCCTTCAATCCTTACAACCTGGGAATACTGCACCTTTCCATCCTATGATGCTCTGATACATGCATGAAGCCTTCTCAGATGCTCATGGTGAAGCTTCTCCTGAAATAGTTAGAGTATATTTAAATGGTTCAATGCATCTCATTGGATTAAAATTCCCAGTGCTGATATTATTCTCTATTTCCAACAGGGAACATGTTGACATCAGGATCTTGATGAGAAAGCCTAAATGTCAGGCCCAAGAAACATGTTAGCTGCTTCCTCACAACTGTCACACTACTTGGCTGAAGCCATGTAATGAAGGAGGGGTCTATTTGGTTCACAGTTTCAGAAAGGTTGAGTCCAGAATTGTGGATAAGGCAAGGCAGATGGCTGAGACCTCATTTCAGGCAGGAGCCTGTGGCAAAGATCTCCACACAAAAGTCAGACTAAGAGCCAGAGAGAGCTGGACTAGCTAGCTCCAGAGGCCTGCTTTCAGTGATCTACAGTTGTGGCCATATCACAAGATCCCCCAAAAGAATACCAGAGACAAGAAATCTCCGAAATGCAAAAGCAAGGTTTACCGGTAAAAGCCAGTCATGACAAGGGCCTTGGTCTAGCACACAGTGTGGCAATGGCTAGAGGAGGCACCCATCCCTTTACAAGCTGGGGTTTTAAAGGCAAAAATCACAAGGTTATACAAAAATTCCAAGGTCATACATCAGTTGGGGTCTTTTATAAGGAGGGTACAATTCTGATTAGCTTGTCTTTTGGGGATTTTTAGACTTCCTCTGTTACCTTGGCCAGCTGTTTGCCAAGCCCTTTCTTTGACTACCTGCTGGGTTAGATCTTTCCAGACTATCTCTGGTCCTGAGACATTCCATGGATATTAACTGCTATCAGTCCCTAAGCTACCTTTTCTGTTTGAACTTTGTTCCTATGCAGACCTCAGGCTTGTCTAGAAGCTGAGAATTTTTGCTCAAAAAAAAAAAAAAAAAAAAAGGAGATGTTTTTCTAGTTCTTCACTACTTGGACCAACTGTGCCCCACAGCTTCAAAACTACAGCCTGTAGAAAATTTCAGGCTCATGCCTTAACAGTAGATGCCATGGGAACAGTTTTGCTTTACCAACATGTCTGGATGAGGTAAGCACCATTCCTGTCCCCATTTCTATAGAGAAGGAAATCAGCTCTCGGCTTATGCAGCAGGTCCCTGGGCACACAATGTCACAAATAGACTTGACGTCAGACCTGATTGACTTGAGCTATATATGAGGGGTCCTCAAGAATTGTTTTCTATACTGAATGTTGACCAATTGCTTAGCCTTTTGAATTACCTCACCTGTTCCCGCCCTGAAGATGGATTCTGTCTATAGCTCACCTGTTTTTTTGTTTTGTTTTGTTTTGCTGTTGTAACAGAATGCCAGGATTGGATTATTTATGAAGAAGAGTCATTTATTTCTAAAAGTTCTGAAGAGGACGGGAGAAGTTTCCAAGATGGATAGATTGACATCTTATAGGTTCTATTGCTCCAACCCATGGTGACAAGCAGAAAGGCAAAAAAGACGAAGAGGAGAGAGAGAGTTATCCATCAATACTTGGGGCTCACACTGCCGAAATGGACCCAGTCATGCTAACCCCAGAGATGATTCGCTCTGACCCTGTTACCCCAGGAATTCCATTTCTAGCACAGAAACTTTGGAGACAGACACACTGAAAACACCAGAGTGGAGTCTAAAGAAGCCCATGAAAGTGCTCAGACAAATGGTTGCTGCCTTAAGGAACTGGCCTGGGCTGCCACTTCAAAGCAGAACTTCTTAAAAATCAGCCTCAGGAGAAGATGGAGTTAGACAGTCTACACTCGTACCAGCTTGGATCACTCCGTACCAGCTCCGGTCATCAACTTTTGGGATCCCTTTCCTCAAACACAGAGTTTTCAGTGCTGGCCACTGGAGCTGCATCAAGGAACTGTTTCTGCTATAAAATAGCAGCAGGCAAGTGTCCCTGCACCGAGAGCTGATGATGCCTGCACTGTGGTGGTCACTGGAAACTGCCTCCCCAGTTACTCATGGCTATGTGTGCTAAGGGCAGAGACCAGGTCACCATCATGTCCCTTCCACAAGCTGCCGATTATTATGAGCTGCACATTCTAACCTGTGTCTGTGGGAACATTAATGAGTGTGGAGCTGTAAAGGCCACCACTAAAAGACAGCTAGGACCTAATTCTCCTGTGAGTGTAATCTTGTCTCCTTGGGCTAAAACTTCATTCTGAGTCTACTAAGGATATATAAGATGGTCCCAAGAGTTGCAAGAATCAGAAGTAACAAAGAAACCAAACCATCAGAAAGCTCCAGCATCCTTGAGTACTGCTCCCATCAACCATCCTCTCCCTTACGCCCCCCCCAGCACACAATCCTTCCCAGCCCTTTTCCATTCCAGCACTGGAAGAGTTAACTCAAAACTGCTTCCGTGATGAATGGCTCTAATACTGTCTACGTAATGGGTTTCCTATTTAAATTTTGTGAGGATTTAATCAGTTGGGCGCAGCTGTGCAAGATGCACCATAAACTATGTTGAAAAATATGTAGACATATACATTTATCTGCTACAAATTAAGCTCACTTAGAGGTGGTCTTAATGGCCCATGTAGCCATCATTACAAGCATAAATTCTAAACTGTCTGTTTCCAGTGAATTTGCTTTGAGAAAAAAAAATTAATGCTCACCCTTAGTGGAGCATGGTAATAAATGAAAGGACCCTTAATTTGCAAAGCACTAATAGCCTGGCCATTTTTCATTAGGCACCCCACACAGGATCATCAGTGGCAGCTGCTTTCGTGGGGATTCCGGTGCCCAGTTGCAGAGGACATGTGCTGGTTTTCTGAACCCTGTGTGGTTTACCAAATCTCCTCTGGGAATGAGTGAGATCTCTTTCCAAAGCTTGAAGGTATACCTGCCTGTCCTTTGGGGTTTGGCCACACTTTCTTATTCTGAGACACACTAATCTGTGCATGGTCATTGTGGCAAACTCACTGAACACATCGACACAGACATAACTAAGCCTCTTGATGTTAACGGGAGCTCACAGCATCTGGACATTTTCCTACTTCTTTTAGGTCTTGGCACTGGAGCAGAAAAGGCTGCTGGGTCTAAATTTCATCCGACCGTCTTATCACATTCCCATTTGAGGGGTGGAGCAAGGACTTTGCAGCTTGTAGATATTCTGGTGTGTATCTCCTCCATCTCAGGGCATCCTAATGTCCTATGAGGCAGGTACAGTGTAGGGTAGAGCTGGAGCTAAGGAGAGGCAAATAGGGTGAAGGAGGTGATCAATCTTGAGGCTATGCAAGTGTCAACTCCATGTTCACATGACTTCAGCAGCAGAAACCTCCTTCAATTTGCTCCCGTTTTGCATCTGATAACTTATCTTAGTCTTCACCAAAATAGGGACTGCGAGGCACAAAAATATTAGGTATTTTCCTATGGGTGTTAGTGCTAAAAAGGAAAGAGTCTAGCTCATATCTAACTCCAAATGCCAGCACCTTCCTTAAGCCCTAGTGGAGTCCATTTGAATAGAAAATCTTGACTTCATTCAGTCTGAGTTTATCATTTACTATGAACTGAACCATGGCAGAACTTCTAGATACATTGTCTCATCTTCTAATCAACACCTTTTACTTTCAAGAATATTATTAGTTCATTTCTTATATTTGTGGGCTGTGAACCCCCCTGGATATTGGCTACTTTATTCAGTGGCTAGACCTGTGCATGGTACTAAGTAAATTTTTATTGAAAAAAATAACTTCTTCAATAGACACTGAAATAAGAAGGTCCTTGGGTTTTCATATCTTTTCCCATGCACCTAAAAATGGCTTTATCTGTGTTAAGGGCTTGCTGCATTCCCATACCTCTGGATACCATGTGTTTGCACAACTTAACCATCCTGAGAGCAGGGACAGGAGCTAGAAAAGCCAACCAGACATATTGTAGGATCCGAAATTCTGGAAGAGTACTACAAGACTGGTGAAAGAGTTAGGGTGCTAGTCAGTGTTAGGAAAATAAAAAGATGGGAAATCAGAACCCTTAAAAACAATCAAGTGCCAGTCAGTGGCAGTGCAGACCTTTTAACCGAGCACTCGGGAGGCAGAGGCAGATGGATCTCTGAGGTCAAGGCCAGCCTGATCAAGAGAGTTCGAGGACAGCCAGGGATAAACAAAGAAACCTGTCTGGAAGAAACTAAAACAAAACAACAACAAAAGATCTTTCAGATCTGATGAGTTGCAAAGACACCTGAGTTTACCAGACTCCTGAGGGTCTCTCCAGAAGCATATGACGTCATTTCCAGGTTTTGAGAGAAGCTTCCACAGCACCTTTCCTCTGTGTCAGGCTGGCACATCCTCCCCAGTTCAGACATGCCCCAGTCCCCACCCTTCCTTCTGGCTAGCAAAGCGCATTTCTTCTAGGCAACCTCTTCTACCCTTCAGGGTCACCAGTGTGTTCCAGCGGCATTCTCAGAGCATCTTGTCTGCAGAATCCCCCCCACACCCACACTTTCACCCTTCCAGGCTGCAGGCTGTGCTGCTTCATTGGCGGCTGTCTGCCCAGCTCAACTGTCAGGATGAAGGAGCTGTCAGGAATGAATCAGTAGCATCTACTCCAGGGCATCTCAAACCATGGTGTGCAAGGATCCTGGGGAAACTCGTGACAGAGTAGATTCTATACCATAGCTAGGTCTAGGGATTTGTTTTTGTACCAAGTTTTCAGGACAGGTCTGTGGCGCTGGTCTTAGCACTGTAAGAGTCTATTACTATATCTGACAGCAACTTGGACCAGTCTGAGCTCTTAAAGAAGTGAGGTAGACAGGCAGCCTGGCTCATATTCACAATTTCTTCAGAGCACATGGGCAGGCAATGAGCAGATCAGCCCTAGCTTAGCAGCATTTTGCTAGGTGCACTACATATATGGTGTGTTATACCTTTTAAATGAAAAGCTGCCATTTAAGCACCCCTCATACACAGTGGGGCCAGGCTGCACTGAACATGGCAACAGCATAGGCCTGCTCAGCATCCCCCAAGCCAGCCCACATAGTTCTACCTGCTAACCGTGCCATCAGATCCTCAGCCTCCCTGTATCTCTCATGCCACATCTTGAATGTGGATATGATTTTAATACTAGCCCAGGAGTATAGTAAGGGTTAGGGTGATGAAGGTTGTCCTGGGAAAGTCCTAGGCACTGGATCAGTGTCAGCTGTCTTTGTCACCATTCGTCCCTGTTCTCTGTCTGTCTCTGTCTCTCTGTCTCTCCCTTGTTGTGTATGTATGCGTGTGTGTGTGTGTGTGTGTGTGTGTGTGTTTGTGGTATATGCATGTGAGTTTATGGGCTTGGATTTCTAGGCATACCCATGTAGATGCCCCAAACAAACGTCAAATGTCTTCTTCCATTGTTCTCTGCCTGGAGACACAGTCTTCCACTGAGCAGGAAGCCTTCAGCTAGGCTGGCTAGCCAGACAGCGCTTGGACCCTCGTGTCTCCATCTATCTTCTCCTACAGTCCTGAGGGTACAGGCCCTTACAGCCTTGCCTGGTTTTTATATGGTTATTAGGGACTCGAACTTAGGTTTTTCAGGTCCTCATGCTTGGAGAGCACATGCTCTTAGCCACTACGCAGTCTCTCCAGACCATTAGCCATTCTGTGTACGTTAGTCCACCTCTGTTATACCTGTGCCAGCATTAAGAAAGCAGAGACAACGGTCACGTGTTCAGTGGAGCCAGGACCACACAGCCAGACTTTTATGTCTGGGCAGGGAAGGGGTGTGTGTGTCGGAGCTATGTCTCAGCCTGGCCTCAATCTGGAACAGTAAAATAATTCCAGGGCAGCTGCTCAAAGCCACATGGACAGCTAAGAAAGATTTGCTGCCCAGGTTTTATGAGACAGTGGCATGCTTATAGTAAAATAATTTAACCAGGAGACCTGCTCACTTGTAGACATATGAAGATGTGAGTTTGAGCTGCAAACCCCTCCAAGGCCTGATGGCTGGTGATGGTCCTGGAGCCCCAGAACTCTAACTCTCATCATGGTACCCTCTCACCCCACATACTCTGTTCCCTCAGTAGAGCAGAGGGGCAGAGTACTTGATCCAGAGTTTCCAGTGGCCAGTAACAAAGTGACACCGCAAAGTGGAGTTGCTATATTCTTGCCAGAGATAGGCTGAGGCCACACTGAACTAGATGCCACCAGGTTGGGCTTGGATCAAATGCAGCATCTTGCTTAACCTTGGGTAAGTTTCCCTCTCTAGCCTTCCAGGGAAAGACCCTGCTATTCCTCAGCACAGTGTCATAGCACAATTGGTTTCCCAGCCCTGGGCACCCTGTGCTTTCCCCATCTGGATTCTCCTCACCCTTTCGCCTGGAGCATTGAATGCTGTCTTTTCAAAGAGGACCTCAAACCTAGACCCAAGGGTGAAGCTGTAGCCTTCCTAATCCACAGTTCATGCATCAGCTTTTATTTCTAAGCTTTTTATCTTTGTTTTTGTCTTTCTACCACACACTGTAAACACAACGAGGGCAGGGCCACACTTATGTCACATTATGCTCCACCCCCACATGCAGCCATAGAGACTAAGATATGTTAATTACCCTGGGTGTGGCAGGGGTGGGGCGGAGTCTTGCTATGGTGCCCAGGCTGCCTTTGAACTGTCAACCTTCCTTTCTGGCTTCCCAGGCAGTAAGACTGCATGCCTGGGCAACAGCAACCAGCCTGGACTCTACTTTTTGAGGGCTTATCTTTGCTGTGTTGTCTTGCCTTCCTCTCCTGTGAAATTTTAGCATTAAACTTAGTTTTCTAGACAAAACAAAATGAACAACAACAACAAAAATTCCCAGAGATGGTCAGTACCCCTTTCTGATCTCTCAGGAAGTAGGTCCATGAGCCATTCATTGGATGAAACCCAGAGGTGGCCAGGTTTAAATACTGCATAGTCATGTATATGTCCAAAATATATATCTAAATGAAAGAATGATTCCGTGGAAGTCCATCCAACTCAGCTAATTCAACCCCACTTGTTGTAAATGGTTCTGACCCAGACTTTCTGGGCTCGACCAGAGGTTTAGTCTTACTCTCAGCCCCGCTTAGCCTCAAATAATCTCACAGAGGCTTGTATTATTTTTACCGTGATTGATCTAGGGCCCAGGCATATAATTTGCTAACTCTTTCATCTCAGCCCATCTTGTTCAGCAGTGTGGCTCAGTATCTTTTCTCAGAGCAGCATTTCCTCTGCATCTCCTGGCAGCTCCTACGACTCTGGTATCTGTGTCTGGTGTTTGTGACTGTGCTGAGATGTTCCCTAGTTTTCTTAGCCTGATCGCCCCATCTACACTTTCTGTTTGCCTTTGGCCAATCAGCTTTTTATTAAACTCATAGGCAGGACAAATATTTACATTCCCAGCATAATCCCAATACACCCATCTATGCTCACTGGGTTCTTTACCGAGGGTTTTGAGGGTCCGTACCCTTAGGGAATTACTGGTGTCTGTATTCACAGTAGCCTTCCTACAAATAAAATTCCCAGCCTCCTTGCTTAACTCATCAGCTACCCTGGGATGCTAACCTCTCAGGCAAGATGGATGTGAATACCACAGGAGGGAAAAGGGGGTCTTGGCTACCACTTTGGCAAGCCACAAGAGGTGAGACAGGTCCCTAAGATGGAACAGAAATGTTGTCTGGATCCCATCTGGCTCTAGAGCACCCACCACACTATCAAGATCATTTCAGAGTCTTTAAAAGGTGCACATCTTTCCTCACACACCCAGAAGGACACAGTTGGTGCAGGAAGGCAGGATTTATCTGCAATGGTATAGCTAGGCAAGAGGCTGAGCCAGGGCCCTCAGCCCAAACAGTATCTAGAAATCTTCCTAATGTCACCCTACAATAACAAGATGCTGCTTCTACCAGAGGAAAAGGTCACTAACTACAAAAGGTTGTTGTTGCCCACAGAGGACAAGATACAAGCTCAAATGCATCATCTTTGCTCAAAATGCCTCTCAGACTTCAGTCAGCTTTGAAGGCCATCACATAATAGTAAACATTGCCTGTGTCATACCCATAGACAAAATACCTTGATACTTTTCTTTGTATAAACTCACTTTAAAATTTAAATATAATTATTCAGATTTATGAAAAATATAGTCATTTAAAAATACTCATTAAAAACTCTAAGTGGAAAATAAGTACTGTATTAGGTGGAATATTAACTATAAACACAATGAAAACAAAACAATGTAATTAAGTTCAAAGCAATATTGTCACTGATCTTCAACTGGAGGCTCTCTCTGTATTTGTTAGGCAGGTGAAAAATTAAAGAGTGCATACACCTGGTCAGGATCATTTCCTCACTAGATGGCTGTTTGTAATGCTGTGTGATGCCATGGGCCACCTGAAGCCACCTAGTGCCATCCACAGGACATGAAGTACAATCTGGGAGACAATGGGTCGGTCCAGTTTTGAGTTCCCAGTCCCACTCACTGACCTGAGGCATCTCTTCTCTTGGCCTTGTTTTTCCCACCTGATAAATACAAGATTAGAGAAGAATTTAGTGAGTAGGGGACATTTCAGAGGCCCTGACTCAATCCAGCCATTACCTATGGAAACAGGATGTGTGCCTTGTGTGAGCATGTATCCTGTGAGGGAAACTCAAATATACACCTGTTCTACAAAGGACTCAAGTCAACTTTTGTGACTTTCTGGGTAAACGTCACCCATTGGCAGAGTACATTCAGACAGTGTCACAGGACTAGGGCTGGGGCTGAGAAGGACTTAGCAAATAAAAATCCATTCAATTCTAGAAAACCAACTTCAGTGGGCAATTGGATAGCTCACTTTGGTTAGACTATTTTGTAACCAGTGAGATTATCTGCAACGCTAAAATTCACAGCTCCCAGCCTTCAAATAAAGAAGTCCCCAGGAGGGTATTGATGGCATCATTGTTGTGTGAAAGAGAAAGAAAGAGTGGCCTGGAGATCCCATTGTGTACTGAATAAAAGGACTGGGGAAACAGGTCTATTTTTGTATTAGCTGGCTGCAGACCGTTGCACCCCCAGAAAGATTCATTCTTAGGCCACATCAACTCCCCTCCAGGAAGCCAGGATGTGCTTCTAGCAAACAAACACAGGCCTGGACACCCTCTGTCCAAGGGCTGAATTTAGGGGCACAAAGAAATGCAGGTTCCCAGAACTCATTCTCTGCACACCTGAGCCCACTGGGGACTGCCTCAGCCTTCAGTTCCTCTGCTACAGCAGCAAATGGCCCCCCACCATTCTGCTCTGCCCATCAAATCATCTCCAGTTATGACAGGGGACACAGACTATGAAACAATTCTTAGTGCTTCTGGGGCCTCAAAACTGGCTATTTTGTTCTCCAAGACTAATAATCACTTGTTTGTGTTTTTAAATTCAGCCTGAGGACCACAAGGCTCAAGGGGAGAGTCTGATGATGATTTTGAACAGGACAGCTTCCTGGCAGCATTCATACCAAGCAGTCTTTATTCTAAGTTTGTGATGTACACTGAAGACCAATACCTTCTCCCCAGCAGCCACTGTGAGGCTGATGCAGCCATCATCTCATTTTACACGTGTGAAAACCAACACACAAAAATATGAAATGATTTCCCAAGATAAGTAAGCCAGGAAGTCCCAGAGCCAGGATTTGAGCCTTGGCTGGCCAGCTAGTTTGGGTCCCTGAACACTGCAAGCCTTGGACTATGGTTGGTAGGCAGCCATGGAGGGGCCAAACTTAGCGCAGGAAAGCCAACATCTTCTAATTTAAATCAGTTTTCTCATCTGTGAAACAGAAATAAGAATGTAAAAAATAAACTAGATAAAACCTGTCCTTCTGCTGGGAAGGCTGAGTAAGTACCGATGATACTTCCTGTCCAAGAAGAAAGAAAAATGACACATGAGTTTACACTCCTCAAGCCTTGGATTCTTCTTGCAATGCAATCTCCACCATAGGAATCGCTCTCTCTGTTTCTCTCTCTGTGTCTCTGTGTCTCTCTGTCTCTGTCTCTGTCTCTGTCTCTCTCTCTCTCTCTCTCTCTCTCTCTCTCTCTCTCTCTCTCCCTTCTCTGTCTCTGTCTCTCTGATTGAGAGTGAAATCCATGGCCTTGTACATGTTGTACAATTGCTCTACCACTGAACTACGCCCCCAGCCCCTGAGATTTTTGAGACAAGACTCTGTATGTAGCCAAGGTTGGCCTTGAGATTGTGGCTCTGAAGAGAGATAATTACAAGTGAGTGAGAACTAACTTTCTAAAACCCATGACTGGGGTTCACTAGGTCCACAAGAAAGGAGGAAATAAAGAACAGGAAAAGCACCTCCATTTTTTGAACAAAAGTTCTCAGCCTCTAGACAAGCCTGAATTCTGCATAGACACAAAGTTGAGACAGGAAAGGCAGTTTAGGGGCTAACAGTTAATTATCCATGGAATGTCTCAGGCCCACAGATAGTCCAGAAAAACCCAACCCAGGAGGTTGTCAAAAAAAGGGGGGGCTTGGCAAACAGCCAGCTAAGATAATAACCTTGTGATTCTTGTCTAACCTTGTGATTTTTTTGTCTTAAAAACCCAGCTTACAAAGGGGTGAGTACCTCCTCTGGCCACTGTCACGCCTGTGTGTCAGAGCTAGGTCCTTGTCATAGGACTTAGGACTCGTAACTTTTCAATAAATCTTGCTTTTGCATTTTGGAGAGTTAAAATTTCTGGTGATCTTGGGGGGGGGGGTGTCTTGAGACCTGAGCTCTCCTGCTTTAGATTCCTGATGGCATCTCCAACTTCACCTGACATTTTGGGCAGTCAATGCCTGCTGTGGTTTAGATCACTAATTCACCCTGAAGGTCCATGTGTTGAAGGCTTGGTCAGTAACCTAAGACACTACTGAAAGGTGGAAGAACCTTTGTGAGAAATGGGGTCTTATGGAGGAAGTGAGGTCACTGGTATTGTGCCATTGAAGGAGATTTGAGGAACCTAATCCCTTCTCCCTTTCTCTCAGCTTCTCACACTGGGAAGTAGGCAGCTCTACTCCATGGACCTCCTGACAGGACACTCTGCCTCTAGGCCCAAAGCAATGGGGCAAAGAAATCACAGTCTAGACTCTCTGAAGTCAGGACTCAAAATATCTTCAGAGCTGATTGTCCCAGAGCAGTGGAAAAGCTAACAGTGCTGGGAATGACAGCAGGGTTCCTGTGGTCAGTTTTAGATAAGGCCAGAAAGAATAGAGAACTGTCCAACCTCACCAAGGGATGAACAAAACCATGACACCCACGTTGCCAGTGCCAAGCCTGTGCCTTCACTCACTGCACCCATCAGACCTTTCTTATGACCTTACTTCGCTCTGAGCTCCTGGGTCTCACATTGTTCTCTAACATGGCTCACTAGCAGGATCAGCCCCAATCTGGAAGGAGGTAGCTAAACTCCTAACTGATGTTTCTCCTGGCAGCTCTTAGCACAGAAACATTAGAGAAACTTCATGCCCTCTGCACCACCAGCAGGTCAATGTGAGGCCGCTCCCCTTCTAAGGAATCCCAAGGCTTAGGCACAGCCATCACTGTGTGAGATCAGCCGAATCTGATGGATCACTCCTCCCTTTTTTGGCCTGCCCTTCCCAGACCCAGTAGTCAACCCCACTCATGGCCACATTTAAGACAAAATTTAGGCCAGGCATGAAAGCCCTACAGGAAATTAACAGACTCACCCTATTGATGGGTAAAGCAGGGGCATCCCCTCACTGAGGCAACCCTCAATGCCTAATTTTCTTTAGGACATAGCATCTCAACCCTGGAGCAAGGTTCTTAAATGTCCAGTGATGCTGAATGCACATAGGTGCCTGACCCCAGAGGGAGAAATTAGAAGCCCAAGGTCAGAGCTCAGGAGTTCTTAAAACAAAAGTCTCTAGGTTATTCTAATGTACAGCCTCTGTCTAGTGACTGAAGAGAAAAAGCTTGATTTGTGGGATGGATGAAAACTTCTTTCACAAGCCCTGGCCAACTGCCCTCCAGAATGCAGTACTCTCCCAACTAACAGGAATTCTCGTGTGAGGCTCTGGAGTCAGCCCGGGCTCCCTGATTTTGGTCATGTGACCTTTAGGAGCGCAGCAAGGGTGCCTGAGTCTCTTTCTGCAACTCTGCAATTGGCCATGAAGGTCCTAGTATGCCGGTTAATAAAGAAATAAAATGAGGCACTAGGTATATGAGTCCTTGGGGCTGTGCCAGGCACACAGTAGGACTAACTGGTGCTCTGCTTGCATCTCCACATGCTCCGATACACCGTGACATCATTTCTCCAGAGCTTTCTTCAGAGCTGGCTACTATTACATGTAGGTGTGAGTGGATCATACTTACAGGTGTTTATCTGCAAAGAGCAGCCCCTTTGGAGTTAAATAGTTTGTTGGTTTATACTGTGTGAGTTCTTTTCAGTCTGGAACATAAAGGCACATATACATATCTATTAGTCTAGAATATTCTTTTAAAACCTAGGGTCACTGAAGATGAGTTGCTTCATGGTGATCTTAGTCCAGGAAGTGGTGAGAGACAGTGAGCTTTTCTTGTTTCTAGGAGAGGCTCAGCACCGCATTCTACTTGGCATTCTACTTCTCTGCATCTGTGGAAGATGCAGTGCACGCTAGAAGATGGTGGGGAGAAGTTGCTGAGGTAGAAGTTAGATCTCCCCTAGAGAGTCATTGGTTAAAGGTAGGAGCCTAACGACCCATCACACACTCACTGCTGCCCACTTTGCCAGCACAGGCCCTGGCATGGGGTTAATTGCCTACTTTCCCGACATGATACCTGGAATCCTTCCCAGCCTGCACATCTGTCAGAGCTGGCCAGTGCCTCTTCAGAGGAGAGACCAGAAGAACCGTAAGTGGTGGACAGGTGAACTCTCCCATGCACCTCTCTGTTGCCACCACAAACATCTGGGCTGCCTCTGCCTGACCCTCGCCTCCTCCTGAGCCATCTAGCCCAGGACCATCTGCAGGATTGGGGGGGGCTGTAGCCCTGCTGCTCTATTGAATGCTGGGATGTACACTTGGATTAGCTATGAGACTCCCTAAGACCTTAAACTCCCACCAAGGTACCATAAAACCTTGTTGCAGTCACATTTGAGGGCAAGAGACAAGCCTGACATTCCCATGGGAGACAAAGAAGACTTCAAACAGCCTGGTTTAGGGACTTGGGTTGGTTTTCTGGGGCTACAGATACAGGATGTATTGAGTCTATCCTCGAGGATAGAAGCAGGAGAGCTCCAGAGGGACTCTGAGAAGTTTCTGTTCCAGGTTTCATGGCCCTGTGGCTACTTCTTCTGGTGACATTAGCTTTCTTTCCATGAATACGTCTTCATGTCCAAATTTCCTCTTTCATAAGCGCTCCATACATATTGGATTAGGGACAGCCACCACCTAGCATGCTATCACCCTAACTTTAGGACTTTAGCAAACAAGCTTTGGAAGGGAACATGCTCTACCCACAGCAGAGCTAAACATGGCAGTGCTATCATAAAGGCCTGGATTCAGCATGAACCCTGTGCTTAGATGATCAACATTGTTAAGCAAGGTCTCCTCTCTGTAAAACCAGGTGATAATAGACCCAGACCAATAGGGCCAGCTGAAACAATGCCTGCAGTGCCTTCAGGCTGCGACCCAGAATGTAAATGGTTGGCAGAGAGCAGTTGCTGTTATGATTGCCCTACACATGTGGGCCTGGAAAAGCTGTCGACTGCACTCAGTGGTGAGGACTTCTGAGTCAAGGCAACTGAGGAAGAGAGGTCAGACTCCACCCCTGAGCCTCAGCAACTCTTCTATAGCCTGAAGCTTAAGGAAATGCTTTAGAAATAGAACAAAGATTTCCATTGCAATTCAAATTCCTTCGGTAAAGAAGCAAAAGACTCCTGGGAACAAAGAGTATGAAGCAGAATTAACCTTTTGGATAATAGCAATAGCTGTTATTTTATATTTTAAACAGAAGCCGGCTTTTAGAAAGAATTCTCCTCCTTGTGTCTTGGTTTCTTTTGTCTTTGGAGGAAGCCAGAAGCTCAGAAATGGGGCTCTGAAGTTTTTGGAACCTTTTCTCTAGGAATTCCCTCCCATTTCACAGTCATTTTCAAATATTATAGGGACCAGGAGGAAACAAGTTCCTGCTTAAATATGTCTCCCGTCTTCCAACCCTAAAGGTCTTCTCTCTGCAGCAGAACATCTCCACAATAGCCATGCTCCTAGCCAATTAGGAGCCTGAGCTGATAGAATATGCCCTGCCAAGAATAGCAATGAGAGAGAGAGAGAGAGAGAGAGAGAGAGAGAGAGAGAGAGAGAGATTCTTTTTTAAAAGAATGGGGGAAGGGATTATAATCAGAAAAGCAGATCTTTTCTTTTATTTCCAAGGATAATATGATATGAATTTTTCCTCCAAACTATACATAATGAAGGTAAAATGAATCATGGGAAATTCTCTTCAGAGCTGTGAGATTCCGATGAGGTTGGGAGCTTGGGATGCTTCTGTTCCTTAGTCTGAATCATTATCTTCTTTTTCTCAATAGAGAATATTTTCTTTTTATTCAAGGACTGTCCTGGACGCCATGGGCAGGCAGGCTGTGTCGCATGCCCAGGGATGTGTGCACCCTAATCCTTGTGATGGTTTCTTACTGTCACACTGCAGACTGTCCTACCTACTCTTCTGTTGTTGTTGCTGTTGTTGTTGTTGTTGTTGTTCTTATTTTGTCAAACACTAGCCTGGGTACTAGAACACTGGGACTCTTGTTATATGAGTAAACTTTGAATAACGCAGGTTATTCTGTCTGTGTGGGGCCTCAACAAATCAGCTGAAGGCCTTTTTAGGAGAAAATGAAGAATTCTGCCTCCAGGAGGCCTCAGACTCATGACAGCATCTATGCGCTGAGGCTTCGGCCTGCTAGTCTGCACTGTAGATGACTTGGGGATTGTCTTTCACCACAGCTAAGAGAACCAGAGCTCACAATGCTTTCCTCCTCACCCTCACACTCTGCCCTTCACACCCATCCTACCTATTTTGCTTCTCCAAGTCTTGGTTAGTTCAAATGGAAAGGGAGTTTCGCAGACATAAGTAGAAGACCTTGAGATGAGGAGGTGGTCCATGGTATCAGGGAACCTCTGAAATCACAGTGGCCCTCTGAGGAGGTGGTGTGAGGAGAAAAGAGTTTGTAGCTGTGGTTCACTTTGAAAGTGTGTTAGAGGTCATAAGCCAAGGCTTGCAGCTTCAGCTGGAGGATAGTTGCACCTTGAGAACCTCAAGAGGGACCCACAGCAGTAACATCTCAACTCAAGGCTCCTTTCTGAGGCCCAGATTTGGAGGATAGTTTGTGCTCTTTCAGGCCACTAAGCTTGTGGAAAAACAAAACAAAAACAACCAAAACTCTGAGAGATGAATCTGGTGAGGAAAAATTACCAAAAGAAACATGGGTATGAGCTAAAGGTGTTTTGAGAGACTCATGTCGTCCAGTGTGTGCTTACCATTGAAGTTTAAGACATCCAGAAGCAGACATCCACCACAAAGAGCACCTGCAGAGCTGGACTATAGTGGCGAATACCTTTAATCCCAGCATGTGGGAGGCAGATGCAGGCAGATCTCTTTGAGTTCTAGGCCAGCGTGGTTGGTCTACCAGGACAGCCAAGGCTACAGGAAACAAACAAACAAACAAAAAACCTGTCTCAAAAGGCACCCCTCCCCCCACACACATACATATATGGCATGTACAAAAAACTCCACAGGAAAAGAAATCAGCATCAAGTTACCACATGAACTTTCTGTCCAGTTATCACCAGAAATGCCACATAAAACCCAAGAGACACTCCACCACCCCACCTAATTCACACCTTGAGCGATGCTATCCATGGAGAAAGGATCTGTGGTAAGGCAATGCTTCAAGCATGGCTGGTGGAAATGTAGATGAAAATGACCATTTGGAAAATTATTTAGAAAGTTTTTATCCTTTTAGCCATATGCTCACTTTTGGGGATGCAGTCTAAGGAACCAATCATCTATGGGCCATGGCGAATGAATGTGCTATAGACTGCAGTGATGAAACAGATATGCACCATGGACTGCAGTGATGAAACAGGCAGGCACTGTGGACTGCAATGGTGAAAAGATTGAGATGTTACCATCCATATCACAATGGGAAGAGATTGGAGTAGATAGTGTGTCGAACATTTCAATATTTTTGGAGTGGCATAACATTGGCAACAATGGTAAGTGAGGGTGTCTAAAATTCTAACTCTGTGTAAAGCAAAAGCTAATTAGCAAAAATAGACAGAATCTACTTGTAACACCTGAGTAATAAACAAAATCTTGCAGCAATCCAGGGAAAGTGTGTCACGAAAACAGCTGTATAATGACAAGTGTCATTGTATGTTAGCTGACATTAGTGCACTTGGCACCTCTCAGCTCAGCACTAGAAAGTAAGCCTTCTATTCTCAGTCCAGAAGCAGACTCAATAGTCCTAATTGTCATCTTGAAATAATCTGATTCTGTGGAGACCTGATCAAATGAGCCGTCTCACCTCAACTAACTCTAAACTCACACGGGACTACAACAACCACACAGGGCATTTGTCAAAACACAGGCAAATATCTTAGCTACTGATGCCTGAGGCAATGAGTAACAGCTGGAAATATATACAGACACATAGAATGTGTATATGTGTGTATGTATATATGTGAGTATATATGTATATATATATATTCACCAAAAAGCCAGGAGAAGAGAAGCCGGAGAGTGCGGTGCTTGGAGATAAATGTTTGAAAGCCTGCAACCTACCTCTGAGACTCTTGACAGCCATGGATATTCCCAGGGCGCAGCCTTGGAAAAGAAATAAGAAAGCCCTAAATTTTCCACTTCTGACTGACCTTGAAATTCTGTATAATCAGAGGAAGGCCAAGGCAATGTGTAAGCTATCTGGCTGGTTGTTGAAGGCATACTCATTACACACAAACCTCAAAGATTTTTGTTTCAGGCTTTCAAAAAATTCTTTGCCCAGTTATTAGCTGACTACTAAGCCAATGAACAAATGCACATCACAAAGAACACAAACTTCATAGAATCTTTCATAAATGTCCCTAAATGAATGAATAGAAAAGCTGCAGTGTGCCTGCTTGTTCTCCAAAATTGCTGCATTATGATATTCAAAATGCACAATTATTAGCTCCAAGATCACATGGCAGCATGGCCCATGCAGACAAATAAAGTCACTGATTCAAGAGAACAACACTAGCAGCTTGCATTAAAAAAATCTAAGTGTGGGGAGAGATGGCTCAGAGGTTGAGAGCACTGACTGCTCTTCAGGTGGTCCTGGGTTCAGTTCCAGGCAACCACATGGTGGCTCACAACCATCTAGAATGAGATCGGGTGCTCTCTTCTGATGTGCAGGCAGAATGGTATATGTGTAATAAATAAAATTTTAAAAATCGAAGTGCAAGCCATCTATGGAGACTTAACTTAGATTGAGAGACACAATCGATTGAAAGTAAAAGGGGGGAAGAGAGTGAGTGAGAGAGAAAAGCTGGGGGGATAAAACACTTGCCCTTCAGGTGAGAGACTCTGAGATTGACCCCCAAGTCAAATGCAAACACTCCCCAACACACACACACACACACACACAGAGTACATGGGCAAACAGGCAAGAATAAGAGCAAACCAATTTTTCCTGAAGACAAAAAGTCTTCTAAGACACAACGAAAAAATATAGACAGTGATGAGTCAATCCAAAATCTACCACAATCATAAACACATATGCACTTCTAACAGATCTTCAAAACAGAGTGGAAGTAGATGGTCCCCCTGGAATAGTTGGAAATAGCAGCACCTCACTTGTAGTGATAGGGAGGACAAATAGAAGACCACCAAGTAAACAGAAGATTCAGCACCACTATAGACAAGCAGCAGATACTCCAAGTTAAACTGTGATATGTCCTCAGAGCCTATCACAGAGTGAACTTCTTTTGAATTTAAAAATGCATTTTGGGGGCGGGGGCTGGAGCCGTAGCCCAGTCGGTAGCGTGCTTGCCCTGCACACACAGAAACATAGTTTTAAGCCCTATAAACTTGTTACCCAGTACTTGGGGTGAAGGCAGAAAAATCAGGAGGTGAAGACTCAGGGCTAGCCTGAGCTACATGAGATCCTATCTAAAAATAAGTCCACTGAATGAACTTGATCTGGCAAATACGCCCACTTAATTCAGCCTGCTGTAAGTGGCCTTGGTGCATCAGCACATAACTGAACAAAATTATCTCTTACAAAGCCTATTTTGAAACAGTTCCAAGTGTAACATGTAGCTTATTGTGTGCTGCACTGAAAATAAAAACTAGAATTGTTTTCTATGCTGTGTTCCTGAGAAAAGCTTGGGATTTGCAAAATAGTGTTTACTTAATGCTTATTGTTTTTTTATATTTATCATAGATAAAATAAAAGCTTTTTAGGTTAAGCCCTAAGAAATATTCCTCAGAATACCCCATCCTACAAGAGCAAAATATATTTTTTACATGTACAATGGAATAAAAGTAAAGCATATTTTAAAAGATTTTTTATATACTTGTATATGAGACTTAAAGTATACATTCAAAAAATTCTGAAAGAATGAAGAAGTCATATTGTCTTAGTTACTTTCTCCTTGCCATGGTGAACTAATGTATTAGTTACCTTTTGTTGCTATGATAAAACACCAGGGTCAAGATCAACATAAGGAATAAGCTTTATCACCTCTCGGAGTCCCAGAGAAAGACTCTGAACTGTTGGGGGAGCATGGGTGCAGACAGCCCAAACAAGAAGCTAAAAGATCACATAGCATATCTGCACACTTAGGGCAGAGAGTGAATGGGAAACAGGACAAGGCTGTGACCCTCAAACCCTGACACCCCCTCTCAACTTCCTCCAGCATGGTTTCACACCTACCTGAACTGGGAACCAAGTGGTGGGAGCAGGGGACTGGTCGATGACACGGAACCACACCCAGGGAAGCCAGAGAGAACAGATAGTGAAACCATGCTTTAAACCTGAATGCCCATCCCAGTGACCCACTTCCTGTACCAGGCTCCACCCTCTAAGGTTCCTCAACCTTCCCAAACTACCTGGGGACAAAGTGTTCAACCACACAAGCCTCTGAGGGTATTTCACAAACAAACCTCAACACATGAGAAATATCTTCTCTAGCAAGAATGAAAATTCAGCAGAAAGCCCAAAGTAGAAAGTAATTTAAAAAAATCACAAGACCATGGGGAGAAAGTGATGCATTCTGGAATAACCCCAATGGACCAAAGAAAAAAATCACAAGGAAAATTGAAATTAACAAAATTAAAATATAAGATACCAAAATTACAAAATAAAAATGTAAGATACCACAACTACAAGATGCAGTGAAAGTTGTTTTGGGGGGAAATTCTTAGCTGTATGTGGCTATCATAACTAATAATGAACCTAATATTTCAAAAATCACTTGAAGACTACATTGTAAATAAATAACCATAACAAGGGATATCTATGTAAAATGATGGATTTGCTGATTAACTTAATAATTTCACAAGTAAAACATACATTAAAACACCATATTCTGTTGATTACAAATAAGAAACAAAGGATTTAAAAATATCCACAGTCAAACAATATCATGAGTAAATAATTTGCTCTTGGACTTTAAGAGAAATAAGAGCAAACCAGACCCAGGGTGAAATCCTAAAGGTCGGGATAGAGAGATCAAGCATAGTATAGATAAACTGCAGAAAAAGGAAAACAAAAGCTGTCGCTTTGCAAAGATTATTGACCTTTCACAGTAAAGGCCATGAAGTCGATGTCATTATGATTCCTGCTCCACAGATGAGCAAGCCGAGACAGAGCAGAATCCATTCATCCACTGACAGACACTTATTAAAGCCTTACTTAGGGCTTGGGTGAGGCCCTAGAAGGCAGCAGTGAACAAGAAACACTCAGGTAGCTCATTCCAGGGAGAGGCAGGCAACTCCTCTGTGGGAGGCTGTCCTGGGGTTCAGCAGGCTCCCACAGAAGGGATATTCTGATGGAGAAGGTTTTGTACATTTTGTACAGAAAGGCGCCAAAGTGGACCCTGGGTTGACATTGGTCTGTCCACAGTCGGCATGCAGGAGTCAGCTCGATGCCCCTCGGCCCTGCCAGCTTTCTACACAGCTCCTTCCTGGGCCTCTGCTGTCCACACTAAGGCCCTTTCTCCCTTACCCACACTGTTCTGCAAAGGTGGAGGAAAGAAAATATCTCCTCTCACCCAAGGTCCTGGGCCCTCTGTACACATCTGCTTATTGGAAGACTGGGGAGCCCTAGGCTACAGGGGCAGGCTCTGTACTAGCCATGGAGCCTGATGAACTGATAACTAGGCTGGGTGCCAGGGGAAAGGTGGGTGAGGCCATTTCTAACTCAGGGTCACAGCCTCTTCACATAACAACCAGGTGGCCAGACACACAGACCACAGCTACCTCCTGGTCTTTACATTATTGTGTTCGAAAGCTGGAACTGAGCGGCCAGTTACTGGGAGATCTGTGTTCTGCTCCTGGCTCCATGCATACTAGTCTGGGCCCCAGAATAAGTCTCTTAAGCTACTTAGAGTCACACATATCTTTATGAAAGAGGTAATAAGAATACAGTCCCCTTACTGACAGAGGACTATTGCTGGATTTCTTATTGATGTGAAATGTTTAGATGTTAAGGTCCTTTACATAAAATGACACACTAGGAGCTAATAACTTGTGAATACCCTCCTGAGTGGCTTATATATCTCTAAGCTACTTTGAATACCTAATAAAATGTGAACCACTCTATAAATAGTTGCCATAATATGTTATTTAGAGAATAATGACATGGAAAATTCTATTTAGTACAGATGTATCATTTAAAAATATTTTTAATTTGCAGGTGGTTTTATCTGTGGATGTGGCATTTTCAGATATGAAAGACCAATTGTATTTATTTCTTCAAAGAGTTTGAGACCAAATGAAACAATATATTTCAAATGCTAGGGGTGGTAGATGATACATATTATCCACTTAAAAAATCAGTATAATTGACAAACTTGATTGACCAGAAAGAATATCAAATTCAAATTACTGAAATTAGCAATGAATGTGAGAACACTGTTATTGATCTTGCAGGAGTGGAAAAGAATTCTGGGAGAAATTGTGGATGACAGCATGGCAAGAGATTAGCAGCAAAAATGAACAAGTTCCCAGAAACACAAATACAACTGAATAAGAGACAGACAATCTGAGCATATTCCTAACAAGAAATTGAGTAATTTGAAAATCTTCCAGCAAATAAGATCCCAAAACTAGATGCTTGCAGGAGAATCCACATTCATTGTTCACAACTTATTTCAAAACGTCGTAGCTGTGTAGGGTTATTGGTTGTTTTGTACTTTTGGTAGTTTCCTGGGTGCCTTCTGGTCGCTTAAAAGCTAGTCCTCAGGCAGGAGGCTTTCACATGAGGACCTTCCATTAGCCTGACAGATTAATAGATGACAGTGTAGGATAGCTGAGTCCCTGACCCCTGGGAACCTCTGTGCTTTCTTAGGCCCTAACACCAAGAAGAGCATCCTCAACCCATGGCCAGAACTGTGAGCCCAGTAAACTCTCCAGTCTCTAGCATTGTGACATTAGCAAAAATTGTTCCCAGGCACCCTCCTTTTCTTCCATTGTAGTAGAAAACTACAACTCAGGTTACTCTCACCTCAAGGCAAACCATTCTGAATTTGTCTTCAGATCTGTATGCCTGAGTCTTAGCCAAGCTGGTCTTCTCTTCCTTCCTTCCTTCCTTCCTTCCTTCCTTCCTTCCTTCCTTCCTCCCTTCCTTCCTTCCTTCCTTCCTTCCTTTCCTCCTCTCTCTCCTTCTTTCCAGTAGTCACACTCTTACATCAATCCATTAATATATTAACTGTATAAAAGGGCTGATCTATTCATGAAGACACATCCCCAACTACCTCTTAAAGGTCTTCTTCTGCTGCCACCTCTTTTAATCTCATAATGGGAGTCAACAATGGGTCAGTAAGAGACAAATTATATTCAAACTAGATTAGTCATCTTTCTTGTTGCTATGACAAAATATCCATGGGAATTTTCTTAAAGGAGGGAGAATTTGCTTTGGTTGCTGGTTTCAGATGGATGCAGTCCATCATAGTGAGGACAGATCAGAGCAGCCGCAGTGTGGCAAAAGGCAGATACTCCTCACCAGAAGGAGGAGAGTGTGGACTGGGGCCAGGGGCAGATAATACTTTTCACTCTTAGTTACCTAATTTTTTTCAGGCTAAAGCCAAATTCTAAAGGCTTCTAAGCCTTCAAAATCACCACACGGTAGGGTTTCTGTTTGAAACAGGAACCTGTCGAGAATGTTCTAGAGTCAAGCCATAACAAATAACAGCAGCAACAAGCAACAGACAACGTTCTGTGTAACACAGGCTGACTCTCCAGGTCCTTATGGAATTACAAGGTCACTCCTGCTGCCTACACAGTGGAACAGCCAGTTACTGATGTTTCTGGTTTTGAGCTTATGGGTTTCAGTGTTTTCATGCAAAGCAAAGGAAGCACTGTGGGGTAACAGAAAAGGAAGGATGGTCACATATTACAGGCATGTGATGCAGGGTCAGAGAACTGGCTCAATGGACCGGGATGATGGGCTTCTCCATAGCCATCCTGCAGTGTGGGGAACCATAGGCTCTGTGCTGCCCTGGACATCTCCAAGACTAATGGCGGAGAGTGAGGGGGCACTCATATGCCTCTCTAGCTGGACAACTGAGTGAAATTACCATTCTGCTACATTTTGTTTTGCTTCTTAGTTACTGCTTTATTTCTTAATCATTAAAATGCTTTTTCAGTTACAAATGATTGGCCTGCTAGTTGTGAATATAAGACTACCATTATTTCTGAGCCTCCTGCCTCTGCCTCTTCAATATATCCTACAGATGTGTACCACCAATATATCCTACAGGTATGCACCATCAATGTAGCCTACAGGTGTCCACCACCACAACTAGAAAGGCTACCATTATTACTAAGTCATTTAAAAGTTTTGAAACTATATCAATTCTCTGAAAAAAATATGACAAAGTCAATTTCATTCCAAATATGGTGCCCAGGCCACCAAAAGTAGGTGAGCTGGTCATTAGAGAACTATGGTCATTTCTTATCAGTCATTTAGTACAATACGGAGGTTTTCATGTGCAGATGTTTCCCCATACTTATGGAGGGATATCTCAAGACCCTCATTGAATACCTAAAGTTTTATGACATCATTGGGTGCTATGATAAGCACTGATAGTATCAAGACAGCTGATGTGATAACTATTCTTGGTTGTCAACTTGAATACATCTGGAATTAACTAAAACCCAAAGGACTGGACACATATGTGAGGATTTTTTTTCTTAATTAAAACTTTTGAAGTGGAAAGACACACTTCTAGTCTAGGTCTTTGAGGTAGAAATGTCCACATTTATTGTAGATCTTTTGAGGTAGTAAGATTTGGCTTTAATCCACACATTCTACAGGCAGCCTATATGAAGGACATGGAAGGAAGGAAGTTCTCTCTCTCTCTCTCTCCCTCTCTCTCTCTCTCTCTCTCTCTCTCTCTCTCCCCCCCTGCTTACTTTTGCCCTTGCTAGTAAGCTCGTTCCTTCACTGGCATTAGAGCTTACTTCTTCTGGGATTCTAGTGTCTACTGAAGACCAGCTGAGCCATCCAGCCTCGTAGACTGAGCAGCTACTAGATTCTTCAATTTTCCATCAATAGACGGCCATTGTTGGACTAGCTGGATCACAGCCTGTAAACCATTCTAATAAATCATATATACCTTATAAGTTCTGTTCCTCTAGAGAATCATGATTAATACAGTGTTACTAAGTAGCAAATGGGAGGGTATCACCCACAGTGTGGATATGCTGGGCAAGGAACTAATTTATACTCTAAAGCAGAGTGGAAAGAGATGGTACAAGATTGCTTTTCTTCAGAATGATATGCAATTGCAAGCTTATAGACTTGTTTCTTTTTTTCTGGAATTTTCCTTTACTACTTCAGACCATGAAAAACAGAAATAAAAGAAATGGTGAAAAGTGAAACTTTATGAGGATGACTGTGTGTGTGTGTGTGCCTAGGTCACACTGGTTGCTTATGAGAACAATGTGGAAGTTCCTTTATAAAAAATTTATTTAAGTAGAATGTAACAATTTAAAGTAAAAATATGAAGCAAACAGATTCAGAGAAAATGATTAAGTTTTGGGAAATTCCACTGTAGGTAAGATTATCTACCACGGGTATTGACAAACATCAGACATAATTTTTGATCCCTTTGGGATATGTGTAGATATAGACTAACAGACTGATAAAATTTTAGTTTAAAATCTCTTCTACTTTGTAGTAGGCTCTTTATAGAGAACATTTTGTTTCTTTGCCATGTGGCTGTAATTTTCTCTCTTGTATTCCAAACTACCTGTGGTAGTTTAAATGAGAATATCCACCATAGGCTCTTATATTTGAATGCTTAGTTGGTCATCAGTTAATGGAACTGTTTGGGAAGGAGTAAGAGGTGTGGTCTTGATGGAGGAGATGTGTTACTGGGAGTGGGCTCTGAGGTTTCAAAAAAGCCCATGCCAGGCCATCTTGCTCTCTTTGTGTGCTGACTATAGATCAGGATATAAAGCTCTTAGTTACTGTCCAGTACCATACCTGCTTAATTTCCTGTATAATTATTAACTAGCCCTCTAAAACTGTAAGTAAGCCTCCAATTAAATGCTTTATTTCATGAGGTACCTTGACCATGATGACACTCAATGGTAATAGGACAGCAACATAGACACAACGCAACCAGCTCTGCCCTCCAAATGAATTTTGCATGGAGAACCCAGTGTCTCGGTGTGTTTGGGATTCAACAACAACCAATCAAGAGCAAATGCCATCATAACCAAATTCTAATGATGATTTTTATAAGTTATTATTATGTATTTAAAAGATGTGGAGACGCCAAGAGACCCATTCTAGTCTGTTTTCTGTTGCTTTGGTAAATACAATGACCAAAAGTAACTTAGAAAGAAAATGATTTATTTCATCTTACAGGTTACAGTACATTATCAAGGATGGAGCTCAAGACAGGAACGTAGAGGCAGAAACCTGGAGGCAAGAACTAAAGCAGAAACCACAGAGGAAAGCTGTTTACTGGACCGCTGTTTCTAGCTTGTTCAGAAATGTAGTACAATGGATGGATTTGGAGAATATCCTCCTGAGTGAGGTATCTCAAACCCAGAAAGACAAGCAGGGGGTGTACTCACTCATTGGTGGACTCTAAACAAACAAACAAACAAACAAAAAAGCAAAAAGCAAAGCATATCCAAGCTGCAAGCCACAACCACTGAACAGCTTGGGATCTGAAACACCTTGAACTGACACCTTGAATCCCACTCCCCCTAGAGGAACACCTGACTCAGTCTTGATGTTGCAGGGAGAAAACTGGATCTGCCAGGAGTGGATGCTGAACTCAGCAATATTGGGATCTTGGGACCTTGGGACCTTGAGACCTCCTGCTCATGCTGGGGAGGAGATGGGGAGATGTGGAGAAGAGAGAGTGACCTGAGGGGGTGGGAGGGGGAAGGGACTTTGAATAAGGATATACATGGAAAGAAAATGTGACTTTATTCATAATAAAAAAAAAGAAAGAAATGTATTATATGCCTCAGGCCCACTTGCCCAGGAAGGGTACAGCCCACAGCCAGATGAACCCTCCCACATCAATTAGCAATTAAGAAAATTCATCATAGACATGGCCACCAGCTAGTCTGATGGAGACAATTTCTCTATTGAGATTTTCTATTCCCAAGTATGTCTAGTTTTGTATCAAAAACTAAGTAGTGGGGCTGGAAAGATGGCTCAGCGGTTAAGAGCTGCTCTTCCAGAACCCGTCTGCTCTTCCAGAGGACCCGGGTTCGATTCCCAGCACCCACATGGCAGCTAACAACTGTCTGTAGTTCCAGTTCCAGGCAAACACCAAGGCTAAATAAATAAAGTAAAAAAAAAAAAAAACAACTAAGTAGTAGGAGAGGGGTTGGCAAGATCCCTCTAGCTTCTTCTTACTATGGTATTAATTTCAGCAATAAGGGCTCTGCTCTCACCATTTAATAACCTCATCAATTTCCCACTTTTAAATACCATCACACTGTAACTGTGACTTCAACTCATAAAACTGGCATAGACTTTCACTCCACTGTACCTGATGATGTATTTGTTTGTTGGGATGCTTTTCAAGACAGGGTTACTCTGTGGGTAACATTGGCTGTCCTAAAACTCACTCTATAGATCAGGCTGGCCTCACAGAGATCCACGTGCCTCTGCCTCCCAACTGCTGCAATTAAAAGTGCATGCCATCACCACTGGGCTCTGAATGATGTTCTTGCCTATTACAGTTCTAAAAAGCAGCTCTTGATTCCTTTTCTTAACCATGGAGAAGGGCCAGCTGAGCATTTCCAACATGTTCCTATTGATTTTATTTGATAAAAATGGTCTCTAGGAAAATTGAAAATACTATACCTATCATGTCCAGGTTTGCCATTTACAAATCCAGAGGAATGTAACTCATGGAAAATATTTGAGTATTGTGCTTTCTAGTTTTAATTAGAAATGTTAATTAAACACATATGCTAACCTGAAGCTGCCAGAAGGAAGAAATATTTGTGAAGAAGTTACTCAGTGTATTTCCATGTGGTTTTGCTCAGGTGTGGGCATTCTAGTTTGAAGCTCCTGTTTGGTGGCAAACACATCAGGCTTGGAGGTTAGGGGTGTGATATCTTGCTCTAACAGGATTGCTGTGTAGGCACATAAATCTGGAGGTGGATTTTTCTATCCCACCTGCCAGTTCCCAAATAATCACATGGAGACTTCATACTTATTATGAAAGCTTGGCCAATAGCTCAGGCTTCTTTCTAACTAGTTCTAACTTAAATCAACCCATATCTTTTAACCCACATTCTTTGTTCTTTTAAGTGGCTCAGTTACCTTTACTTTGTAAAGACCATGCTGCTTGCTCTGCATCACTGGCTTCTTCTCAGGACTCTGCCCTTTTTCTTCCCAGCATCCTTTGTGCCTGGAAATCCTGCTTAGCTATTGGCTATTCAAAATGAGTGACACATCCTCACACTGTACAAAAAGATTATTCCAGAACATAAATCACTACTCCAATCCTGCCTCAGTTTCCTCTTTTTGAAAACAGCAAAACTATAATCTCTACTTTTTTTGAAAGAGAGAAAGAGAGAGAGATCAGTAAGAAAGTCTAGAGTTTTTGAAATCTGAGGCATGGTTTGGCTGCTTGGTCATTGTGTCCCTGCCCTCCTGCTTCTCAGATGGAGCTTGGCTCAGAGGTCACCAGAAATGGATGAAAAGTTTGCCCTCTTCAGCTCTGAATGTATAAGCAAATAACACACAGCAGGGCTGAGGACTCCAAACACTAAAACTCCCTTCCTGTTTCTCCCCCCTCTCGAGTGCTTGGCAATAACGTAAGGCAAATACCAAGAGCCCAGGGGGGAATTACCGCTAAAAAAATTAAAAATGCTAGTGTGCTCTGGTGTAATTAAGCAATATAATTAAAGTTCTCCTGTTGAAGTCGGCTGGCAGGGGATGCAGACCACTGTTTCAGATGTAGCCAAGGTGCCACTGTTTGCTTCCTCCTTCCAAGGTTTATCCATATTTTGTGGTTTTGTCTCACTCTGGCTGTATCAGAAACAGAGGAACGTGTGCATGTGTGGATCTGCCCCATCAATCTATAACTTCCCTGAGAGAAGAGGTTGCATATTGATCACTTGTCTTTCCCTGGGGACCACACAATGCTGGTGTGCTTGTCATTTTTCCAGGGAGTTCTCCCCAGCAATGGCTGGTATGGTACACATCTTCGCATCTTCATTCTCTAAAGTTTCACTTCCACATCTCTGGGATGATCAAAAGGAGTCCTGCGGTTATAATTTTAAATAAAATTAGTTGATAACATGGCACAGTAATCCCTGGCAACAGGACCTTCTGAAATGCCCTAAGGACCATCAGACCTTCTCACTCATTTCTTCAATAAATATTTACTCTGAGTCTTCCATATGCCAGTCAAAGTGTTGGGTAGAGGGACAGAGCGGTAGATAAGTCTGTCAGCTCCCTGCTCTAAGGAGGCCGCCACTCTAGAGAAGGACACAAGGGCAAAGGGGAAGCTTGTGCCACATACTGGCAGTGGTGACATGTGTGGGGAGGGCACGAAAGGGGGAGCAGATGGTGGCAGGGCAAAGCCAGTCTAAGGAACAGAGGAGGCTGAGCTGGGAGAGGAAAGATTTAGGGAGAATACTCAGTGGAGGAAAACAGAATGCCTCAAATTTTGGGATGTAGTTAAACATGGACATGGGGTACAATTGGAATAGAGAAAAGGTCAATTTTATAGAACACAAATCGGGGACAGAATGATGGGAGACAAGTGGGTAATGTGGACCATGACCTAGAAGCTGAGTTATATTATAAGAAAAAGGAGAGACTCTGGGGGTCTTGAGGAGATAGAAGTGTGACATGATTTGGGACAAGGTCTCTCAGCTGTGTGGCAAAGTGACTGCAGGAGGGTACCAGCAGATGCAGGTACATGACCTGAGAGGCTGCATTCAGAAATAAGTGATGGACTCTCGGACCAGATGGTGGAAGTGAAAAGAGGAAGTAAAGGAAGAGAGCTGAGACTGGCAGATGAGGAGAGCTCTCTGCATCTCACTCTTGAAGACACACACACACACACACACACACACACACACACACACACACACACTGACCAGAACATCATCTACTATGACCACCACAGCAACTTCCTACTTGAACAAAGGCATCAAGCAAATGTACATGTCTCTGTTTCTAGACAAGAAAGCCCTAGCTGTGTATGTCTGGGCTGATGGCGCTGGAGAAGACTGTGCTACAAGACCCACTTCCTGGAGTCAGAAGTAGGTAGAAGAGTTTCCTGAGTAGAATTTGCATGACTTTGTTACCTTTCAGTCTGAGGTCTCCAGCAGTGGCACATACCAACTCTTGTGCCATATTTTGGGACCCCCTTTTGCAAAGACCACTACAAATTGTTGAAGTTTTCAAGTATGATCAGAAACCTTCAGAGACCAATTTAAGCCACACCTGTAAATGGATAATGAATATGGTGAGCAACAAGCATCCATGGTTTAGAAGGGAACAAACGCTCGTGGGAACAGATGGATGCCATTTTGGTTGGCCTTCCAATGGCTTCCCCAAGCCTCCAAATCCATATTACTGTGCTGGCAGACAAAATCTATGACAATATTGGGATAGCTCAATAATGGGCTTGATTATAATTCAGAGTCAAGATTTGCAGGGTGAATTGCTGAGATAATGTCTGCCCAGTAAAACCCCAAATAGGACCAAATTCCAAATAGGACCCAGTGAATGTTAATGAATCCACTCTGGAGATTATCTCTGGGTGGCCCATTTCATCTTACATTGTGTACATGAAAACTTGAAATGATAACAGCCTTTGATTGTAAGCCCATTCCTGGAGACTGGAATGGTTCAGGCTGCCACTCCAAAACACCAAGGCTTTGTGGGAGGAGAGTGATCCGAAGCACATTAAAGAATTCATGCAGAAGCTAAGCAAGCGATATTACATTCATGCCTATGCTCACAAAGGGTCATTGGACAGTGTTCCATGAAACCTCCACCCTAAAAACTAGTGACTTTTTGCTAGTTTTGCCAACCTCCACCCAAAAAACTAGTGACTTTTTGCTAGTTTTGCCAACCACAGAGCTAGTGCCTGTACTTCCTGGACGGTCAGCCAGGAAAAGAAGGGCTACTTTGAAGACTGCTGCTCTTGTAACCATTACAACCCCTTTGCAGTGACAGAAGCTATTATTTTCTCAATGAGACTGGGGAGGAGTTCTTTCAGTAGAAAAAGGATGTGGACTAGACTGTTAGCTTTTGATGATTTTATTCTATTCCAGGTCTTCTCCTCCTAGTTATCCTAAGTGTCTCCATTATAATTCAAGGGTTGGACTATCAAAGTCATTTTATTTCTAAGAAATAAAGTAAGGGAATCTAAGAATACCAAATGGATCTCTGTCCTGGGTGACAGAGGTTGTATTCGATGCCTTTCTAGCTCCCTGAGAACCTCTGTGTCCAGGTTTTTACTATTTCAAAAGTATATATTTATTATATATATAATTTTATGGATGTCCCAAGAATGGCCTGATTACTGTACTGACCATGATTTTCAGAGCAACATCCTGCAGAGATGAAACCTCAAGATGCTTCCCCATCCAGAACCTCAAACCAGAGTCTTCCTGGAATAGGTAGACACATCAGAGTACCACATCAAGTGGGCAAGGAATCTATCATTATTTACCTGTCACTGAATGGGACAAAAACCATTACAGAATCCTGACTGTGTAGCAGAGGGGAACAGATAGAGCTGTAGCTCCTGCCTCTAGCTTTGAGATACTCTGCATTATGACAGGTGAGTCCACTGTAATCTTGAGGTCTTTCAAAGTGGAAGCAAGTGGGGGATGAAGAGATGACTCAGCAGTTAAGAGCACTTTCCAAACAATCGTGAGAACCAGAGGATGGACCCCGGTACTCATATTACAGTAGGAGCCTTTCACACACTCTGGTGTGGACCCCAGCTCCAAGGAAGCCAGTGGCAGGAGGATTGCCAGAATCTTCTGACTTCCAGCTTGAGGCCACAGAAATCACGAGGCCACAGTTCAGGGAGAGACCTTGCCTCAAAGGAAAAGGTGGAGAGTAATAGAGGAGGGCGCCCTCTTCTGGCCTCTGTGTGAGGTGTGAGCCAGGAGTCCATAAACCCATAGGACACCCATTCACACACAAATAAATCATCACAAAACTGAAAGAGATTTTTAAAAAGCAATAGGACAATGTAAGAAGCTAAAGTGATACAGTTTTAGATATCTGTCTCTGAAGATGGAGGAAGGAGTCATGAGTCCAGGCATGAGGTAGGGGTGGAAGGTGGGGACAGAACAGCTGGAAAAGGTCAGGATACAGACTGGGTAGTACAAAGGAAACACTGCAGACATCTGAACTCTCACCAGTGTTGAACTTCTACCAGGAAGGGAGCCTGGGCATGGAGAGTGTGAGAGGGCCTTCCCTGATAAAGCTACTGCTCACTTTCTGCAGTTGCCCCAAAAAAAACCCAATCTCACATTGTTAGTCACCAGAAAAAGGTAAACCAAATGCTACAAATGAGATTTACCTCAGTCAGAATGACTATTAACAAAATGCAAGCTAAAGCAAATGCTGGGAGTATGCCTGAACAAAAGGAACCAATAGCCACTTCTGCTGGGAGGTCATCTGATGTGACATCTGTGAAAAATCAGTATGGTGATTCCTTAAGAGTCTGGGCCCAGAACTCTAAAGAGCCACTATACTATGCCTAAGTATGTAAGTCACCACACTACAGAGAGATTTACATATTCATGTTTATTGATTCTCTACTCACAATATATACTGGACATGAATTTGATGAGGAATCTGAAAAAGAATGACTTTCTAACCCTAGTGTTCTATTAAGGGACAAAATTCCTGGTGGTTCAATCCTGACCACAGACACTGTGACATATGTATGGCTGTTTCTATCCCAAGAGAGTACATATCTGGCACTTGGGCTATGCATGCAGCCTGATACTTCATTGGGTACAAATAACAGAGTCTTCCACAAGCCAATGTATGAGTGGATGTGAGTAAAGGACATTTCCATTCAAGCGCTCACTTCAAAGATCATATAGCCCAGCCATAGGGCTTTCTCTTCCAATAGCCCTTTCTCAAAATATAGTTTGAGAGCAGCCAGACCAAAGAGGTGTAGCATACTTTCCTGCCCAGAGGCTCATCTCTGACTCAGCCCTAACCTTCAATGAAAGCTACAACTCACGACTGGGCCAACCTGTTTCTTCTGGCTTTTAGTCTTGCTTCTGTACAGCGGGCCTTAAAAGTACCTTCACTTGATTTAAAGCTTATGTGGACATTCACTTCCTTAAAAGCTTCCTTGGAAGTTGCTTCTCTTTGCCTGAGATGGCATGCGCATCTCAGCCACCTCACCCAAGGACAGAGCTATTGTTCCAGCTTGTCAGTCACAGAACTGTTAGGTGCGGCTAACAGATGAATGGCTATGAAAGCTGTAGTGTATAGACACAATAGGATATTCAGCCACAAAAATAAGAGTCTGTCACTTGTGGTGAAAGGATGGAGCTGGGGGAGAACGTGCTAAGAGAAGTGCGTTGGACACAGAAAGTGAAAGCACCCCAAGTTCTTCTCATCGTATGGAGACAAGGACTTGAAATGAGAGAAGGCATTACTAGAAACTGGAAAGGTGCTGGGCTAGAAGCATCAAAGCATGGTGTCTGTCAAATGTCATGGAGAGTCCTGTCCACTTATACAACTAATATATGTAAATAATTACAGCAATAGTGCTTCACAACAGGCTACAGGCCAGGCCTCCCGGACAGCTGCCCAAGCCTGTAGAGAAGGTCACAAAGGCCTCCAGCAAGCTTGTCCCACTATTGGGCTGTTGATTCTCAACATAGACAAGAAGGGGCTTGATAACCCCCACAACCACCCACTTGTCAAAAGCTAAACTCAATTACACAGTGGATTTGATCTCCTTGTTGATACTATAGACAAATTCAGGCCCTTAGCTGAGGTCACCACTCAGCAGGACCCTACAGGAGACAAAGCCTTCCAGGTGAGAACATCCACTTGCTGAGAAACCAAGGTAGCTCCAGGGAGGACTCGGGAAGCCTGGAGATGCTCTGGGACACAAGACAGAGGTTCCTCCATCTTGTATTCTTGCTGAGGCCATTTTTGGATTAACTAGAATTTGATCTCCAAGATGGAGAATCCCATGGAAAATCACCCAACTCTACTCTAGAAACCCGGGGTCAAGAAGCCCCAGCTAACTTATCTTAGCTTCTGTTAAACTGCCTGTTTATGCCAAGCAAGATACCAGGATACCAGGATGCGGACTTTTGCCTTTAAAAACCTCTTACTCAGAGCTTCATCTGGATCCCAAATATCTGGTGTAGTTCCAGCCAGCTGGAATAAAAACTGTTTTTCCTTTGTTCCCACCCCTTCTTGTTTGCAACCCTTTATGCTCCCAATTTGCTCAGGAGATCTTCTCTATTTTCTCTTCCTAGGGGAATCTCTGGATGTCTCTCTTAAGTTCCTTCAGATCCCAAGCTGTTCAGGGATTGTGATTTGCAGCTTGGGTGTTCTTTGCTTTTTGTCTAAAATCCACTAATGAGTGAGTACATCCTGTGCTTGTAATAGATACCTCGCTCAGGAGGATATTCTCCAAATCCATCCAGTTGGCTGAGTGCTCATCTCTGGTGGGCTCCCTGTAATAATCTGACATAACTGCATATGTGGCAGGTGCTTCAGGACGTCTGCAGATCAGTGTGTTCTGTGGAAATATGCAGGTGAACATAGGAGGAGGTCTGTGACCCTTGCACAGGGTGAGAATCCCTGCTCACCCCTCCCGCAGCAGGTACCCAGGGGCCTTTCTCTGTACTTCCGGCTGCTAGCTTGCGGCTCCCTCATTTGACTGAGCATTAGCTGGCTAGTGCTGGGAGCCTTGAAACAGGAAGATTATGCGGAAGCAACAATGAAGCCCTCTCTGCTGCATCCATCCAATGGCATTTAAGGCTCATTAAATTTTGAATCCTGTGTCACCTGCCTTAGGCTCAAAATAGTTCTGTGTGCCTTTTGTTTCCCGACTCTATTTTAATGGAAATTGTCTCCATTCACCCCTCTGTCCCCTTCTTCCTGCTAGCGATAGCAGATCTTTAATAATCTCCAATACAGAATTACTCACTCTATGAACCTGTCGCCTGCGGGAATACACTGGACCTTGACGGGCGTAAACAGTTGATGGTAGAGATGGAAGGCAGGGTATTAGAATGCACCTCCCTCTAGCTTTGGCCTACTCTGGATGTGTGTAGGGTACCTGGTGGCTGATCATCTAAGAATGCACCAATTGGTCGCTTTATCACAGCCATTACAAAGGAGCACAACTCATCCCAGAAAATTCCAGAGATTAACACATGAGAAGCACATGTGTCTTGAAAGGCAGCTGGATCTAAGTCCTGTACATAAATCTGACATGACTGCATATGTGGCAGGTGCTGATCTGAGTGCTTCTGACTGGATGACATCAGAACTGTCTCTTTACGAAAGGAGACAAAGCACAGAGACACTAGGTAACTGCTTGACTTCACACAGCAAATAAGCTGTGGAGTCTGGCTTCAAACACAGGCCAGCCAGAGTCGGAAACTGTACCCTAGTCACTCTTGTGAACACTATACCTCGCTCCAACCCAGGGTTACCTCAGAGCATGTGTGGTTGGCTACCAGCACCAAATTTCAGGGCTAGTTTTGTTTGTTTTCAGAAATAGTGGCCATTGGAATATGTATATGAAATGTGCTGATGTTTTAAACCGACCAATGAAACCTTTACAAAATATATCTATGAGTGGGGATTGGTGTCCGTGCCACCACTGTGGGACCTCTGGCTTCAGCTAACTCTTTAAAGAAAATGAAGTATCACAACGTTAACCTTTCCACATTAGCAGATAGCTTCCTCCAGAGGCAGGCACGGGACCCAAAGAGCAGGTGGGATACAGTCCCAGGATCCAGGCTGACAACCTGAATGTCATCCGGCAGGCAGCTTCCCCAGTTGGGACCTCACAGCTGCCTTACAGAAGTGTTTGAGGGAGATTGCTCTGTGGCTAGGGGATACCTGCCCTGCCATAATTCAGTGCAGCAAGTGTAGCAAGCATTGCAAGATATGTCAGCTCTCATTAGCCTGCATATAAATCTGCCGTGCCGAGAAGCAGGATTGAGGGATGACGGGAAAATGCCAGGAAGCGGAAACATATGTTGTTCACACAAAAAGCATCTCCACAATGGGTGTCCTTCTCCGGCAGGGGCACCTGGAGCCGGGGAGGCATTGTTACACCTTCAGCAGCCGCCTCCACCTTTCCTCCCTCCCACTCCTCTGCAGCAGGAAGCTGAGACTTCATCATCCCTGGTAGGAGGGTCTGCTAAGTGTTCGCTGACACAGCTGAACAGTCACAGAATGTCATAAAGAGTAAATGACTTGATAATGCAAAACAGTAATTAGGAAGTTGGTGCATGTTGATGCTATTTACATATTTTAACACCCTGATATTAACGAGTCATCCGATAGTACACAAATGAGCTAGCCGTCATGCAATTCATTCCTGATGGCTCAGACAGAAGCAAGGCTCAGCCCCACATCTCTCCTCACTTAGTATCTGCATTCCTGGAAGGCCTGCTGGGGGAGGGTGGTTAAATGGGTAGCGCAACTCCGTTCTCAGGACATGAGGTGTGGCTGTCACTGGAGGGAAATGGGATGAAGAAAATTCTGCACTGCTGGCTGTATAAAAGGGTGACGGTCCTTTGAAGTCTCCAAGATAATAGATAGGTAGATGGAGATAGAGAGAGGATATGTATCTATGCCACTTAGCAGTTTCCATGGAGAAAACACTTGTTCCACAGCCATGCTTCCAGGGTTACTTCACTGAACAGGGTTGCAAGGGTTGGGAAGAGCTGCACACACTGGTCCCTGGGAACCATTCTGTCCTATGCATCTTTAATGGGGTTGCACGTCACTATTTATTTGGCCCCTGTCACCTGCCTTGACTCCCATTTGCGCGCAAAGAGAGAATGCAGGGTTGGCCCTGCAGAACTGTTCTCTCTGGCAGACATTTTCCACTTATCCAGAACCCAGATCTTTCACTGTGCTAAAGCATCTAACTGAAGAGCTGGCAAACAATCAATGAGTCTCTTGCTCCCAGTATGCAAGTGGGAAGGCTGCAGCCCAGAGTGGGGGATAATTTGCACAAGAACACACAGCAATCTGGCAGTCTGGGACCTGGAACTCAGTTCTTATTTCTAACAAAATGTATTTTGCACCATGACCCTTTTCTGGGCATCTCGTCCTGATTTCTGCCCAACAGACAGTTCTTTGTACCTACAGATCTTTTCCCTTTTGTTCTCTCTCTCTCTCTCTCTCTCTCTCTCTCTCTCTCTCTCTCTGTGTGTGTGTGTGTGTGTGTGTGGTGGTGGTGGTAGTGGTGGTGTGATGGAAGGCAGGCCAGCAGGCTTCCAAAGCCCTGTGTGGTATGGTGATGGTGGTTGCCAGGTAACAGGAAGACATCATGGCAGGGAGCCTGCCTTGGCAGATATGGACAAATGGGCGCAGCAGGAAATGGAAGAAAGAATTGGTGTTGCCTAGTATGAGGGTCCTGAATCAGAGATGAGACTACAACCTGAGGCAGACAGGAAAAGCATTACTGATCTTGAAGAAGTGACAGCCAGTGCCCTTGTGTACTTAGTAGGAAAACTAAGATCACTAACTGACATGTGTAAGGACAGTCATCCCATCAGCTGCTAGCAGAGGACCTGGGTGGAGGACCTGGGATTCCCACCAAACCCCACTGGGTGTGATGGCAGCCTCCTCAGGTAGGAGCCTGAAGGCCAAGTGTAGGGGGTAAGCAGCATCTCTATGGCTGTGTCTGCAGAGAACTCTGTGGAGCTGGCACTACCAACCAGAGCTCCCCCTTCCCCATCAAGCAGCCCAGGGGAGGGCCACAGAGGGACAGAGAAACCGATGAGACGGAATGAAGCTGACGTCACGGGGTCACTCTGCTGAACAGATGGCACACAGATATTGGTTTTAACTCACACATGGTTGAGTAAATAATGTTTAAATTTTTCTTGCCAGCCTGGGGAGCCGAGCAGATCGCACAGGGTAGAGGTACCTCCACCTCCTGCCCGCTTCATCTGCTGTTCCCGGGGTTTTCATTTCCTCCCCTGTTTGTGCTTTAGACCACGGCTGGCTGGTCAGGAAGCCGGTGCCCTCAGAGGCAGGAGTGTGTGCAGAAAGCGGAGGGTGGGGATGGGTGGGTGGGGAGCTGGCCGGCACTGTAGTGCAATATTGCAGTGTGTGCCTGGGTGGCATCTGCCAGGCAAAATCACTGTCAAGGATGCCACAGGCCCCTTGCCTAAGGGTCTGATGGAATCTTAATCCTTGATAACAAAAAGCCTCATAAGACAACACACTTCTTGGTCTGTCTGTCAATAAAATCACTTATTATTGGTTTGGTCTACTGATCAAAGTCCTGAACATGAACAAAGGAGGGGCTGGGCTCCTGAGTGCTGATCCTGACTCAGCTTCCTATTGGTATTTCCCTTAATGTCTCTGAGCCTCGGTTTCCCCATGTGTCTAAGGGTGATGTTGGCGTCAGCCTGGTTTTCTTCACAGGGAGGAAACATTTGAATGAATGATGTCTGTACAGATGGGGAATGGGGTGGAGAGAAAGAATAGTGAAGATATGCATGATGGGTTAAGGTAAAGGTTCTCTAGTGCGGGAAAGATGGAGCCATTCAGAGGCCATTTCCTGTCCTTGGACGACCAGCTCTCCTGAAGCAGAAAGAAACAGGGCTCGGGGACAAGAGTGGACTATTTCTCTTTGTCTACTCAAGATACAAAACTGGATTTGTAACCTCTGGGCCTCAGTTTCTTCATCTATCAAATGGGCATTATAACAGCTACTTCTCTGGGATGCAATAAGGGTAAAGAACATGGTGGCTTGGCTCACCACAAAGACTCAACATCCTCATTACAAGTACTTGGTTACATCATCATTACTCAGAGCCATGGCAGTGAGAGTCCACGAGGCTGGCAGAACCCAGACTGTCACTATCGAAGACCTGGTAGATTCTGTCCCAGTCACTACCACAGACCCCATACATGAAGAACAGCTGTAGTTACCCAGCCTGGGGACAAATGCACATAGCTGGACTCCCAGAAAGCCTCAATTTCTAGCACCAAATCCTGGGCATCATATCCCTAGGTCACAAAATACAATTTTTCTCTTCTTTGGCAACTTTTTAAAAAATTGTTTTTATTATCTTATGTGTGTGCATCTGTGTACCACATGTGTACTTGGAGCCGAAGGAAGTGATGTATCTCCATGTGAGTACTAGGAATCGAACCTATGTCTTTTATAACAATAAGAAGGGTCTTTAACCCCTGAACACGCTCTCCAGCCCTCGTTCCTTTTCAACTTTTAAGCATGTAGAAACCATTCTGACCTCTTGGTTCATATAAAATTAGAGAGCAGGCTGGGTTTGTTCTTGGGCTATGTGTGACCACTGCAAAGTAATAAAGCAGGGAGCTCAGGGTGACAGCCTCTAGGGATGGAGACATGATCCTGAGCACATAGATTTAGAGACAGCAACAGAGGTGCTTAATGAGTAGAAAAGGTCTGACTTGAAATGCACATGAGTAGATAAAATTGAATAGTCCAAAGCCTCCACAGACCAAGGACTCATGTAAAGGTAGGTTGAAGTGTGGGAACAGTGAGAACAGAAAGACTGCCCATGTGCCCAAAGTTTGGTAGAGAACAGGAAGTGTCTGGAAGGGAGAAGGCCCATCCAGAAGCATGCATGGTAAAAGCATGGCTTCACATGGAACCCACAAGTGATTAATTCACTGTGTGTGGAACTGGCCTTGGATTGATTGACGGAAAATGTTTGAAAAGGGATTCTCTATGTAAATAGCTTTTGTGATTCCTTTTAACATGTAGAGACAAACGGAGGAAATGCATCAATGCATGCTGTAATGCCAGCCTCCAGGCATTATTATCTCCCGAATGTAATGAATCGCTGTCTTCTCAAAGGACAGCAGAGCAGGAGCCTTTCTGGCCTGGAATTCTGTGCACAGTGCACGCTTTCTCCCATGCTTGTGAGGAGGAGGTTTCTTAATCACTAGGCAACCACAGCCCCCAGGTACTCATTGTCCTAACATCTGCCTTTGGAGGGTGTTCCTGAAGCAGTCACAAGGAGATTTGACCAAACATGAACATCCAAATGGGGAGTGTGGATGTTAATGTTTTCAAAACAGCAGTGACATGGGCACTCCTGCCATCACTATGTGTTACCTTACTGACAGCATGCTTTAGTGGACATGAGAGTTCACAAAGACAAAGTTTGTAGAGGGCTAGGGGCAGTGTGAAAACTGAAGCAGATGTCTCTAAAGTTCAATATCAACCTGAACTTACAGCAAGAGCTTGTTTTACACACACACACACACACACACACACACACACACACACACACAGGGAGGGGGGCCTATCAAAAGGGTTCTTTTTCCTCACATTTCTAGGCAGATGAGTGAATTTGCCCACATAATAATCTTGATTCTGAGCTGAGACATGTGGGACCCTTCTCTTCCCAACACAGTGCTTTATGCCCTGCAAGAATCCCACATCCAGCACATATACTACACAGCATGCACATCACATGCATGCAGACATTCACATCCACATATTGCAGGAAACACAAAACATAGATCACATTCAGCATGCATGCAACTCAGAAGCACACCAGTCCAGACACTGCAGATATGACCCACACAAGTGCTGCACATGTCCACACAGGGCCACAGGAGTATGAGACACTGTGGGGTAGCACACAGGCTCCTGTAGATCAGAGTGTCCATAGCCATTCCAGCTTCACTACAGAGTCATCACCCACCCGGTGCTGTTTCTTTGCCACTCTGTAACAGGTGCCAGCTGCCTAATTTCAATCAATTAACTTCTACTTAAAAGCATTAAGTTTCTTAATTCTGCAGCACCCGGGCAATTGTAGATAAAGTGTGAATGTAAAGGAGACATGTCACTCAAATTTGCCTTTCTGAGAAACAAAATTCCCATCGTCTTGGGAACTTTAAGCATTAAGCCCGGCACTTCTCTTAGGGACTAGGGTGGGGGTATAACTGAGTATAACTTTCTGTGCAGCAGAGTGGGCTTGGCCAGGTGGAGGGAGGCAAGGATGATTCTGGAAACAAAGGAACATGTGGGTGTGGGAGGGTGAGAGAAGAATGTTCACAGAAGTCTTGGGAGAAGGGCTGCATGTGGGCCTTAGGGATTCTGTTCTCTGTCTGCAGTCTCCACACAGGACCTGGTTCCAGGTTGGGACAGTAGATGGGACTTTGTACTTCACCTCATTTTCTCCCCTGCTCTGTTGGTCCACATGCCCTGTCTTGCCCTGCCTTGCACATGGGCTGGCCACACTGCACTTAGGGATGTTCTGGGATTGTGTTCGCCCTCTCCTGCATCAGGGCTATCTGCACCTGCTGTTCACTGCACCATAGCCAGCTGTCTCTTCAGCAGCCAAGACCCATACCTCTAGGGAGTATACACCAAACTGGCTTTATCACTAATGCCTTACCCCTGTGTAGCACAAATTCGTATTGTACTGAAAGAAACTCAGAGCCAAATATCTAGGAAAGGTTGAAATATCAGAGAGACCACAGTCAATTCTCACCCAACTATCTTCCAGCTTCCTCAGCCTCGCTCCTGATTGCTTCTGCCTCTGCTAGTTTTCTATGAGGACTTAAGGACCCATCTTGCTAGCTGTCTCCCATCCAGGTTAGGATTAAAGGTGTGAGCTACTCTGTTTGGTAGTCAGCCTTGAACTCACAGAAACACAGAAAGTTCTGTCTCTGGAGCTATGGGATTGAAGGTGTAGATCACAACTCCCAGCTTTCCCTGTGCTGGGATTAAAGGTGTGTGCCATTGAATCCCAGCTGTTTGTCCTTGTATTCAAGGATCAAGAAATTCCTGAACTGTCTGCCTAGGTTTTGACTGTGTGCTGTCTCTGGATATTTCAGGTTTTATTAAATATGTAACATATCTCCTTTTATTTCAAAAAGAAAGTTATAGCTAACATAGGAAAGACCATATACAATAGGTACAATGATTATATACAATAATATACCAACAATAATTACATGAGAAATGTCCAGTTTGTTAACATTTGACAAATTCAAAGAAAATATTTCATTACTTATCCTATTTTGGTGAGTCCAAAGGATTGTATCTAATCCACTTTGTATCTAATTTATATTACTAAAAACTATATTTTGATGTCTCTTAAACTTATACACTTTAACTTTTAGGTTTCTTTTCTAAAACTGTCACTAGAAAACTATAACTATTAACTATCTCATCTCCAAATTCCTCAGAGATCCAAGAAGGAAATAATATTAAGTAAATAACAACTTCCAAAAATGTAAGAAATAAAACAGCTGGTTGCTTGGACAGTCACCCAAAGTTCTTCTGTGTCGTTGAAGCGTCCATCTTCAGCCTACAGGCCTAGCATGTCTGACAGACATCTCTGGGCAGCAGGATATTCCCAAAGACTTTTCTATCTTGTCTTGGCAAGGTTCAGCAATTCTTTCATGTGCTTCTTCTGCTTGTCCATTTTGAATATCATATTGTCAACAGTCAAGGCAAGAGTACTTTCTTGCCCAGTGGCTAACTTTTGTCAAAAAGAAGGTCAACTCATATGGAGGAATTTCCTTGATGTCCATAATCTTCTCTGAAATGGATTGGTGCTGCCAGGAGCAGATGTCCCATTGTCAAAAAAAAAAATAGAAGCTATGTTTTTAAAATATCTTAAATGCTATATTCTATGGATTTTTGAAGTGTTTGAAGAAGACCTGTTCATCTAAAATATATCTGATATTGAAAACATATCTGACTATAAGTTTGATTGTAATGTCTAACTACTAACTTGCATTTCTTTATATCCTAATTAGTTGGTAATAATAACCTTCATGAACTAGCAATTTGTATTACATTTTTAGATGAACTGTATAAGTATAATACCTTGAACAAACAAGGATATGTGTACAGTGACAAAATTAATCTTAACCTTATATCGATATATACAATTTGTATACAATATACAAAAAAAATCAAATCCAATATAAAATATTTAAAACTAGTAATTCCTTTTAATCTACCTTATATCCTATCATATATGTATCCTCTTTTTTTCTTTTTTTAATTTAAGTTTTAACTGTGTGTTGTCTCTGGATATTTCAGATTTTATTAAGTATGTAACATATCACCACACCTCTGTTCTTACTTCCTCATCTACAGCTTGAGTTCACATCTCATTTGTCTGTTCACTGTAAACCCCCAGTGTCCAAAACAGTGCCCTGCACATAGCAGGTGCCACTCATGCTTGTTGGCATGCACGTCTGTAATCAGGTGTCTGTGTCTGAAGTGAAAACCACTCTCTCACTGTCTGTCTTCAATGCTGAGAACTTCTCTTCATGCCTCTCATGTCTTTTGGTTCTAATGAAATGGGCCTTGCTTCCATCCCCAAACATGTCCTGCCTGTACCTGCTGGGACAGGGCGGGGGGCATGCCTATCATTCCTGTACCATTATCCACAAAGCATCCTCCAGTGTACACCATCAGGCTCCAATTACTCTTTCTAGGAAAACTTCCCTGACCTCCTTACCCTCTAGGACTCCCTTTTTTGAAGCCTCAGTAACTTGGACAAGTCTCTTAAAGGATCCCATGTCAACTGGTCTCTGGAATTCGCTAGGATTCCTTTAGCAGCCCCAGCCCCAACCTACAGCTTTCCAGATCTGGGAAGCCAGAATAGGTTGTGTACATGTTAATGGTTCTGATGGCTGTCAAGTTTGGGCCTGAGCCCTTACTCAATTTACACTCCCAGTAAGCAACAGCAACTGGAAAGCCATCTCTACTGGTTCATACACGACACATTCAAGGAGGCACTGCCTGACAAATGCCACTTCCGATGCAGAGCCCTGGGGAGCCAGGAGAGGCTTGCTGAGTGCCAGAAGTAGAGATAGGCATGATGACTGGAGTTGAGTAGATGGACCTGGGACTGTAGATGCTCAGCCCTCACCAACATGGCCTTTTTAAGTAACTAAGCTCCTTCCCAGAGCTTCTTTTCCTGCACCAGAGTAGAATAATTAGCCTCCATCTCCTAGGACTGTGGATAAGAGATACCATAGAGGGCAGTGCTTGGAATGGGCTAGCATGCCGTGAGTGCTCAGTGCATGGTGATAGATCTTCCATGCCTAAAGCAAAGCTTTTTTCAAAGAGTCAGGGAGTGACCACCGTTCCCATCTCTACACCTGACTCAGCAGCAGCAGCAGCAGCAACAAGGGGGCTGCCCTGTTCTGTCCTCTCCACTCCCGTCTTCCCACTGACTCCTCCAAACCTGACCCAGGTCGAGGATTTACTCAGGCAGCTGCAGAAGTAAGTGTGTATCCCACCCTGCATCTCTTCCCAGGCTTCCGCCCCCACTCATCCCACCAATCATGACACATGGCCGTCCTCCCCGCCTAAGGATCCTGGCTGTGCAGCAGCCTCACAGCACATGCAGGACTCACACATGCTCACCTGGTAGCCTGGCACACAGATCTGTGTGCTGCCATGGCCAAGTGCCCACTCCCGGGCACAGTAAGGCCAGTGTGTAGCCCAGCAGATGGCAGAAGGTGGGGGCCAAGAGGGGGGCAGAACTCCTGCTGGTGTTGGAGGTGAGGGCTGGGTGGAGGGAGGAAAGCTTGGCAGGCAGGCAAGGGATGCTGTAATGATTTGTCTTTGGAGTCCTGTACTGTGAGGCCTGGATGGGCGTTCCCCAGCCCTTGTCATGATAGCAAGGCTGTCAAAGGTTGAGCTGATGCTTACAGGACAAGATGACCCTGAGATCAAGTGCTGAGAGTTGCTATCTCCTGCTGTCCCTGGAGCCAGTGGCACTGGAAGGCTGAATGGAACCAGATCTCTAGGAGTTGTCTTAGCCCTGCCCGAGGACCAGCTTTCTTCTCCCTATCGTAGCCGTGACTGATGCACTGGGGTGACAGGGACAGTTACACTAATGGCATTGTGGGAATAGTTAAGATAATTCACAGATGTGCCTGGCCTTAACAAACTGCAGGGTGCTTGGAAAATAAATGGTGTGATCAGCAATGGGCCTTTAAGGAGAGAATCAGGCAATGCATAGGTCCCAGTGGCCCTCGGGCAGGGGAAGAGTGAGCTATAAGAGCAGAGCCTGGGGAGGTCCATGAGGGAGGGAGGTAACTGTTGAGGCCAGTTAAGCTGATGTCCCTGTCCAGCCTTGGCTGTTAGACAGAATGGAGTGAGGAGTTCCCAGTCAGGCCCAAGATGGGCATGAGAACAGCAGCCCAGCACTCAGGAAGCCTGGAATATTTCACAGCTGTTATCACCCCAAAGGACTACGGAAATCAAAAACTACCATCCTCAGGACACAGTCCTAGTGTGAATCATAGCCAGTGCCCAGAGCTGAGGTCAATGTGTGTGCTCCCCTAGGCTGGCCTAAGAATTCTCTATTGCTCTAGGAAGGATGAATATGATGCTCTCCCCTCCACAGATTAAAATGATAATAATAATAATAATAATAATAATAATGCCAACAGAGCCCCAGTTACAGCAGATACTCAAGATTAACTAGTTTGAGGTTCTGTTTCTCAGACCCCAGTGGGCGAGGTGACACCTGGTCATGTCTCACCCAGCTCCTAACACTAGCACCCACCACCCTACCCGACATCTCTACTCCAGGACTCTTAGAGGAGAGAGAGAGGCAGATCAGGGTCCTTCTGATCCAATACCAACCTTCTTCTCTGGTGTGGTCACTAGTTCACGCTGCCAGCCTCTGGCATCCTCCATGCCACTCAGACTCAAATTCTCTTCTAACTATCTCTTCCTAACTTTTGTTCTTGTAGATTCTCATCACTGTGACAAAAATGCCTGAGAACAACCTACAGGCCAGAGTTCTTATTACGGCTTAGGGTTTCAGGAGTCTCAGTCCATAGTTACCTGATCCCACTGGATCAGACAGAGCCCCATGACGGTGGGAGCCTAGGGTGGGTATTGTACTCACTTCTTGGCAGACAGACCAAGGAAAAGTTCTGTTCCCGTTTTTGATTTTACATAGACTACCAGCTCATGGAATGGCAATGGCACATTCAGGATGGGTCTAGCCCCTGATAACTCTCTATGGGAAGGCCCTTGTGGACACACAAGTGTGTCTGTCACACTCAGGGGTGTCTCTGTCCCTTCGCCTCCCAGGTGATTCTAAATCCAGTCACACAATCAGAACCAGCCTTCCTCTGTCCCTTCGACCTTGTGGAGCTTCTGCAGCATCTCATGGTCAAGCCTTCCCTGGCAACCCCAGTTGCAAGGCCTCAACTACACTTCTTTCTTCCTTAGAACTGAAGGGGCATTGCTGGTCCATTCCCATGCCTTCTAGCTGCTGCCCAAGAAACAAGGCCAGCCCTGGGAAATAGGGGCCCAGCACCTGATGCAGTGCTTGACCAGAGTCCTTCCTGAGACACTTAAGGAACAGAGACAGCAGAGAGCTGTCTACCTCATGCTCCCCAGGGACAGAAAGGAACCTTACAGAAGCCAGTTGTCAGCTGCTTTCTGCCTTCTCTGACAACAGTTGAGGACACACTGGGTCAGTGAGACCTGCTGACCTGCTGTGGCAGCAGGCTCTCTTCCAATTTCAATTGTCACTGAGCCCCTGACTGTCCTCTGCAGGGTGCCCCAGACTCCAAGAACTAAATCCCCCAATGACCAGGGCTACTTCCTGAGCTCCGATCTCATATTTAGTGTTCTGCCGCAGCACCAGCAGGAAGGTTTCCCACTGATGTTTCCAAGGGCTACCTCCGGCCCCAGGCTCCATTGCACACCTTGTCTTTTTGGAAACAGAAGGAGGGGTCTTTAGAGATGTAGGAGTCATGGAGAGAAGGCTTCCTCAAGCTCCCAAGTGTCCTACCCACACAGTAAGACAAGCCTAGCGTGGGCAGCATGGGCCTGCCCTGTTCATCCCACGTTCCCTCGTCATGGCTACCCAGGCAACCACAATTTACTCTGTTCTGAGTGTTTTCTGCTTACTTGATTCTGTTCCCTCCACACCTTTCTTTGTTTCAGAATAACCCTGCTATAAAGCATAGCTGCAGTGACTGGCTGTGTGATATTGGACTGGTCACTTAACCTCAGTTTTCCTGACTGCTCAGTGGGAACAGTAAGACCTCCCTAGCTCACAGGCCTGTGATGACTTCATGTGACAATGTATGTGAGGTGACAGGCAGTGCCTAACACAGAAAAGGAAAGCAACATATTTCTGTGGATGTTATTGCTACTTTCAATTAAGGAATAAATATTTACTAAAATAAATTAATCCCCAACTCTCAGTGGCTAAGACAGCAAAAGTGAGCTTCTTGATTGAGTCTCTCTGTTCCTTGCTGTTGCCATTTCTACAGTGACTAGAAGATCAAGGTTCCTTTTACAACCCCAGCATTCCATTTAGAAGAAAAAAATAAAAAAGGAGCTAGGTCTGGACTGCATATCACACCCACCCTTATCCCATTTGCTGGAGTTCTGTCACATGGTCTTGTCTAACTACAGAGAATTCTGGGAAATGTAGTCTAGCTGCTTGTTAAGGTGGGCAAGTAGATCATTTATTTCCACCACCCCTTTGGAAAAACAACAACAACAAAAACCAAAGCTGTTTTGCTCATGGTATCTAGAAAGTGAAAACCAGTTTTGATATCTCCTTCAAAGGCCCCAGTGACCTCACCGTCTCCCACTAAGCCACATCTTCTAAAGGATTCACCACTTCCAAATAATGCCCCAAGCATGGGGGTGGAAGGGTGACTAAGGATTTTTGAGGAATATTCCATGCCCAGTTTAGGGAGATATTTGAGCCTGGTGGGGACTGTATTGAACCCAGGACACAGGAAGTGACTAAAATGGCAGCAGCCTCTCCAGTCCTAGGTGATCCAGGAACCAATGTGATCCAAGATGGTTGGCTGTTTACAAAGCAACAGACTGGAATTTTTATGTGACGTTTCCCATCTTCTTATATTTAAAATTACCATTGCTTAAGACACAGAGCGCTAAAACTAACAAAAAACCTACAAAAGACTAAGTTGGCAAAGATCTATTTGTCCACAGGATGGTCAAAGCAGAACACTGTTTAGAACAACACCAACTCAAAGCTACCAACTCTGTCTACTGAGGCAGCTGAGAAACACGGTGTAACCATGTCCTTAGCTCCAGCCTCTGAACCAAACACCCAGGAATCTTCAGATGAAAATGACAAGTTTCTCTTTTAGTTCCTACAGAAGTTCTTTTCCCATCCAGTTTATATGGACCTGGGACTGGATCAATCCTAGAATCTGTGTATTTGTGGGTTTTGTTTGGTTGGTTTGATTTGGGGTTTTTTGTATATTTTGTTTTGGGAGGTGGGAAGTGGGGCACTAGATCTGACTCCTGTGACTATGGTTATGGAGGCTGAGGAGTGTGGGCTTCTCTGCATTGAGCAAGTCTGGAACTGAGACCCGATGTCTCACACTAACCAGAAAGCCAAGCCAGCAGGATCAAGAGCCCGGGAGAGCTGGTGTTCAGGAGGTCAGAAAACACCCACATCCCAGCAGAGGCGGGTGGGTGGAGGGGTTCTTCTTACTTAACTGTCTTGTTTATTAATTGTCATGGGATCCCTTGAGGCCATCCAGATGAACAAGCACCATCAGCTTTGCTCAGCCTACTGGTTCAAGAACTGTTAGTCACAAAGTCCCCTCGCAGACAGACCCAGAGTGGTTTGAGTAGATGTCTAGATGTCTGGAGACTCACAGCCAGTCAAGCTGACACAGGAATAACCATCTCAAAGATTTCGCCTTCCAGTCCTCTGAAGATGGGGACAGTGTGTTTAAGCCCAGTGTTCTGAACCCTAAGCTCCATTCACTACCAAAGTGCTCTGTGACGCCCCCCAGGCCAGTCCCTCACTGTCCACAGGCATGAGGTGAGTGAACTCAGCCCCATGACTCATACGGTCTATTCCCACTTAGCAGTTTCTGCCTTGGAACCAGAAAGAACCACATTTACCAGACACATTGCTATGACTTTATTGAGTAATTTGTACAAAACCTCCAGGAATAATTTATTCACCCAGTGGTGTGAGACGAGGGGGAAGAAAATCAATAGCACAGTGTCTCAGTCATTTTTAATTTTCTAAACCATGAAGAGATCGTATTCCATTTCAGAGTACTTGCAGGCAACTCAGTCCACACTGGGTCTTTATGACAGACTTTCAAGAGTGTCTGAAGAGATTCACTTGGGGCCCAGAAAACCCTCACCTCCATAGAAACTGCAGGAAGGAGGTGTCCTGAGAAGCCCACGCCCTCAGTGCTGAGAGAGGTTGAGGAAGGAAATCAGCATTCTGCCTTACATCAACCCTAAGTCAAACCTAAAAGAAATTGAAAGGCCCCTTCTCTCATATTCAATCACTACCTCTTCAGCAACACAAAGCTGTGATGGTGTCTTCCCCTCCATCAGGACAGTGCACAGGCCACACCCACCTAGGCTGGTCTGGGCCTGTGCTGGTAGGAAGGAATGTGCAGAAGTTTTCTACAGACTTGTGTGTCATCAAACCTGAAGAAGAATTTGTTGCTGTTTTCTGCCTTTGGCAGGGTAGGTAAAAGGCAGATGAGAAGGCCTTTTACTAAAGAGGTGAGGTGCAGCCCTCAAACTCACAAGCATGTTGGATTTGCCTCAGTGGACTCTGTACAGTAGGTCAGGTTTTATGTACTTCCTGAGTTGAGGTCAAGGGTCATAAACTAACATCTCTGCCACTAGACATTTGAGGTTGTGATCAACAGGATCAACTCTGGCTGCCTTGACAAAAATCAATCCATTGGAAGCTTAAAGTCCACATGTCTGGCACCAAGACTAAACAGGACTTAGGAAGGCTGGACAGGGCAGAGGCAGGCTGGACAGGGCAGAGGCAGAGGCAGGCTGGACAGGGCAGAGGCAGAGGCAGGCTGGACAGGGCAGAGGCAGGCTGGACAGGGCAGAGGCAGGCTGGACAGGGCAGAGGCATGTTCTTGTGCAGATATCACATCTGTGGAGTCTCAACTCCAGCTTTTGCATTTTGTCCCATGATATATGTCTGTAATTTCCTGAACTCTGACTTACTGACCTTTGATGAGAGAAACCACTATGGGGTCCCTCCGTCTTCACTGTGCCCCCCGCTTACTTCTGCTTAATTTCTAACCCTATCTGTCACTGGAGTTAGGGTGCACCCTAAATCCATGATGATATAATCTTAAGACTCTTTGCTTGACTTTGTTTCTAAATTCCCTTTCTCCAAATAAGGCCCCACTCTCAGGTAGGCATATATTCTTTTTGGAGGTAGACACCATTTGACTCACTACAAATAGCAACATTATTTATTATGCATTACTGACTACTTGCTCAATCATTCACCTTCAAAATTAGTATAAAAACCCTTGCAGACTCTTCCAACCAAGGCTTCTTCAGAAATCTCAGCAACTTAATGCATGTCAGAAGGGAAATGTGGCCAATCAAGTTTTTCACGGAGAAAATGCCAGGGGAGAAGCAGATGCCACTGACATGGATGATCCATCATTACCCAGAGAACAACCATGCTGGTCTACCCTATGAGCTGCTGTCACAGTCTTTCCAGCCTTGATCCCTGTTAGTGACATCTTCTTGTCAAGGGAGGGATAGCATCATCAACAGGTTCAGTACCAAACCTGGTCCATGATGCCCTGGGATAGGGCATGCAGGGATGCAGCTCCTTTTCCATTCCCCTTTTACCTTCAGGGATCCAAGTAGCTTCAGGATGCTAGTCACACTGGTGACCCATTTCTTACCATCTCTCAGAACCAGAACTTCCAACATCCATCTCCCAAGAATAGTCTTCCACAGAACAGGCAATATTTCCTCTTTACCCTCAAAGTACCAAGGGCCTGGTTTTCTAACCCTCCATGACAGTTAGCATTCATTGCCAATCTGATTGGATTGAGAAACACAATCTAAATTACACCTCCAAGTGTGTTTGTGATTGTGCCCAAAAGACATTTAGATCATGAAGGCTTGGATGTGATCAGTGGATTGATCCTTTGATAGGTTTATATAATTATGTGAGGAGGTAAAAGTGGGAGGCAGCCTAAACAGAGGATGTAGTGGGTCAGTGGGGTATATCTATGCGCTATATCTTATCCTGGCCTCTTCCTGTGTTTCCTTTTCCCTGTTTCTGGGCAAACATGATGCCAGCCTCTCTGATCTAACATGCCTACTCTAGCACAGTGTGTTATAGAGCTCTCTAAAACCATGAGCCAAAATGAGCCTTTCTCGTATTGGCAACAAAAATTTCAGCATGGCAACGAGAAAGGTACTTAATACAGCCATCTTCCTGGACCCTGAACCACAGCCATTCCTCCCAAGGGAGGCTATGTGAGTCTAAAGTATCCACACCTACACTTTAGAAGATGAGAGAGCACCTTGAACAGCTCCAGGGTGGCTTCTGGCTCTGAATATAGACAGGAAATCCTCAAGTTCAGTCTCCTGTGAGTGATCATGTGTTATATGTGAAAAATCAGATTGCAAAGTAGCACAAGGACTGCCATCCTATTTGAAGCAAACTGATGTGGATCTCAGAATGATGCCCATTAGGTGATTTACAGCAGTCGTCCCTAGGTGGTGAAATTATGGACTATTTTTATTTCCATCATTTTCTTATCTGCATTGTCTCAGTGTTCTCCAGCAAGCATGTATCACTGCAGTAATAAGATTTTTAAGGTTATATATAAAAACAATACTAGCACCTAGTGCCTTGCCAGGTCACACATCTCTAATCTAATTTCCTATCTGTGAGGTCAGAAGAGCAGCTATTTTTATCTCTGCATTATAAATGAGGCCTCTAAGGAGCAGAAGATGTAAGGTATGATGTGCTCAAGGTCTTAGAAGGGCCCTGAGAGCAGGGCAAGGCTGCCAGCTCTCAGCTCCGCTGGCCTTGCTCAGTCTGGGACAAGGCAGCTATGTATGATAATGCGAAAGAAGAATCCAGAAACTGAGTCTTTGAAGTGCCATAGGAACAAACCCAGAAAGGGAAGGGGGCCCTGAGGTTCATCAGGTGGCCCCTAGTCAAGGTGATGGCCCTATGTAAAGGGAGCTCAAGGTATAGGCTGCAAAATGTCACTAGAGAATGCAGCTACACCAGCACCTAAGTCAGGAAAGGTTATGAGATGTCTTCTGCTTCATCTGCCTTCTTAGGAAGGGCAGGTGGGAATGTCATCCTTCTTCAATTCCATGTTATGGGAATTTTGAAACTATGCTCCTGTCCCCTGATCCAACATGCTCACCACAGTGGGCTGTCTCCTAAAGAGCCACTTCAGATTATAGCTGCATTTCCTATTTTGCTCCTGAGTCATCCTGAGGCTACATCTCCTAAAGATTACAGGAAACAAGCCCAACTGCACTAATTAATCCCCAGAGACTTAGACCCCTCCCAGCCCTGAAGCCTCTCAAAATTCTGAGCCATTCCACGGTAGATGTGGGACGGTAAGGTAGGAAAAGTTCAATGCTAAGTTCTGAAGGGAAATGAAGGAGATAAAGGAGGTATCTTATTGACTGTAATTCAGCTGCAGTTTTATAAACAAGAAAAAGCCAAGAGAAATCTCTTGGAGCAGAAAGGGCACTGTTGTGAAAAATGGGGACATCCTCTCTGGTGACCAACTGGACCAGAACATGAGAGTCTCACTGCCTTTCTCTACCCATCTTTTCTTCAGCATGTCTTGCAAACATTGGCTTTATTTTTCTGGCTGAGGAGCAGCTTCTGCTGGAGTTCATGGTTCTTAGAGTCTCAGCTCCTGGCACCAATGAAAGACTCATCTGCTCTCCTTAGATGTCAAAGAGTATCCAAGTAAGGGGCATGACTAGATTACCTGCAGTTTGGTGCTCAGCCCTAGACCCATCAGCAAGGCCAGGAGAGCTGAGTCTCAGAGCCACACCCGAGAGGCTGAGAGACCCCAGAGAAGTGTCACTGCTCAGCTCACATCTCATGTCTGAAAACCAATCTTGGTTCTGCTCTCCACTGAGCTCACTTTCTGCAGAATTGATTTGCCTTCACAACCACCCTTATTCAGTGGCTACCACCACCCTAAATTATCAAGAGAAGAGTTTCAGAGCCAGAGGGCAAGTGAAGCGCTCAGGTCATGTAGCCAGTGCCCGGTAGAGTCACAATTGAAATCCATTTCTGGTTAGCTTCAAAGCACATTTGCTTTCTTACGCAACATTGTATCTTAAGGTAGTTTAATTGCATGCAAACCCGGAAGAGACTTTCTAGAGGCTTCTTGGGATGGTCTCCCTCATCCTTAAGAAAGTGTACTAGCAGCAAGAGAGTTATGCACTAGATACAGGGGCCACAGCATTCTTGAGTGCTGATTGTGTGCTGAACTGCATGCTAAACATTTTCCCATTGGTCTTCCAGGCTTGTCCTATCTGATTCCACGGCTGCTAGGGGTGACCATCTACACTTAAATTAATTAAAATGAATGAACATTCTAAAACCAGTCACATCTCAGGTGCTCATAAGTCCACGTGGCAACTAGATGTCATGTTGAAGGCAAAGCACAGATGGGGACAATTTGACACAGAAAGTTCTGTTGCTTGTCACTGGTCTGGAAGCTCCCAACAGCATGCCCTGGGTTTGCTTTCTGCTCTTCATGCCATGCTCTGCAGTACCTACCTGAGACCGAGTAGGTTCTCAATAGTTAGGTGAACAAAGGGATGACTGTATGAACATCTCTACAGAGAAGTCAGACGGTACTATACATTCAAATAGAACCTCCTGAAGGTGCACAAAGTACAGAAGGCAGTGCACGACGTCTGCTTCTCCTGAAGGCAGCACATGTTTAGGGAGAGCTGGAACAGTGAGGGACAGAGCCACAGAATAACCACCTGCCCTAGGCACCTGTTCTTTTCACTCAAATTTATATTTTTGAATACTCAGCAACCTTAGAAAGTGAGATCATTAACCTCATTTTTATGGACAAGGAAAAGGAATTTTAAAAGGTTAAGCAAGCCTCTTACAATCACACTGCAAGTACATTTCAGACCCTTCTCTGCCCACACCATCATTCAGCCAAAGCTGCGCTGCTCTTTCCTCCCCGTGCAGAAAGGATGCTGTTGTGCTCCTTGTCTGGCATAGTCTTTAGGTTTGGAGTGAACCTGAATCTCTTCCTTTAATCAGCAAATGTCCATTACCTTTCAGTTTTCCCAAAGTCAAGAAATTAAATCATCTATTCGCCAGCCAGCCACACCTGGTCCAAAGGTGGGTCACCCGCGCAGGTCTACCGTGCCTAGCGCAGAAAAATGATGACTCTTCTTCGCCCCCTTGTGGCCAGGTGAGGCATGGGCCGAGAAAAACATGGCAGCCCTTTTGTGAGGGCAACCTCCTAGGTGGTAGTGCTGGGCAGTTCTATATTCCTCTAGCCCATGCCACTGGGAGTGCTGATGAGCTTGTCAGCACTGTTTGCAAGGCCTCTGTGGCTCATACCTAAGTGTGCGCTTTCACCCAGATCACCTTTTCATCGAGGGCTCTCATCTTTACGTTTCTGGAGTGCTGCTCTGTCTAACAGCTCTTTTCTTGCTTGTTTATCGCCTATATTTGATTAAAGCATATTATATTATTAGGAGGTCCCCTCCCCCCAAGAGGTCACTTTCCACAGGCTCAATTTAATTAACGAGTGACGACTTGAAGATGAGAGGTAGAAACAAAAGGTCTTCCTTATCCAATCTGAGCCCAAACAAAATCATATTAACATTTCACCTTTTGTTCCCGTGTAAGAAAAGCCTTTGGTGCATTGTATGAAAAGCTTTTGAAATCATTATAGAGGAAAGAGAGAAAAGGAGGTGACAGTATCGGCAATGAGTTGAGACCCGCCCTCCTCGATCTAAAAGGAAAGGAAGAGAAAGAGGAAGAGACAGAGAAAAAAGAGAGAGGGGAGGGGAGGGGACACACAGAGCACGGTCTAGGACTGTAAAGTCAGACAGGAAAGGAGCCCAGCCTGGCATCCTGGATGCCTGTCTGACTCCCCCACCCTGGGAAAGACACCTGGTCCATGGCAGCGACTCATCAAGTGTTTGTCAAATATCAATATCAGCTCAAGCAAGCAGGCTCTTGTGAATCTTTCCTCAGTGCACTCTGGATGCTGCGGCAAGTCATTGCTCCTGTGTGACCCCGCGCAGCTTCATCTGCAAGCAGGAGGACAAGGTGCCCTGTCTGCCTCCCTGACAGGGAGCTTTGAGGACAGGAAGGAAAGGTTGGAGGCTGGCAGGGACACGCCCATCCATCAGGACTCTTTCCACATGCACCTTCAGAGTCTAAGGGACAAGCTCATCACCCACCCACACGCATCACCAACACAGATTAAAAACCAAATAAATGAAAGCAAGCAAGCAGACTGTCTTCACTTGTGCAGGGCAAACGGAGAGGAACAGAGGAATCCCAGCCATAAGAAGTGACACTATTTCTATTATCAAGGGAAAATGTGGCTGGGTTGGGTACTCCAACATCTCAGATTCTTGTCAAATTGCTGCAGGTCACTGCTTTCCTGCCTGGAATCCTCATGCCTGAAAATAAATAGCATGTGATATAGGAGATGTCCCCCCCCAGCACACACAGAGGGTAAAGGTCACCAGGTGGGAGAGCTTCAGGGAAGACTTTCCCCACAGACTCAGGGCTTGTCAGTAGAGTTCCCATCTCAGAGCTCGGCCCAGGTAGCAACAGGCAGCAGGTGCAGGCCCTCCTCCCCCAGTTCTGCTAGAGACAGCCGAGGCTAACTACAGATGTATCTTCTGCCTGCCAGAGAGACATGAAGGGCCTTCCTAAGGCCACATGTGACAGTGTCTACAGGATGGGAAAGCTGACTACCATCCCTTCACAGCACCCCCCCACCCTGAAATAGTAAGGGTGCCTCAACAGCCCTCCAACCTGTTCTGCTCTCCCACCCCAGAGTGGTGGAGGAAAGCCTGGGTGATCCCAGGGATCTGATTCCTAAGGTCCCAGCTTCCCTGTAGATTATTTGGTTCAAATCCAAGGCAATCTCTGCTTGCTTAAGACAAATGCTTCCCCTCCATTGCTATGCTGGGCCAATGGCAAATAACTGGATATTTCTCTACACTGCATCAGGAGCATGGGGCAGGGAGGCTGAAGGCAGGTCCTGGGGCTTCTCCTCATGGTAGTCACTGCTATTTGCTCTTCTTCTGGCTCCACGGCTCATGGTAGCCTCCAAATCCCATCCTCTCTCCTGCTGCAGTAATTTCTATTTTCAAACAGCATTCTGCAGGGGTGTGTGTGTGTGTGTGTGCGCGCGTGTGTGTTTAATGAAGACTTGATTTTCTTGGCCTGTGTTAATTTCACAAAGTAACTGGTTTCATTATGGCATTTCCCATCTACACATACAAAGTGCTTCTGCCCTCCTTGCCAACCATGCACTCTCCAGGGCCTCTTCCTCTTTCTCCATTTTCCTCTTCTACTTTAATTTTCTTCTTTCCTGTTTGCTTTAATCTAGATGCCACATATGAGGAAAAACAACCGCCCCTCTGGAGCTGGCCCATTCTGATCACCAGGACACTCTTCAGTGTGGGAAAAACAATGTCTAGGATCTTTAAGGATGAAGGAATGTAAGCGAAAACTACCCTGGAATCCTGGCCCAGTCAGAATGGCTCTCCTCACAAGGAATGCTGCCGGTGAGGACAAGGGGAAAGAGAGACCTCGTACACTAACACTGGGAACAGAAACTGGAGCAGCCAGTGTGGAAAATCCTTAAAGACTGGCGAGTGGAAATGCTGCATGATCTGGCTGTCTGGGGATATACCAGTCAGTAGACACTAGCATATCCCATCATGCTCTTTGTGATACTGTTCCCAACAGCCAAGATGTAGAATTAGCTTAGATGCTATGGTTTCTTTGTGCGTTTGTATGTTTGTGGGGGTTAGCTGCCTCTGAATATGAACATGAGATTCACATAGAAAGGCTTCCATCCTTTGGGCCAGAGACCTTTGGGAGAAGTTGCTTGACTGAGTATTTTATCTATATTGCAAAGAAATGGATCAAGTGCAAGTGGGTTGGAGTGTGGCATTGCTGATCAATTTCTTTGTATATTCTGTGAATATTTAATTTTTGAAATGAGAATTAAATTAACATCATTTGACCTTTCTCTTCCGTACAGCCCCACATTTCACCATTCTTTCCCTCAAATTCATGGCCTCTTTTCTTTAATTGTTGTTACACACACACACACACACACATTTCCAAATATAAAAACAACATGCTCAGTCCAAATAATGTCACTAGTATGTATGTTTTCAGGGATGATCATTTGGTATCAAATAACAACTGGTGTGCTCTTCCCTGGGAAAGATTATCTCTCCTCTTTCTGCATTTTTTTGGTTGTCAATAGTCTTTTTCCTAGGGTCAAGGCACTATGAGATCCCCCCCTTGCTGTTAGCATGTCTATTGGTATTGCCTTTGTTCAGGTCTTGTTTAGATAGCTGTGTTGATGAGACTTCAAGGGTGTAGCCTCTGACATGTCTAGGAGACACAGTCTCACAGCAAACTTGCCACTCCTTCAGCTCTTACTTAGTGCAGGGAGTTATGGTTGTGGATGCATCAGTTGGGGCTAGGGACCACAAAGTCACTTGTTCCTGGCATTTCAATTGATCATGACTTTCCATGACAGTCTCCATCTGTTGCAAGGAGACATTTTTTAGTAAAGGTTGAGAACTATACTTTTTTCTGCAAATATAAGGATAACTATTTAGAATGCAGTTAGTAGTTATGCTGACTTAGGAAAGTCATCCAAGATCCATGTCTTCACTAGCCACAGGCTATTTCCAGCACCCGGCTTGATTTCTAATCGAGTAGGCCCTAAGTCCAATTAGAGAGCAGTTGGTTACTGCTGAGGTATGTGTACCACTATTGTACCTTTCCCTAATATCCTGCCAGGCTGGTCATGGTTTAGTTTATAGACATCATAGCTGGGTAGGACTACCAGTGAATTCCCTTCTTTGGAAGCTAGTGTGGTGTCTTCTGTCACAATGAAAGCTGATCTGCAGGGAAGAGGCTTTCAGGTCAAATCACCTCAGGACCTCCAGGTTCTATGTCTGAAGTACATGGTGTCTTCAGTGACAGGAACTTAATTTCAACCTCTTGGAGACAAGCCATGGCAACAACAACAAAGCCTATGTTTCAAAAGTCTTTTGGATAATCCTGACCTACCACACAAAAGGGGGCTTCTCACTTCTGGTGTTGGAGTTGTAAAATCTCCTGAGTGATACGCTGTAGGCCAGCACATTTGGGATGCATTAGTGAACACAGATAGGACTGAGATTCTACAGGAGGGGTTGGAAAACAAGCAGTGGGCAGAAGGTGAGTAAGTCAGCGTGGGACACGGTGAGAAGGGAAAAGCTGGATGTGGGGTCTGAGGTGTGAGGGACAGGAGGCATCCTAGCACTGAAGGAACAAAAGGAAAAGTAGCTGCCTGAGCTGAGGGTGGGGAGCAGCAAGGAAGGGGCAGAAAGTTGATCAAAGTAGGAGGGCTCCCCCCTCGCTCCCATAGCCTTGTTCCCAGGAAGACGGCCAGTGCTCCAGTGGGCACTTGTTAGACACTGGAGAAGAGGAAGGCTGCCCAAGTGAGGGACGCCATGACTTAGTTTGTCTGGAACAATGTTCCCACAGCAGTGAGTTCCATACACAGCAGGGGCTGTGTCTTAAGGCCTGTTAGCTGCAAAAGGAATCTGCATTCTGTACTGAGGGGCTATGACCATAGCGGGCTGTGCCTGAGTCCTGCAAACAGAAGGCAAGTGGGGACCGTGGTGCCCACAGTGCAGATCTCCATTACCATCCTCCCACATGAGAGAGGGTGCCTGGACCCTCTCTCTATAACTGGACCATGAGGCCTGATTTGGCTAATGACATGAGAACAGTACTGTCACATGTCACTTACAGTAAGAAGCACTTAAAGTTCTGAGTGAGAATCCCTGATGACCTGTGGCAGCTGGCTGCACATTTTCTGCTATATCAGGGGCCCAAGCATGTTTGCACTGTGGCATACTTAGCCTATAGTGACTGTTATAGTTTGAGTATATATGAACAGTCACACAAGATTGCCTTAAATGTGGTGGACCAGCAGAAGAGGATTTAGGGGGTGACACCTGGATTACAACTGAACCGGTTCTCCCCAGACTGCATGACTGTTACCAAGAATGAACGCATTCTCCTCAGAGAGTGTGAGTGTGCTGTTACAATGTAGGCTGATCCCTTCCTTGGGCCTTTCTTTTCACACCTCTCCTTAGCTGCCCACCACCCCTGCCACAGGATGTCACCTGCCATGTTAGAATGCAGCATGAGGTCTTGGCCAGATGTAGTACCTGACCTTGAATATTCCTACCCCAAGAACCATGAGCTGAATAACCTTCCTAATACATAATGTTTCCTAATCCCAGCTGTTCTGTTAAAGCCATAGAAAATGTGCTAAAACAATAACTGATAAAGGGTTATGGCAGAGCTGAGGCCTCTGGCTAGGCTCACCTCACTCCTGGGAGCTGGCAGAAGCTTCCTGTTGTCTGTGGTCTTTGTGGCCCTCACACCCAGCCAGCCCTGGCTAGCTCTAGTTCTGAGTTGGCTGGAATCTCCCATCATGTATTCTACCCAATGTGCTGCAGAGGGGAACCACAAGAGACCACTTCCAGAGCTCTCCCAGAAACTGAGGAGTCTGAAAAGGTTCAGGGTATAAGCTGAGAGCCAGGCCTTCCTGGCCCTGCCTTTCCGGTTTGGGAAGGGCTAAGAAGGGAGGATGCTCTGAGTTAAAGGCCCCATAGTCTTCATTATTCTTTGGTGATAGGGGTAACCCAGCACCTACACTAACTGCAACTTAGCCCAAGAGAGGGATGCTGGGGGAACCTTTCTCAGATTCATCTCACATATACCACTCCCTGCATTGGCCCAGACACACAGACCTTTTGGCATTTCCCACGAATGAGCCAGGCTGCCCACCCTCTGATGCACACAGAGGGTCTTTCTGACTGAAAAGCTCTGGCTGTCCCTTGTTACCAGATCAGATGATGACTCACATGTCACCTCCTCAGGGTGGTATTCTCTGATTTCCCAGTCTGATACTCAGTACCTGCTCTCACACATCCTATGATATCCTAATGTCTGACACAAATATGTTCTTCTGGGCCATCCATCTTTCCTTCTGGGCCCTAAGCACCTCCAGGGGAAGGTTTTGCCTCTCTGGAGTTTGAACTTAACAAGCCACACTAAGTATTTGTGAACGGTATGAATAAATTGTCAAAATCTGTACAAAAGAAAGGGATTTTTGTCTGCCTACATTAAATGGCAATTCTGCAGTCTCCAGCTTAGGTGGATTTCACAGATTCCCTCACTGTTGGGGCTTGATTGCGTTTTAAATAAAAAGCCCCAGTCCCCAGGCACTATGGCAGCCCACATCAGAGCGTCCCCCTCTCTCCCCAGTAATGAACTTCCCTGAACATTATTGTGGCTTTAAATTGTGTTAATCAAATGGGAAGTGGTAAGCGCTTTTCCTCCCGTGTAATCCTCCCTGAGCCGAGCACCCTCGGTGGGGAAATAAGAAGGCTGACAGAGCAGAATACAGGACAGATCAAAGAACAGCAACAGTTTTGATTTGTGTTAATTTTGCATGTACAAGCATGAGCCTTCCTCTTTTATTAAAAAAGAAGCAGAAGAAAGACAAAGATTCTCTGTTTGAGGAGAGTATTTTGTGCAGACACTAGAGAGACAGAGGGAGAATAGAGGCTAAGATGTGATGTTGTGGCCCCTGCATCTGAGCCAGGGCCAACAATTCCCCCTTGAGCTTTCCTTTGAGGCATCCTGTTTACGGGGGTGTGTGGTGGGCTACACCTTACTTCCTCTGCGGGATGCAGACATTGGTTGGGGGCTCAAACCATCCTTTCTCCCTCCTGTGCAGTCTCCAGGCCCTCCTGAGCACAGGCAGGGCTGTGATAGTGAAGGAAGGCCTCCATGCCAGGAGAGAACCAGGCACAAGAGGAGCTAGGCAGGGTGTCAAATGTCCACTGTTCCCACAGTCCTGCTGCACAAAGTATTGTGGACACAGCAGAGACATGGATGGACCAAAGAATAGCAATAGTTTGAGTCTATGTTAATTTTGCATGTGAAAGAAAAAAGTGGTTATTAATAAGTTTTTCCAGAGTTCTCTTCACAGTCAAGGAATCTTCTAGCTTCTCGGACTTTGAGGAATTTCCACAAACAGCATATTTTGTTATCACTGTGACCTGGCAGAAGCCATTTTAAGAAGTAGGATTTAATTTGCCTACATTTTCAGGGATGTAGTCCATCTTGGTGGGGAAGGCATGGTGGAATTGTCCAACAGTATATGTAGAGGAGGCTCCTCAGGAATTGGGAAGCTACAAAGCTGAGGCCTTGGGGCAGAACCAGAAGAAGCTCTGACCTTCAAAGATGATCCCAGTGATCTATTGTATCTAGCCACAGTCCCAAAAGGTTCTACAACTTTCCAAAACAGTGCTTCTAGCTGGGGGTGGGCAAGTGATTAAATATAGGATCCCATAAGGACATTTCCTTCACTTGGTGGTACATATATCATATAGTATCTTATAGTACCTCCAGTGTCCATTAGCTTGCTCAGTTCCAAGGGCATGCATACCCTTCAGAGAAAATCTGAAGCAGTTTGAAGATACTAGATCTACCTCCCACTCCAGAAGTTCAGCTGGGACATCTTGTCTATCTGCGGGGCTGTTGCAAGGCATGTGCTGGGCACTGGAGAGGAAGAAGAGGAGGGAGAGAAACATGGCAGGCAAGCAAAGCAGGCGGGAAGATGGCGCTTACCCCAACTCCAGCAGAGCCCCCTGTCATCTGTGGGACACTCAGAAGGAACTCAGAGAATCACTGTCAAAAGGACAGGGCAGCCATGTCACACAGCCCCACGAGGAGCCCATATCTCTCACGTGCCCCACCAGGATTAGTGCACTCACCCTACAGCAAGGGAAGCAGAGCCCAGGGAGGTTCAGAAATGTGCCTTATTTCACAGTAACCCATCACCATCTCTGGACCACTGGAGCCCACTGAGGATTTCTAAGAGCACCTCCAGTACTTACTGTGGATTTACATGCTCAAGAGTGGCAGAATGCTATCAATCCCATCGTCCAGTATTTTTTTGTAAGTATTTCTATTTGTCAAACTCTGAGGCGCTGTGGCAGACAACACTGTCTAGTCTTTGGGAATGTAAAAAGAAACTACTGTGCAGTGTGGTGGTCTTCCATCGTCCATGCTGGTAAATTTTATCTGTGGTTATCAGCTGTGGGTCTCGACACCCAAATACCATTAGAAAACATGGATATTTACATCATGATTTATAACAGTAACAGTTAGATCATGATTTCTAACAGTAGTAAAATTACAGTTATGAAGGAACAATGAAAGTAATTTTATTGTTGGGTGTTATCATAGAAGGAGCTGTATTAAAGAATCACAGAATTAGGAAGGTTGAGAAGCACTGCTTTAGACATTGGTAGGTCATAGACTCAGATGAGGTCGGAGGCTGTAGAATCTTTCTCTGGAAGTACAGAGATGCTGGGATAGGGCAGCAGAAAGGAAGGAGCTTCAGCTGAGGCCAAGTATTTTGGCTAAGATCTACCTCTGACATGAACTCACCAGGAACCATCAGCACAGCTCTATTTGTCCCAGAGAACAATTATGTCACTTGCATATGCTCATGAGGATGCTGTCACTAGTGATTAAAGATGATGACAGTGGATGCCCCAAGCAGGGACTTGCTCCACCAGGAGGGAACATCAGGGAATCAGTGGATGGACTGGATAAGTCAGAAGTGGGAAATGCACATCCCTAAAGATAGTGTCAGGAACAAGAATACAACTCACAAAAAACAAGCAAGGTGAGGGAGCCAGATGATGGGCACACACTTGTAATCCCAGAACTCAGGCCGAAGCCGGAGGATCCTGAGTCCCAGGCCAGCCTGGGCTGCGTAGTAAGATCCTAGGATGACGTACAGGCTTATATATAAGCCAACAGTTTCTCCCCTGCTTTTCTTTAAATATTTCTGAGGTTTTTTTCATTTTTCCAAGTTCTATGTCACATGCACACACATGCGAGCACACACACACACACACACACACACACACACACACACGCATGCATTTGCACACCAAAATCACCAGCATCATGCCCAAACAACAATGAAACAAGTGACAGTGTCTTTTGCCTCATTAAGGCCACATTTCAGTGGAAGAAGACACACAAGAAAGACCTTCACAGCACGTCATCAGCCCCTTCCCAGGATGACGAGTAACAGCTGCATTACATTCCAACTTTGGAAGCCACAGAATTTAGTGCACTAGTCTCATTGTTTAGCAATTACATTTTTTAATGTTGGAGAGAACAAATATTTACTTTCTTATGTGAACTTTTATAAATAGCTCTTTGAGAAATAAGTAAAGTGTAGAAATATGGAATAAAAGGGCACACATATATCTGACTACAGCCTCTGGTCTGGGATTCAAATTTTAAGTCTCTTGAATTAGACTAGAAATCTACAGAGGTATCCGGAGTGAAAGAGTTATACTCAAATGCTGGAACATTCCCAGCACACGTGTAAATCATCAGTGAGTCCAAAGGAAAGCTCCAGGGAAATTAGAGAGCAGATGAACAAAGAATTAAATAAATACAAAATTCAGGATGTCAAATATGCATTATATAGTTAAAAATCATCAGACAGGGATTATGGAAATAAATATCTATATTTTTTTAAGTAGCTTCTCATCAGCAACATAGCATTTTTACTTTAAACAGAAACAATAAAGAAGAGAAAAATAAAACTAAAGCAAACAAAAAAGACTAGAATCAATGATATTAAAAACAGAAAAATGAAGATATCAATGAAAACAGAAGTTAGACCTTTGAAAAGATCAATGGAATTGATAAGTCTTTAGCTAGACTCTCACATAAATAGAAAATATACAAATTACTATTATTTGGAAAGAAGAGGTGGCTTGTTTGTTTGTTTTTACAGCTCACAATGACAATAACAGTTAAAAAGGAGATATCATACAGCATCCTTTGCACACATTCAGCAGCTTAGATGAAACTGTTTCCTTGTCACCCCCGAACTAGTAAATGACTGGCTGGATAGCCTAAGAAGCCCTCACTCTCAACAATATGAAATTACAGCCAAGGCCTGTGAAGCAGGAAGCCACAGGATCAGATGAACCCTTGGTGAATTCTACCCCACATTTAAACATGGCATCCTGGACTGGAGAGATGGCTAGGAGGTTAAGAACACTGCCTGTTCTTCCAGAGATTCCGAGTGTAATTCCCAGCAATCACATGGTAGCTCACAGCCATTTATAAAGATGGCATCCTATCTAGATTATGATAGAAACACAGGGTAACACTCTTCGTTTACTTTCTAAGGCTAGCATTTCATGGACATCAAATTCAGGAAAAAGTATTATGAAGACCAGCATCTCTCATGACTATACACACAGAAGTCCTTATCAAAATACAAGTAGAATCTAAGAATAAAGAATAAAGGACAATATTATTTATCCCAGGAATGCAAGGATGGTTCAACATTAAAGAATGAGCAATTGCAATCTTAATTAATAAAGTAGGGAAGAAGCCTATGGTCCTATCAATTGACACAGAAAAAGCCTTTTTAAAATTTAGTATCTATCTGAGAGAGAGAGAGAGAGAGACAGAGAGAGAAAGAGAGAGAGAGAGAGAGAGAGAGAGAGAGAGAGAGAGAGAGAGAGAGAGCCGCTTTAGTAATTTGGTAAGCTAGTGATAAAGAGAACTTCCTTAAAATAATTTTAAAAACATCTTCAAAAATTCTGCAATTAATGTCATGTTTTATAGGTGTGTATGTTCTGTTTGCTTTTGTTTTTCTTTTTTTAAAGGCTTCATCTTTAAGTGGGGAACAAGAAAAAGACACCAGCTGGGAAAAAAGTTTGTTTTCCTATATGTCAACTTCCTTTCAAATTAAGCCATTTAATTCATGCTTCTTTCTGTCCCAGAATAGTCTCTGAAGAGGTCAGACATCGCCCATACTGTTGGTCCCTCAGGATACTACTATACAAAGCACAATGCCACACCATACCTGGATTTTTTTTCTCCTGTAATTTCTAAATTTCTCCTTTAATGCCAACTATATTTTAATTGTAAACGCTTTCTTTCCCATCTTGAAATGAACAAAGTAAGAATGTTGTTTATCTCTGTCTTTCTCATCAGTCTTCCCAAACTTCTGCTGTCGGCTCCCACCGCTCCTTAGCAGTTGACTGCTGCTGGTTACAAACACCAGCCTTCCCCAAATGACATGGCGATTGGAAGATCTCACAGGACTACAAGTTCAGACGGCCTTTGCCACTTAGTTTTGTGTGCTTGTCTGTGCAACCAGGGCTCTCTCAAAGGAAAGCAACCAGAGATGGTGTGTCAGGCACTCAGAATCGGCATCCCAGAGAATTATCATTTGCTTGCAGGAAAACCTGCTGTGCTTTATGGTTTGTAAACTGATCCTAACACTGGTCAGATGAGAAACTGTTCTCAGAATGGAAGTCCCTGGAAGGCAGGCACATGTCTGATTGCTCACCATTGCACTACATGTCCTGCACCTAGACAGCACTTTTGCCTTCAGCAAAATAGAGATAAAAACTATGCTTGTCAGCTGGGTGTGGTAGTGCATGCTTGTAATCCCCTCATTATGTACCTCAGGCAGAAAGATGCTGGGTTTGAGTCACAGGGCAGAATCCTGTGTCACATAGATCCCATTCACCTAGCAAAAACAAACCAAAAAAGTGGCTGTAATAGGAGGACACACCTTTGTTTGGTTGGTTGTTTGATTGATGAATTTCCAGAGCCACAGAAAAGCATCTAGCAGCTGACTGGCACTCTAACTCATATTGCTTAAGCAAATGCACAGTTTTTTTGGTATGTGCAGTGTCCTGGCCTTAGACAGGAGTCTGGAAATACAGCTATAAACAAGTTTAACTCCCTAGGGGCCTTTGGGACACAAGAATAATTAGCCTTAAGCTAGCTTCTACCAATCACTTGGAAGAACTGAGAACGTTCGTTTGAAAATTCAAGGGCAAAGCAGGCCACTGTCCTCAGCATTGATCTACCCTTTCTTACCATCATCTGCTCCCTTCAGGATCTGCCTCCAGAAACAAACCGAAAAAAGAAAAGAAACCAAATAAGATTAAAGATGTCACCAGATGCTCCAGTAGCAGGAGTGTCTTGGGTGAATGTTCCCTGGTCTGACATTAAGTCGTGCTGGGAGGCTGGGGACATCAGGAAGAAGGAGAAGACACACATTTTCCTGGACATAGTCTTGGAGGAAAGGACTCGGGGTCCCCAGTGAAGGTCACAGCACCCCAGCTTGGAGCACTGGAAAGCATGCTTGCTGTTCTGAAGCTGTAGAGACGGCACCCCTTCTCGGTCCCACTCCACCTCCTTGGCTTCTTGAAGTCACACTCTGGCTCCCTTTCCCACATTTGCCCTGTGACAAGTGACTGCTACCTGTCCAGTCCCATGCAATTAACAGATATCCATGGAACACGCCACCAGAGGCCTGAAGAGTTTTTGCATTTTTAGGCCTTGGGATCTTTGATGGATTGGGTCTTTCTTGCCCTCGGGGCATCTTTTCTGGTTTGTTCTCCCTGGCACTGGTTCTTCCCCAATGACAAGGGCAACCCCGCTGCACCCTCCATGTTGGCACCTTTAACTGTGCCCACCCTCCTTTTCTTGTCAAACTACTTAATTTTTCCTTATCTTCCCACTCGGCCTTCTGCTCTGAATTATCACTATAAATCTATTTAAATTCACTGAACAACAACCCTGAATTCCATGCTGTCTAGAAATTCCTTCTACCCAACAATTTAATTCATTCCTTTTGAATTCAGCCTCATCTCACTCAGATTTTTAGGATGCAGGCATTTTTGTGGCCAGGTCTTTGCCAGAATCTAACATGAAGAGTCTTCAGAATACTTTCCCATTAGTTTCTGTTCTCTTGTGAACTCTCACAGGCCAGACATTTACTGTGCACATTTCCACTGGCATTCTGGTTTTCTGAGTTCCCTACTAAGCTCCACATCCAGCCTCCCAGGCCTTTGGTAGTCTATAGTGCCAGACTTCAACATAAACAAGTTCCTGATTAAGTGCCTCACAGACTGGAGCATACTTCTTCACACCATTTTTCTGTATTAGTGTTTTCTCATTCTCATGACGTGATTCCATCATACCAAGGAAGGTATGGGAGCAAACCTAGTTTTGTCTGTGGCAATAGGAGCTTTGCACACAGCTGCCCACACCCCAGAAGAGCAGGAAACACAGAGAGAGAGCACTAGATGTAGAAGAGGAAAGCTCAACCTGCCTCTGCCTCCCCCTCCCCCGGCAACCTACTTCTGCTAAGTGGACACAATTCTGATGGTTCTTCATCTCTCAAAGCAGTGCTTCTGTCTGGGACCACATGTCCAAACATAGGAGCCCATGAGGACATTGTACAGTGTGGCTCCAACCAGTGTGGCTGTTCATTCCCATCCAAGGCTACTCACATTCACATAGATTTGTTTCCAAATTTGACTGAAGTTTTGTGGCAACATTTACAGTTTGGTTGTTCTGATAAAAGTCACTTCATCTTTGCATTAGGGACTCTTAGATGGAGATAATGTGAACATAGGATAATTCTAAGCTCCAGAGTTTTTTATTTAATTTGTATTGCCACCAATACCCTGCATGTGATATTACATAATATATTGCCAATGGAGGAAGTCATGTACAGGGCACATGTGATCCCTCTGAGTTATTCTTTGCAATACCTGTGAATCTACAATCACCTCAATACTCATTTCAATTTCTTTTTTTTAAAAAAAAAAAAAAAAGAACATATACTGAACACTTAGTGGAAGTCTAAAAGGTTCTTTACATATGAGGGTGTAGAAGATGGAGAAGGTCCAAAGTCTCTCATTGAAGGCCAAAGGGACTATTGATAACTGTTACAGTATCCTATAACTAAAGGTTCTAATAACCAAGATGAAAGTGCCGTGGCTGAGGCCTCATACATTAGGTTCACCAGCTCTGTGTTCCCTCGGAAGTCCTCATTAGCCTTCAGACCTGCAAAGAACATCAGTAGATCTTGTCTGTCCAACTACTTTCTAACCTGCAATAATAATATCTTGCAACTGGAGCAACAGAAACCTGAGACCCACCTCACCTGCTTCAGCAGCAGCTACTACCCACACTCCCCTCCCTGGTGGACTAACAACAGGCACAGGCCTCACCACTCACTGTCTCCTTCCCCACAGACAACTCTCAATGTCTCAGGATGGCTGCCTGAGGAGGGATCAGCCAATCAGTGCTATTTGTGGATTTTCTTTTCCTCCAATCTGGACAGAGACATGCTCTTTCTTTCCATGTTGGTGGGTTACAAGATGCTGAGCCTAGAGCTAGATAAGGCAATGTCAGCTCTCACAGACTTGCAAAGAGAGAGACTACCACTGAATGGCAAGAGAACTTGAGAATGATATGCACAGTAACTAAGGGAAGAGAGCGTAGAGAAAGGTACAGAGTAGAGAGAAAGCAACTTCATTCAACCTCTGAAGGCCTCTCTTTGGCCTCCAGCTTCAGGATACAGAGCATCTTTTCATCTAACCCAGGTCAGGTTGAATTTCTGTCACTCAACCATGTTGTAACCCTTCAGGAAGAAGACCTATGACCTTCTGCTGCCATCCCAAGCTTGTAACTCTGTCTGATTAACACCAGTAAAAGCATCAAGTTCCTTCCCCAAGACCCAAGACTAAAACGGTGTTTTTAACAGAGACAAACTTCAGTCCTGTGGATGACAAATGGGATAAGGCTGCAGAGGGGCCATGCTGGGCCACAATGCAGCATCCTGCTCATCTGTACACACAGATCCTGAGCTGAGATCTTTGCAGTCCCTCTGCTGAGGCAGCTGCCTCTTCCAAAAGATTAATATTGTTTACATGAGCTATTAGTCTCAATGCAGGGAAAGATGAGCTGAGCAGAGAGAAGGTTTGATGTAAACAACTCCATCTCTATCTCAGGTGTGAGGTACCACTGTAGACACTCAGTTCAGACACAGCTTGTCAAAGTCCCACTAACTATCCAGGTGTAGTCCACATACCTATAACCTTACATCTAGGAGGCTGAAGTAAGAGAGTCACAAGGTCAAGGCTGCCTGGCCTATATAACAAGACCCATTCACAAATAAAATAACAGAAATAAATACCTAGGCACCACAGGAAAGGAAGAGGTGAGCAAGGTAATTTCTCCAGGCACCTGGGCTGATAAGCATGAAGAACAGAAATAATGAAGCTAAAGCACATTTATGGAATCAGAATGCCTATGTTCAGAATTTCCACTTGACTAGTCTTTGAACATTCAGGACCCAAGAGGTACAGCAACTGTGTTTCTTGAGCAGGTAGCCTCACCTGTATGGCCTTTGTGCTACAGTTTCCTCCTCCCAAAGTAAGAATAATGATAGTGCCTACCTAGGGGAGTGTGAGGACTGAATCGGCCAACGTATAAAACTCCAGCAGAATACATGGTTAGCAAATGACGCCTGCACTGCCATCAACATCCATCATTATTGCTATTGTGCACCAGTCCTGTACAGGGAGGACTTCAGAATAGCCACAGAGGAGGTCAAAATTCCAAGTTCTGTGGGAATATAGGTAAGAGTGTAGCGAGGATTGCTAAAAAGTTTTCGTGAGCAAGTCAAGGATGAGCGAGTCCTTGATAGCAGCAGAACTTCTCAGAGCTGGAAGTCAATAGGCATCAATAGCTAGACTCTACCCTACTCACCAATGACTCCTACTCACAGGAACAAGAAATCCATCCACATGCGGAGAGTCCAAGACCTGAGGTGTGTATAGCACATGACCTTTGCTTTGTAGCTGTGTTTACAACTTGATCCCGGAGCCCGGGAGATCTCAGCTTAGGGAAGTCGGCAACATCCCGTTTCCTCTCTCTGTCCTGAACTCCAAGCCCAAGAAAACTGATTTCCAAGTCCCCTGCCCAAGCCTGTTCTCCAGAGTTGTCACTACCAGCCTGGGCAGCCACAGCACAGCCTCACCCCGCTGCTGTCTGGTGTCGAGCATGCGCACAAATAACATGTTTGAGATTCCTCTCGTCTCACTTAACCTTGAGCTGCAGCCTCTATGACCGAGAATAATAAGTGACAAGATGATTTGACACCAACCATCTATGGTTAGTTAATCCAAAGAGGGATTCCACCAAGGCCCATGCCAAGACTGAAGTGCTGAGTCAGCATATCTGGGATCACTTTTATACAGGTTCCTCTCTGTAGAAATGTATGGTTTATAAAGAGTAAATAGAAAATCTTTGTCCTGTTACTGGCCCCCTGGCAGCAGCAGCAGCAGGAGCTGGCTTTAAATCTACTCACTTCACATCTGCCCAGAAGAGGCTCTGTTCTGATTCTATTCAGCCTGGAAACCCCAGGGAATATTCAGAGCCCTGGAGAGAGAAACAATATAAGATAGTCATTTCTCTCTGAAACAACAATTTGTATTTTCATATGTTTGATACACAGCCTAATACCCGAATCAATAGGCCAATGGAGATTCTCCGAGTGCAGGTTTAATAAGGAAAAAAGTTTTTTAAAAAAATGATGTGCAAAGCTAGCGCTATTACCTGCAGGTGTGTTGGATGATGGGGGCGGGGTAAGTTGGCTCTTTCTGTTTTCCCCAGTGTAATGAAGCAGAAGCTAAACCTGAGCTGATTATAATCATATAGGAATTGGAGCTTCTGGCTGTTTTCCGCTCCCCCTCACCCCGCCTACCCTGCCCCAATCAATACAATGAGTTTCATCTTCTCTGATGAAAACTCAACTTCCTGGCTGTGTTTGCAATCTGAGTTTTTCAAGCTCAGTCTAGCTTTGCAGACAGGCAAAGCAGCTTCCAAATTGCAGTATGGATTTGGGAATCTATAGCAGAGTCCCATTACATAAGGTGGGTAGGAAATAGGTAAAACAAAACTGGTAAAAATGGAAAAGCCTGGCAAGGTCCAGAGAAGCAGCTCAGCAGGTGGGGTTCTTGCTCAGGCAGAAGCTCTGGCCTTACCCAGGCCATGTGTGGCCCTGGCCAGACCCAGGGCTCTGCTACTGCTGAGGCCAAGTTCAGCTCAAGGCAAAGGCCCCAGCTCCTTTTTAGAAAGAGATGTGATCAAGAAACTTTCATAACAGCATTTTGATTGGAGCAATTGCCTCATAGGCTATGCCTGTCTGTCTGCTAAATGTTCAAAGTGTCAACTGTGTGCTCAGCGCTGTACTGGGTCCTAGGGAGCTCAACTTATATTCTAGTAGGAGAAATAAGAAAATTAGCTAGTAAGCATAATATTACAAAATAAGGGGCTACAAGCAAAGTTTCTCAAGGGCTACTGGAGGTTGAAATTGTATTTAAGCAAAAAAAGGGGGCACAGGGCTCAGATTTAAGTGAAAGAGGAGGCAGCTCAGTTATGTAGGGATCTGGGGTGTCTTCCAAAGCAGAGGAATCTTTATTGAAACCTATAGGTGGAAGCAGATTTGGTTAGAAGAATAGAAGGGAGAATTTGTAGGACTGGAGTGCAGTGAGTTAGAGGAATGTGCTGTTAAGATGGGCAGGGAGCATAGTGTGAGCTGGGTGTGGTGTGATCTGAGTGAGTGTGGTGTGAGCTGGGTGAGCGTGGTGTGAGCTAGGTGAGTGTGGTGTGAGCTGGGTGAGTGTGGTGTGAGCTGGCTGTGTTGTAAGCTGGGTGTGCATGGTGTGAGCTGTGTGAGCATGGTGTGAGTTGAGTAAGCATGGTGTGAGCTGGGTGAGTGTGATGTGAGCTGTGTGAGCATGGTGTGAGCTGAGTGAGAGTGATGTGAGATGGGTGAGTGTGGTGTGAGCTGGGTGAGCATGGTGTGAGCTGAGTGAGCATAGTGTGATCTTGTGAGTATGGTGTGAGCTGGGTGTTGTGTGAGCTGGGTGAATGTGGTGTGAGCTGAGTGTGGTGTGAGCTGGGTGTGCATGATGTGAGCTGAGTGAGTGTGGTGTGAGCTGGGTGAGCATGGTGTGAGCTGAGTGAGCATAGTGTGATCTTGTGAGTATGATGTGAGCTGGGTGTGATGTGAGCTAGGATAGCATGGTGTGAACTGGGTGAATGTGGTGTGAGCTGAGTGTGGTGTGAGCTGAGTGTGCATGGTGTGTGAGAGCTGGGTGGGTGTGGTGTGAGCTAGGTGAGTGTGATGTGAGCTGGTTGTGGTGTGAGCTGGGTGAGCATGGTGTGAGCTGGGTGAGCATGGTGTGAGCTGGGTGAGTGTGGTGTGAGCTGAGCGAGTGTGTTGTGTGCTATGTGAGCATGGTGTGAGCTGAGTGAACATTATGTGAGCTGGGTGAGTGTGGTGTGAGCTGGGTGAGCATGGTGTGAGCTGGGTGAGTGTGGTGTGAGCTGGGTGTGATGTGAGCTGGGATAGCATGATATGAGCTGGGATAGCATGATGTGAGCTGGGATAGCATGATGTGAGCTGGATGGGTATGGTGTGAGCTGGTATGGTGTGAGCTGGGATAGTGTGGTGTGAGCTGGGTGAGTGTGGTGTGAGCTGAGCGAGTGTGTTGTGTGCTATGTGAGCATGGTGTGAGCTGAGTGAACATGTGAGCTGGGTGAGTGTGGTGTGAGCTGGGTGAGCATGGTATGAGCTTGATGAGCATAAGTATGCTAGGTGAGCATGGTGTGAACTGGGTGAGCATAGATAGTGTAAGCTAGGTGAGCATGGTGTGACCTGGGTGGGTGTGGTGTGAGCTGGGTGAGTGTGATGTGAGCTGGGTGGGCGTGGTGTGGTCTGGGTGAGCATGGTGTAAGCTGGGTGAGTGTGCTGCAGAAATGCAGAGTTTGAAATGAGACACTGGCAGAAGCTGCTGCTCTAACCTGTGTTTTGAAGGATTGTTCTAAGCATTGCACACAAAGGTCTGACAGGGAGGGTAATGTGGCAATAAAGCAACAGAGATGACCCTCAGAAAATCATGCTGTAGCCCAGGTGAGATGGCTGACAGCTGAAGGGTGGACAGAGAGTCTGTATAAAGTATCTGGATCTGGCTAGGGTCTACTCCAAAGAGTTAATGGGACCAGATACTGTGTTGGGAAAGGGAGATTTTAAGATATTCATGGGTTTTCATTTGAGTAGGTGACCACTGGATGCCTTGTCTAACCTTGGCATAAGGAAAGCTGGAAAGCAATTGAATCTTTCTGTGGTTGCTGAATGTTTAAAATCCTTACCTGTCATTCTGGCTGAGACATCAGGAAAGCATTTAGTAGAAGATCTGAGAACGTGGTGGTGGCATCCTAAGTTTTGAAGAGCTGCTTCTGACCACTGCTGTCTAAGAACCAGTCTTCTGCCTGGTCAGGCCTCACTTACTTAGCAGAGTTTCCAAGGGTCTGCTGCACCCTAAGACCTAGGGCAGTGTTGAATCACACAGCGTTGTGAACTGATATCAAGGATAACTTGCTATCAAAGTCAGACTGGTGGGTTCAGGATCTTTGGCATCTGGTAGAAACACCTAAATTCAGTCTCCAGATAAACTGTCACTTAGGATAGGGGACACTCAGTTGGCTGTTTCTGATGAGATGTCTAGAATCATAACTCACACCTCTTCAGTGTGTTTTCCCAGAATAGACTTGAGTCCCGCCAGTGATGTGCCACTCACTCTAGTGCTCCCTGAAGCGTACTATCTGTGCTCACTCAAATATTTAGATAGGTCTGTACAACTACACTCTCAGAAGAAACTAGAAGATATGAGGTCAAATTGCCAAACTTTAGCCACTGAGTGGTAAATCTTGGGACTGTAAGAAGCCAACAGCTTTTAAAGATGTTTTGGAGTCAGGATTGCAAAATGCCACTCAAGGGCATTCACTCTGTGCAGCCCATGCTAGTTCTAGCCAGTGTCTCTGGGGAGGGCAACAGGGGAGAGGCTGTTTTCTGCTGGAGACAAATTTGCTCACACTGCCAGAGATCTGAGAGGTGGCCCTTGGTTAAGATTTATTACCCCCCTGAGACTCTCGGAGCCACACACAATACCCACAAGCTTTATTGATGAACTCTCTTCCCTGACCAGAAAAAAAAGCAACAACAACAAAAGCCCAGACATCTTCCCTCCTTGCTGGTTGACAGAGAAAGTCTGTCCTCAAGATTGCTTCTCAGGGCACAGGGTCCTGTCATCATCCCACCCTCCCAGTCAGCAGCTTGCTGTCCCATCCCCAGCCTGCCTCTAATCCTCTCCTCCCTGCTGTCAGGCCTCAGCTCTTCTGAGTCACCAGAGCTTTAATTTGGACTAATCTTCCTTCCTGACTCAGGTGGGTGTGGTGATGATAAATCAAAATGAGGCCACAAGCTGTCAGTAATGAAACAGGAGAGACTTGACAGGCTAATCAACTTTATTAGCCTGGAGTGTCAGGCGAGTCTCCAGCAGCTTTTCCTCTCCTTGGCTCTTCCCTTCCCCTTGGCTCTTGGTAAAGACTCCGCAAAGCAGATCCAGCACACCAGAGACGGACTATCTGGGTGGCCCAGAGCTCAGCCACCAGGCTCTGGTGGGAGGCTCCTCTCTGGTGGGAGGCTCCTTCCCCACCCCCCAGTCGGAGGGTCTGCTCTGCAGGCACCTCATGGTAGAGAGGAGAGAAGAAAGCACTTGATTGGCTCCTGGTGACATCACAGCTCCTGCCTTAGACTTGCCTGACCACCCTATGCACCTCAGGGTCTCAGTCCTGTGTTCTCAGATGTGTCTTTTTTCTGCAGAAGCACTTGGAGCCTGACTCTGTTTCTTGCAGTGAAAGCAGTCTCGACCTTAAAAGTTATGAAACATGCCATTTTATAATCAGTACATACCATGTTATTTGCAATCAGAATTTTCCCTGAGCCTCGCCAAGATGTTCTCTTCATCTTCTCCACAGAAAAGTGACATCCTAAGAATATTGTCCTGAAAAGGTCACCAAAGGCCAAGCACAGGACAGCTAGGAATACTTTAAAGAGATACCAACACTAACATAAGCATTTTTATGAGCTTTTTAATATTTGTAGTTTATCCCCTTTTTAAACTTTCCTATTCATTATGTCTTAGGTCCTAATTGTGTAACTGTGATCAGCAAGATGACAAAAACAATGTAGGATTTATTCTGGTTCAAGGTCTCAGAGGATATTAGTGCATGGCTGTACACTGCAGTTCACGGTGGAAGATAGAGGCTGTCATAATAGGCCAGAGGGCAGAGGGCGACAAGACCAAAGGCCTGCCTAGAGACACACCTCCACCAGCCAGCACTCTAACCTTCTTAAAGGCCCCAAAGCTTGGAATCAATGTCCAAACAGGGGCCGATAGAGGACACTTCAGACGCAAACACAGCAGTAATGTCTAATTGTATATTGCAGTTATTTTGAGAGGAACAAAGTTGTCTGTTTCCCCACAGAGCCTATCCACACACGGATTCTCACAAAGGAGGGGACCCTGGGAAGGAGCACACAGCTGCAGCACCCAAGGATTCACTGTGGTGGTGGCCTGGGCTAAAAGTTTGGCTTTGGCTAATAAAATGAATCCTGCTTTGCAGACAGGAGCTCTGTGCCCTCTCTCCAGCACAGACATGCGCTAATCCCCTCTGGTCCTCAGTCTGGGATGAAGCCAAATGAGCCTGGCGCTTTCTCTGTTTAGCAGCTATATTATCAAGATGGCAAGAGCCACCCACTCAGTAAGGCAAAGCAAACCCCCACAAACCCACAAACAGCTCTGCGTGTTCGGCCCTGATTTTATTTCCTAATTAACAAGTCATTCTCAGCCAGTCTGATGATTTGCTTGTCATCTTATTTGGATTTGTGGGTAAACAAATCATCCCCAGGCCTTGGGTAACAGCTCAACAGAGGGGAGGAGGGGAACCCGGATGTTCTCTCTCCTCCCTGCTCATCCTGCCTGTCTACAGGAAGCTAACAGGCTTGCAGGGCTGTACTTGGGCTGTCAAGGGCAAGGAGGCTGGGCTGAGCCTGGGGAAGACCCTTTTATCTGCAACTGCTTCTTGTTCTATGGGTCAGTGCCAAAGCTCTGGACATGGGTCATGATGAGCACTATGACTGTTGAGAACGTGAAGGCAGCCTCTCCATGTAACTAGGTCTGATTTCATTATCCTAATGGCTCAGTAATGAAGCTTCAAGATCCATTGGAAAGAAGGCAAAGTGGCCAGAAGGCATGGAGACATCCCCCTTCCAATCAAAGGACTGCTGTCTCTAGCTGTCATTGGACAAGCTATACTGACACCTGAGTCCTTCTCTCCCCAGCCACAGAAGAAACAAGAAGATCCCAAGAAGCCTGGGGTCTGCCAGGAAAGGTCCCAGCACCTGTGTTCTGAGGATTCTGCAAAGTGCTTAGTCTTGTCTTATGATATCTGAATTGACTATCTACTTACAAAATAGATGATAGGCTTTTTGAGAAACAGAAGATCTCATGCCACTGGATCCACACTCTCTATGACAACCAGAAGCTGCCTCTAGGCATGACTGGAGATGAGGAGCAGGTACCCCCAGGTCACCAGCCCATTCCAGGGGTGTTTTCTGAGTGCTCCCTTTCCTCTGCTAAGCACTAAGGAATGCACAACTGGGATGTAGGAAACATGGACTGTAGCTTAGAAAACTCAGGATTCAGTTCTAGAGCTTTGGGGACTGGCTAGGTGAGAATTTGTAACCTTAAAGGTAGCCTGTCTGCCCAAGGAGAAAAGGCAAGCTGAAGCTGTTGCCCTGCACCACAGCAGTGAAGCTTGCATTCCCTGACACTTTTCCTGTCGTTCAGTCCTTGCCATAACCTAAGAGGATGACATTGTTTCCAAATGTTCACAGATGCCAAGTGACTTGTACTTTTCTGTTGATAGTATTTTTAACATCTAGCAAGATTTAACCAAGCATCATTTTAAGGCTTGGCATCTGCCCTTATGGATGTATGAGCTTCTTAGCCAAGGTGCTGGTCCCTGTGCCTTAGGAAACAGCCCTCGTTCATGGCCTAAAGGGATGCCTGAGACTGACTCAGATGAGGACACAGCAAAGATCTCCCTGGATCTCTGCAGCTCTTATGCAAGTCTCTCAATTGTTAGTCTCACCAGCCAGGTGGCAGCATGTTCTGTCTCCTTGCCACCCTGTGGTCCAGCAGGCATCCTACCTTTGACCTTGTATTATTGGGAAATATGTGGACCAGGAATGTTCCTTATTTTCTTTGCTTACCAGACCTCGCCTCGTATTGTTTTCTGGAAGCTTGTGTTAATCCCCTTCTATGAGCAATCCTACATTCTTGTGGTAGATCTTAAAATTATAGATCAGTCCAAGTGATTTCTACCATGAGTATGAGGACAGCTACCAATATGCTTGTCTTTACAGGGCAATGACTTTCCATCTGTACCTTGAGGATGGCCAGAGTCACTTTGAATGAAAGCCTTCCATTGCTATAGAATAATCTAGCTGATCCTAGCAGATTGCAATGTGCACATTTGGATATGGGCCTATAGATCTGATAGTTCCTACCCCTAAGAACAAGACCCTGCTCTACTTTGGGACTGAACACAGAAAGTCAGAAGCCTGTCCACCCCTGGTGACTATATCACTCACAAAGGTTTAGATATGGATGTGACTGATGAACACATCTGGCTGCCAAGAACAAATGATGAGCCCACCATGTTTCACAGGTAAACATGGTACACCTCTTGTAGTGAGAGTTACCCTGGTTAAAAGCAATAAATCTCCTCCTACTCCATGATAGGTTGTTGGGATGTCTCCCTTGGCTTTGGCATAAAGAGGAAATGTAAACCCAGCCCAACCTGGAGTAAGAGGAATTTATCAGACTCAAAGGCTGGAAATCTTCAAGCTGGACAGTACCAGGAGCCAGACTCTGTCAGAGACCTTAGGTCACCCAGCTCCTAAAAGTCATAGATAAGCTAGATCTGGGTCAACTTTAACTCATCCTGCTGACCTTTCTTCACTCCTGACCACATGCTTCTACTTCCACTTAGGTGTGGGGCACCCCATATTACTAGGCCCCAACATCACCCAGCTGAGCTATTGTGCTCAGTGCCTCAGTACCAGGTTTTTTTTCTCTCATCTCCCAACCAGGTGACTGGTCCCCAGAGCCACCCCTTCTTCGGTGTAGACTCACACCGAAGTGGTAGCTACATTGAATTATGTAACATTTGCTATACATGAAGCCATGTTCTCTCCATCATTTCCTATTCTTCTCACACAATATGGACCTAGAACTGGTCATCTAGGGTACCATTCCGGACAGATTGAAGTAAGGTAAAATGGGGATGTTTTGAGCTAGGGAATGAAGAGAATGGCAGAGAGTGCAAGGCTGGAGCTCCTACCCAGTGTGTACTGGGTGGATTCATTTTTTCGTTTATTTTTATGATTGCTTGTTTTATTAGTGATTAGTTCTCACTAGGTAAAACACTAATCTCAAGCTCACTGTTTTGCTGACTCTGTCTCCCAAACCCCAAGATTCCAGATGTGTATCACCACAGGGCCTGGTGTGTTCTACTGAGTGAATGGAGGGAATGAATAAATTAAAGGCATCAAATCCCATGACATCATAGTGGGAGAACTGGTCCAATGGTGTGTGGGAGAAATTCAGCAACAAGCATCAGAATCCACATTGGCAAGATGCTGCCATGGATATTATGCTGACATGAAAGAGAGACATCCCTGAATGAGGTCTTGTATTTGCACACTGATCACCAGTTTGTGGTACTATTTGGGGAGGCTATGGAACCTTTATGAGGTACAGCCTTACTGGAGGAAGTGCATCACTGCCCTTCTTCCTGTTCTCATTGTTTCCTGTATGTAGTTAAGATGTGATCTCTCATTGTCCTGCTACTGCTGACATGCCATGTCTACAGTTACAGGATTTATCCTGCTGGAACCATGAACCGAAATAAACCCTTTCCTCTCTGGGTGGACTTTGGTCATAGCATTTTATCTCAGCAACAGAAAAGCAACTACTATAGATACAGAACATCCATGTCCCTTCCTTCTACATGTCCTCCTTTCCACATGTTCTTCCTCACCTCTGACGTTCCCATACCATTGCCTTCTCTGATGGTCGCATCCTTTTGTGTGCCTCCTTTCCATGTGCTCTAGTTCCAGGGTGTCTGTTGTATCGCTTGCCCTCTCTGTCACAGGCTTTTCCTCTTGTGCTCTCTCTTCACTGTCTCCTCTTCCTGTGTCCTTCCATCTTCGAATGCTTGTTCATGCTGTCATCTTTTCATATACCCTCCAGGCATCATTGCCCTCCCGCTCGGCCTTCCTGACCCGGGTTCCTCCCTTTTATCCACGTGTCTTTTCTTTCGTGTGTCATCTCTTCCCTGGGCCCATCCTCCCTGTGGATCAGACTTCTGTTTGTCTTTAATGTACCACCTCCTTCCTCACTTCCTGTGGTCCAGATGAGAATGCTGCTCATGGTGATTCTGGCAAATGGCCACTGGCTTCTCTTGTCTTAGGGAACACAACAGCCACAGCCACTATGTCTAACAAACACTTGGTGCTCGGGTTTCTTCACCTATCAGAACAGCCTGGTTTGACTCCTCCAAACTTGTGGAGAAGCTCTTCCGATGAGCAATTCCATGTCTTTATCACATCTTTTACACTTTATGTAATTTCTGTCACTGGCAGCCAGATACCCCAAAGTCATATAAGATTCAAGGTCATGAAATTAAGCTACAGGACATTTCCTGAATACCTCCTCAGAAACTGTGACTTGCTGCATGGTCTTTGGGGTCTGGAATATTGAATCTGCCTGGTCTTTGAGATCAGGAGAACCTGGACACCAACAGGTTTGTCCTGGAGTGTTAATCACACGATGAGTCATTGAGTTCTCTTCTTGGTGCCTGTCTGTCATCTCACACCTGCCAAGACCCTTTGCTCCTGCATGTGGGGCTGGGACAGAGAAGCTAATGCTGTCAGACTGAAAAAAAACCAGCCATGCAATTAGAAGTTTGCTGTGCCTCTGTTCAAAGTTGACAGGTTGGGATCTAACACTGCCTGACTCTTCTAGAAGTTCTCTCTCTCTCTCTCTCTCTCTCTCTCTCTCTCTCTCTCTCTCTCTCTCTCTCTCTCATAGATTTCTCCCACACCACTGTCAGGCAGCCTTTTTAAAGAATGTATTGCTTCGGTGAGTTCCACTCTGGACACTTCTGAAGTCTCATTTGAGAGAATGAGAAAGACTGAAACAAAGAAGTGCTGTGAGCAGGGGGAGCAGCTGACAGGAAAGGGGGAATTCTGGGTGGCAGGCCAGGACCTTTCTGAGGGTGCTTGGGCAGGGAAGATCTGGAGAATGATTCAGGTGGACAGTTTACCTAACAAGCTGAAGTCCTTATGGAGTGAGAATCATGAAAGTATATGTGTGTGCGGTTTGGGCTTCCAGAGCAGGGGCATCTCTGACCCCCTCTGACCTCCTCCGGGTCACATGAGAACAGTGTTAGAGTACGAAGCAGAATAGACAAAACTGGCCACACCTCTCTGGTTCCCAAATCAGACAGAGGTCAGTAGGGGCAACTAACATACGTTCCTCTTTCTTCTCCCATGCCAGCCCCAGGCATCTCTCTGAGCAGGTCAACCCACCTGTTCATTCTGTCTTCTCACCATGACAACTACCACCTCTCAGCCTCCCCTTATCCTACATCTCTCAATGCTCCCTTGCCTCAGACAGCACCCCCAACTTCTCCATCTCTAAATTGCAGGTTCAGTTCCCAGGAGAGGTCTAGATGGACCAGCAACTGTCCAGCAATGTGGAAGCCCCAATCAGGGCATGGACATCAGGCTTTTCTGTGGTTACTGAAGGCTTGCTAGAAAGAATTCCCCCAGACAGATGACATGGGCTACAGGGTGGAGCAACCTTCCACTGCTCCCACAATGGCTTCTAAAGGTTCTATCTGGGGGAATTCTGCGAAGCAGGGAGCAGCAACTAGCAAAAGCGATTTGAACACCAATGGGGGCTGAACTTTTGAGATGTCCAGAGGTTGAAGTCTGACACATTGATCCGCAGAGAATCTGCATTCCACAAGCCCAGAAACAGGATATCTCTAGGATGGAGGGCCTGCTCCAGGGGCCTTATCCCTCCAAACTCTACACCGTCTCTACAATGGGGAAATGATAGGACTGACTGTGTGAAGACTTGGAGAAGGAAAGCAGAGCACTATGGGAGTTGGGCTCAGTGTCTGGCCTATAAAATCACTTCTTTGCCTTGTAGATATTTATTGGTCATATGAAGATGGTTTTTAAGATTAAATAATTTTCCAAATTTACAATATTTGTTAAGATAGTGACTATCCCATGACCCAGCAGCTCCTCCCAGAGGGACTGAGCAGGGTTAGGAGTAGCTCTGAGGAACAGCAGACTTCCCCATGCTGTTCCACTGAGACCGAGTCCATGTCCCACCCCCACCAACACACACAGCTTTGCTTTTCAATAGAGCCTGGTTTATGTGGGCCATGCTGACTTCAAATACATGATTTTCCTGCTTCAGCTTCCCAGTGCTGGTATGTTATTCACGCACTATCATGCCTGATTGGATCCTACTACACACAGATACTGCATCTTGATCATTTGCACTCCCTGTTACCCTTAACATGGCTGTATGACATGCATGCATCTGTTTGTTGATTCTGTGGTCCTGGGGGTGGAAAGCAAATGTCCTGCCACTGAGCACTGCTTTTAGATCTTGTCCACTCCTTTGCATACACAGATCCCTCCAGGCTAGGGCCACAGGAAAGAGGCCATGACCAGAGTCACAGATTGGAAACCCTCCACTTTTGTGAGTAGATCCACTCACCAGAACCCAGAGAATGGTGGCCTCTGGGGCTGGGCAATCTCATCCCCACAGCAATAATCCCAGGTCATAGAAAATGCATAAGCTGAGGGAGTAGGGCCCAAGTATTCTGTGCCCTGTCTACTAACCAGGAGATGACAGCCCTCATATTCGCTGGGGATGAGGGTGAGTGGGTAGAGAGAAGGGGTATAGTCAGCAAAACAGGCAACCGGAAGTGGGAGAACGTTCCAGAAGCTGTCCCCCTCACTACACAGGCATGGTGTGTGTGCGTGTGTGTGTGTGTGTGTGTGTGTGTGTGTGTGTGTGTGTGTGTGTGTGTGTGTGTGGTTGGTTGGACCAGAAGAATCATAGGTCCTGGTTAGTGAGGATGACCCTAGTATGTTTTTAATCAAAAAAAGATTTGAAAACTTTGAAGCTTTTTGACAATTTCATAATGTTATGTTGACGCTCCACCCACTTTGATGTGTTTTTTTTAAAAAATCTTCTCTTTTGACCCACTGAGTGTAATCATGGTCACTCCCGCTAGCGTGGCTGGGAGGTTATTTACTTCAGCTTCTCATTGGCCACACCACTGGAGAAAGTAATCTTCCTCCCCCAGCACCTGTTAATTACCCATAGTTCCTCAGTGAGGAATGCCACCCCCCCATGCATGGTGACCTGTGACAGGTGACCATAGATGCAGGCAGTTTGTGAGAGCAGTGACCTTGTCCAGATGCTGCTGCTTCACAGAACTACTCTCTAACTTCGGGCTCTTGTCTCCCCACCTCCTGCTCTGAGGTATTCCCTGGGCTAGGGAAGGGGTGATGCAGATGTCCTCCTGAGGCCACACCACAGTCACTGCTCACACTTTGGATCCTGGAGTCTTTATCCTTGACCCTGGCCTTTCCAAAGCCCTGGAAAGCCCCTGGGTCCCTTCTCCCTCCTTCTTTCCTCATGCGCTTCCATCGCTGGTTCATCAACTCACAAGCTCTAAGAGGACCTCCATATATATGCCTAAGGGAAGACAGGCAGGGAAAAAGTTTGGAAATAAATGTGGCAGAGAGAACAATTCTAAGGATCCTAGTTGGTCCCAACTTCAGGTTTTTACTGTGCAAAAGTGTTCCTCGGGATGAGTCATGCTTGCTTGGATTAGGACTTCTCAGAGCCTTTGGCATGCTTTAAGGCACACTGGAGGTTTCCTGGGGCAGGGGATGCAGTCAGTGTCTGCCAAACTTAGATTTCTTTCTTCTGATGACCACCTTACAAACTGGTGTCCATAGGAACAGGCCTTAGGAAATGCTGGGCCGCACAACGCTCCTGAGCCAGTCTTGGGAGCGACCTTCCCCTTCTAAAGTGTCTGCCATGAGATGAAGAACAGCTGGTGCACAGACTTCCGGGCCACACTTCCGGGAACCCGAGCCTTTAAAACCAAAAGAAAAAGGCAGCTCAGAACACATCTAAAGTAACAAAACACTTGCTTTTGCCCCTGTTGATTTCAAAACTCTGCATTTAATAAAATATCTTAGAACGGGAGGGCTCAGGCAAGAAGTGGTGTTTATTTTCCCTGCCATACTTCAGCCTGCAGCAAATTAAACCAGGAACTCCTAGACAGGAGACAAGGCCAGCAGGCCAGCCAGCTCTCAGGCTGGAAGAGCCATCCCAGCCACAGTAATAAAGCCTGGGCAGGGCCAAGGAGGCTCTGGAACCAACACCTCCCAGCTGTTGCTTTGTGAGTCTGCCATCCAAGCACCCTTCCTATTCTTTTAATCTGATGCGGCTGAGAACCGGTATTTTCTCACCTCTGTAATATGAGAAACAAGTTAATTAAAATCAATCCCAACTCTGTCCTCAGACCGCCCTGCTTTGGCTACAGATCCACCGACAGTGTGTTTGGATAACGGCGCGTGCACAAAGGTGGTTATTCAGAGACACTGGTAATTACATTAATTTAGGAGGCATTAGCTAAGCCCAGCAATTAATTACAAGGTGCACAGCAGCCTCCAGATAGCTGAAAGAAACAGGTAGAAACGCCACCTCTTTTTATCCAGATCTAAATTCTCAGAATGCTCTACTAACCAATACCCTTTGTGTCTTTCACTGTCCCACTTAGGTTTCTCTTGTTGTGATAAACACCTGGACGGAGGTGACTCTGGGAGAAAAGGGATTGGTAGGTCTAGTTTGTAGACTAGCATCAGAGAAGCTATTGCATCATCTCCAGGCTAGAACTGATGCCGAGACCATGAAGGACTGCTGCTTACGGGTTTGCTCCCCTGTGGCTTGCTTCACCTGATTTCTTACACAGCTCAGGACCGTTTGTTTAGGGATGGCACTAGGGTTTGTCTAGGGGTCCACATTGACTTTTAATGAAGAAATGCCCCACAGGTTTGCCTACCAGACAGTCTGATGTGATCATTTTCTCAACTGAGGTTCTCACTTCTCAGATGATGCTAGCTTATTTCAAGTGGACAGAAAACTACTTTGAAAGGTTGTTATCTATGAGAAGCCTGGGGACTTGGGAGGCCCTTCCAAATCCTACAACAGAGACTAGAGAGCTATTTGTACAACATCCACTTAAAAGAGTTTGTTGGACTCTGATCTTTTGAGAATTGGTCATGTGGTTTTTGTTTGTTTGATTAATTGTTTGTTCCTTTGTTTTTCTGGAGACAAGGTTTCTTCTGTGTAGCCCTGGCTGTCCCAGAACTCACTGTGTAGACCAGGCTGGCCTTGAACTCAGAGATCCACCTGCCTCTGTCTCACACATACTGGGATTAAAGGCATGCACCACCACTGCCCAGTATGAGAATTAGTCATTTGTCATGAATACTTGCAACATATCTCATGGACTCAGAATTTCTAGTCAATTAGTTTTTATTGTTTTCCCATTCAGTAACTATTCTGAAACAGAAACGCTCTGTTCCCCTCATTTTTCACCGCAGACATAGGCTGAGAGATTAATGCATATGCACATATCTTCCCTATAAAAACAAAGACATATGCAAACACTATATGCAAGTACATACATCTGTAAATAGATTTTAAAATGGGAAAACAACCAGTTGTGGGGCTTGCACTTAGAGCAAAGAAGCAGGAGCACTGGACAGGCCAGCTGTGCCACATCATGAAAACCTCTAAAAAGCAAACAAAACAACAAAGTTGGATAAAGACATTGTCTGAGTTTAAAAAAAATTAAATAAAAAAATAGCAGAAGTCAATGTGGGGAGGCAACTGGGTATTTTCTGCTTCCCAACATTGCCCATTCACTTTATCCTACTTGCTGAGCCATGACCCATGCCATAGGGCCCAACTTGGGCTTTTTCCTGGCTAATTTCACAGTCATCAGGTTGGGTGCTGAGCTCCAAGCCAGTACCCTAAGAGTGCTTTAGGGAAACTGTACACCTATTACCTGCTCTGTGATGAACTGTGAGCTAAGATTTGTGTAGGCTTCTGGTCAGGCTCCGGTTTCACAAGGCGTCTGTAGGATATTGTTCACAGCACTGGTGGAGAGAATGTGAAGCTCAGCGGAGTGAGAAATGAGTATCCCCCAAACCCCTCCACGCCCGGGTATCATGCCACTGGACCCCTGAGAACAGAAGTTCTTGTCATCCCATGAGTGAAAACAATCCAATCTAGCTGCTTTTTTTATCTTATGGTGCCAATGAAACCATCCAGAGACTTTCTGACTTAAATTACATTCCTGTGGCTTCATCCTGACCATGGGTATGGAAGAGGCAATCCTTATTTTAATTAGCAGCAGCATGTGGGAGGGCACTGTCATAAAATACACAAATGATCTGAAGATGCTAGAACAGAGGAACAAGGCTTCACACATGCCTGCCTTCTCTTCCTGCTTTATGTGTGGAGTTCTGCTCTGTTATGATCAGGCTGACTTTTGAGAGATACTTCAATGTTTAATAATATACATTAAAAGTTGTTCCATGGTGGTATGTGTAAAGATGCATTTTCCCTTTTCAGCATAGTATTTTAATTGCCTGTTATTTTGAGACAAGCTCTAGTAGCCCAGACTGGCTTTGAACTCAAGATCAACTTGCCTCACTTTTTAGGTTGCCTCAGATTATAGATGTGCACCCCAAGACTCAATTTGCTATGGCCACATCAGTTCACAACATCTCTTTGGGTGTACTGCAGCTGATCACAAGGCTAGGCCCCTAGTAGTGAAATGCCTAGGTGTTAATAAAATCAAACTATTTCTCTGTCAAACGTCATGGCCTGGCTCCCTGAACCCCAGGATGGGACTTCTTTGGAGAGACAGATGTTGTAAACATAATTAATTGAGATGAAGCTGTTATGGTGGGTTGTACTCCAGTTTTATTGGTGTCTTTATAAGAAGGAGAAGTTTGGACTCAGATTTGATCATAGAGAGAATGCTATATGAAGATAAGGCTTGGGAGACTCACCAAGACCTAAGAAGTTAGGGAGAAGCCTGAGCCCATGTGACTCCACTGCTTTTAGTGGCAACAGAACTTCCAGCACCTTGATCTTGGCCTTCTGTCTTTCAGGACTGTGAGGTGATAGGCACTGATTTCTTAAAGCATGCCACTGCTCGATGTCACAGCTGACCTAAGTCACATGGAGTCTGCAGCTAAGCTGGTGTAGGCTGCCTCTGTCTTCCTGATGATACTGCTTCCTCAGTCAATGAGGCTTCACCCTCTACCAGATCCATAAGCTTTGCTCTCCTACTAGCAAGAAGCCTGGATCTGAGGGTGGAGCTCAGTGGGAGAATCCTTGTCTGGTTACCAAGTCATTCTCAACATAGGCTAATGGAAAAACAACCTAGGTTGTCGTCTTCTTGATCCCAGTTAGTCCTGGAACCAAGTCTCTCCTGATTTTTCTTCTACACACTTGAGTTGCTTTGCAATAGAATCCAGCCTGGTGGGGTAGGCATGGTGGACTGCCTTGCAGAGTGTTAGCATTGGAGTTAAAGAGATGGCTCTGAGGTGCTCTGGGTTCAATTCCCAAATCCCACATGGAAGTTTACAACTGATCTGACACCCTCATATAGACATACATGCACATGAAACACCAATGTACATAGAGTGTTAACATTACAGGGACCAATGAGGTAGGCAGATGGTGGTTTGAAGGCTCAGAGAATGGAGAACTTGTTTCCAGTTGGCATAACCTATGATAAAGAGGTTCTACTAACCCTGGACAGCAGAGTCCTTTCCTGCTGGTCACTTGAAAACACCATGCCCAAGAGCCTAGGCTCTGAGACAGGAGCTGTGAGGCCTCACCTTACTCATTCTTTTGAATTTTTCTTTCTTGCCTACAGGGCTCATTAGCAGATGACCCAGTGGACTTTTCTGAGAACACACCCTGGTCAGGACCATGCACTACTCTCAACAAACAAATGTGAACAGTCCTCTCCTCCATGGCCCCAGATTTCTATTTGCCTGGCATGACTTTTTAAAATACAGAGGAACAAAAACTGAAAAGTTTTTTGTTTGTTTGCTTTGTTTGCTTTGAAAAGAGTAATGATCACCCTAACAGGTTTAGTGCCCATGAGTGTGGGTATCTTGGTGATGTTTTAAAAGAATGGCAGAGGGGTGACCAGCACCAGAGTCATGCGCAGTATATTGAAGGTGAGAGCTGCCATGTGTGTGCTGGAGTGATTGATTAACTCCAGTCCACTGAGTAATGACATAGTTAGGGCTGGAAGCCTAAATTTAGCCTCAAAGGTCACTTGTCCTCATGGGATATGCAGAGATATAGAAAGTGAGAGCTGGTGTGTGAGGCAATGGTGTCCCAGTCTAGGTGGTGGTTGTAGGTTGGAGGGAATATATCAACTTCAGACATTGAAATTGGCCTGACTTTCTGCTGAGTCATTAGGAAGAGAAACACCGAGTGAATCAAGACCATTTGGTTCCAAGTGACCAAGGCCAATACCAACTGGCTCAAGCAATGCAGAGATCAGTGGCCTTTGTCATCTGCTCCCACCTCCCTGTTGTGTCTGCTTTCATCTGTGTCGCCTCACTCAGGCAGACCCTTTTCTCTATGATAGGAGGAGATTTTTTAAGACTCATTTGATATTTTCCTCTGGGTCCTGATGGAAACCACAATTTATAACTGTCAATATCATTTTATTGAGTCAACCTAGATCATGTACCCAGCTCAGAATCAACCTCTATAAACCCAAAAATGGAGTTACTCTATATAACTAGGCCTGAAAACATACTGTTCTTCAAATCTTCAGAGCCTGGGCTGCCCTGTGTAACCATATGGTCCAAGAGTTGGTGAGCATTCCAGGATCAGGGGTTATTAACAACAGTCTCTCTTTTCTCTACTTGAGTTCAGGATGAGAGAGAGAGAGAGAGAGAGAGAGAGAGAGAGAGAGAGAGAGAGAGAGGGGTTTAGGCAGCTGGAGAAAGAAGCTTCATTATTCAGTAGCAACAAGCTTCCAAATATCCAAACCCTAGAAACCAGCCAGGTGTAGTGTTGCATGCCTGCAGTGTGGAACACTAGCACAGTGTTGCATGCCTGCTGTCTAGAATACTAGCACAGTGTTGTATGCCTGCAGTGTGGAATGCTAGCACAGTGTTGCATGCCTGCAGTCTGGAATGCTAGCACAGCAGTCTGGAATGCTAGAACAGTGTTGCATGCCTGCAGTCTGGAATGCTAGCACAGTGTTGCATGCCTGCAGTGTGAAAAGCTAGCATTCAGGGCACAGAGGAACCAAGAGTTTAAGGCCATGTGAACAACAGGCTGAACAGATGTTACCCAGCTCCTTCTCCAAGCTGCTTGTGCTAGATCAGGCACTCCATATTCCTCCATATCCTGAGAAAAACCAAGGATAAAGATGAACCTCACCCTTGTGGAGGCTTTTGTCCTTAGGAGCAAGGAAAGGAGGGGCTAAGAACTCCATTCCCTTGCCTAACAGCAGAAGGGTGATACTTAACCAAAAATCAAGGTAATATCACAATGAAACTGAATGGTCCCAGAGCTGTAAAATGACAGCAGTGTGCCTTAAGCTTGAAGATGTAATGTCTTCCTTCTTCCTCCCTGTGACTGTAGATGGTTCATCTTCAGTGACACCAGTATACACTTGATGTGTAGTGTGTGTGGTGTGTACAGAATTATATATTCCAGTTCAAATTGGAAATTGTTGAGGCTCAAGACCATTTCCAAGATCCTTTGTAGGGGTGTCAGTCACCAGTGTGATGTGTGGAGTCAAGTACCAAAAGCTGTAAGTTGTCTCACACAGGCCTGGACAAGGGCCTTGAAAAGGACAGTATGTCAGCCCAGCTCAGGCCTGACCAGGAGGAGCCTTGGGCAAAGGACTCATCCTCCTCAATCTCAGTCCTCTTGGCTGCATTACTTCCTTGATCATTGACCTCAAAGCAAGACAGAAAAGAACTCCTAGCCACAAGATTATTTTTAATTACCACATGCTGGTCTCTATTATAAATACTTCAGGTATAACCCAAAGAAATCTTCAGTGTAAGTGCTTCAGCAGAATGTTCTATTTGATCATGGAATGGTTCACATAAAGCTTACATGCTGAAGGGCTGGTCCTCAGAAGGTGGTGTTACCTGGGGAGGTTGAGGACATTTTAAGAGACCACAAGGTCTACAGTAGGGGTTATGTCTTGTCTGGGCTCTAGCTGTTCTCTGCCATTTCTGCTGCCTGACACCTATGAGGTGATGCTTTCTTCTCTACCATCATGGTGTTTGTCAAGGGCCAGGCCATTAGAGCCTCAACAAATCCCCCGTCTCATATCACCTCGGGTGTTTTGGTCACAGCAATGAATCAATAATGAACACTTTCTTAGTATGGTTGTCATCTTGGAGTTGAGGAAACTAAGGCAGTGAGGGCTTAATAAGCCTTCTGAAATCTGGAAGACCACAGTGGGCATTTCAACTGCAGTCATAGATGAGGCTGTCATCAGCGGTGACAGAGCTCAGGGAATGGCTTGAAGGAGTGCAGGCAAACAGAGGGGTGGTGACCTCGTTGGCTTTTCTGGGTCTGTACCCCTTGCAGGGGAGCAATTTCTAGTCAGGACAACCTTGAGAGTCAGGCATCAGCATGTGGCCTGGGGCAGAGTCTGGAACCTGTGACAAGAGGCAGAAGGAGCCAGCTCTGGCATCTTAGTTGGACCTAGCTTGAACCAAGAAAGAGCCTTATGTGACATGGGTGTGCCCAGGCTCAGGTGATGTGGGGTGTCTTCTGTATGCTGTGAATATTACTGTTTAATGAAGGGACTGTTTTGGCCTATGGCAACCCAGTTTATAATTAGGTGGAAAATATAAGCATAGATAAAGGGGAAGGAGAGCAGAGTCAGAGAGAGATGCGATCTAGCTGCCCAAAAAGAAATATGTAATAGAGTACAGGTAAGCCACGAGCCATGTCACAAGATGGATTAATAGAAATGGGTTAAGATGTGAGAGTTAACTAGCAATAAGCCTGAGCCATAGGCCAAACAGCATGTAATTAATATAAGCTTTTGTGTGATTATTTGGAACTAAGTGAGGCTGCGGGTTTGAACCTCAGCCTAGGCCAGCCTACAGGCAGAAGAGATTTATTTGGACTGTGGGGCTAGGCCAGAACAAGCAGGTCAGAAAATTCAGACTACAACACCTGGGCACTCATAAGGACTTTGTTTGGAAGTAAGCCCTAACCTGGCTATCTTATGCCAAGCAAGGAGACAACGGAAAGGATCCTACCTAGGCCATGAGCAAGGGAGTAAACATGGCGCCCTAATTGATCTTAGCTGGAAGCCTTCACCCTGCCATTCACCTTTGCTTTCTCTAGTTTTGCTTCTGGCCAAACATATCCCTGGGTTTTCTTGACAAATTTTAGATTAAACTGGAAGTGTTTTTCTATCGCAGTCTGAGCTTTCTAGAAAGAGGGAAGAATATTCTTTACCAAGGCCTCCCATCTCCCCAAAGACAGAGGGATATAGATGTTCCCTCTGGCTACGAGACACAGTGAGAAGAAATCATTTTTTAGCACCTGTCCAAATTGTGGTAGACTGTATTAGATGATTTAACTTTGTAGTTTAGCCTATGTTTGATTTTGCTCTAAGATTTATAACAAAGCTGTAAAGATGAGTCATCATGGTTCCTTTGACCAAATAAGGGTAGAAACGACTACACTCACAGCTCTGTCTTCCCTCCTGGGTCAGAGGCAGACATGGCTAATCAATTAATGATGTTGTTTCCAACTGACCCTAGACACGCCCTGAGAAGCTTCACTGTAGCCCTGCAGGCTATCTGAGCCAGCGCGGCAGATGAAAAGCATTTGCTTTTCCTGCCAAATCAAGAGGACAACTCCAACTCGGGAAGAGGAAACGGCAAAGGAGACAGACAACATTAGGTGTCTGGAGAAAAACACAGACACAGGAGTTAAGGGCTTTGCCAAGTAGATGGTTCTGGGAGACAAGTGATAGAAAACGAGCATGGGGGATGTAAAAGAGCTACAGAGAAAAAGCTGTGATGCTGGCAACCAGAATGAAAGTGTTAATATGACACTTGCCACGTGGGCTATAATCTTTACCTCTGAAAACAAGCTAGGCAGAGAGCTTTATTAAAGAGACAAGGACAGCCAGAGATGGTGGCAGGATAAACACAGCACTTGCTTACTCTCAGCTCAGTGACTAAGAACACAGACATACTGGTAACAATTCCTTTCTGATAGCAGGGGTAGCAGTTAACAGTTGAGAGACCAGTGTGTGTCAGACACTGTTAGAGGTTTCTTAATGTACTATATAGTACAGGGGCTTTTGTTACCCTATTTTATGCATGCTGCAATGGCAGCTCATGCATGGGAAATAATTGAGATCAAGCAGAATACAGTGTGGTCAGTGTTTGCAGGTCAAGCAACAACTTAGTGTTTCTCAAAGTCAATTGTGTGTCTATATTAGAAACCTATAAACAGGGTAGAGAAGCTAGCCCCATTCTTCTTACCTGAGGAAACTTCTGTTCTTACACACCTACTGTTTGCTTATTATTTACTCATTCTTTTCAGTTGCCTAGCCAACAAGTCTTTACTGTGATCCACTCTGTGCCAAGTCCTCAATAGGCATTAGAAGTGACAGATGAACACAGGACTCAGACCTCACAGAACCTTACTGGCTATTACAGCTGGGTAATAATAATAATGAAACTGTCCCAAAGACTCCTATATTAAAGGTAGATATAGCCCTGTTTTAGTAGAAATGGTGCTTTGAGAGATCATTAGAGAGCGAACCTCATCAATGGATTGATCCACTGATGAGTTCATGGCTGAGTGGGCATTTAGATGTTTCACAGAGTTGTAGAAGTAGGTCACTAGTGGGGCTCCTCTTAAAGAGCATTTTGGGATCCTGGTCTCTTCTCACCATTTGCTTCCTGGCTGCCATGAAGAAGGAGGCTCCTCCATCACATACTTCTGCCAATGTAAGGTTCTGCCTCACCTCTGGTCCAGCACAATGGAGCCAGCCAACCATGAACAAGCCCCTGGAACTTCTGATGCTAAAATTCCCCCTTTTTTCTTTAGTTTTCTTTTCTCAAATGTTTTGGCACAGCAAAAAGACACCAATTGCCTCACTATAGTGGAAAAATATGGCAGCTTGGTTAACTGGGGAGATGAGGCTGGGATGGAGAGAAGGATGAAATGTGGACTGGGCTCACCCTGCTTAGCTCAGAGCTCAGCAGTCAGCCCAGCCCACTCCAAGCTCAGCTCTTTTCTTAGCAGGGTTCACAGAGATCCACTTGAGTCGATGACAGGGAACCGAACTATTTTTCTGGTCCGAAGGATTCCTTTGTGTCCAAACAGTTTTGATCTATAGCCCAGACTAAGGGCCATTAGCAAGTGAGAAGGGCTGAGAAATGTCTTCACGGTGTAAGCAGATGGTGGACATCCGCCACCAAGTCAGTATGTGGGGGAGAGATATCAGGTGTCCACAGGGTCATGTGGGTCCAGCACCTTGGCATCTTTTTTAGAAGGCCTTATAAGGAAGCCTTTGGCAACTGCACAGAGTCCAGCATGAGAAACAGGCCAGAAGTGGGACCAAGGAAGCGCTGTGCCTGCCCAGCAGCAGTAGGTGTTTGGGTTTATTTCAGACACTATTTTAAGGATCTGGTTCAAAAACTTCAGTTTTCAAGTTCATTACAAGTTCAAACTGGCTCAGTGGGTATTAAGGGTCTTCTGCTGATGTTGGGGAAAATGGAAAATTACCTTGGCTTGGTTCATAAATCTAAGAGAGAGGGAGGGAGGGAAACAAACCCACTGACTTGGTGTGAATGCAGCTTTGGCTTCTGCAGGTGAGTGAGTGGTTTGAGTCCACTGATTCACAGGTCCAAGCCCCCGAGGACAGCATTAATGGGCAACATCAGTCCAGTTGTCCTCCAGAATGGGAGACTACAACAGCCCAATTACCTTGACTCCCAGACCGAGGAGCATTCTGTGGTGGGTGAATAAGGTTCTCGGGAAAGAAAAACGCAACTCCCACGCCAGAGAACTCTCCCCAGTGACTGAGTAACCCCTGGGTCCCTGGAGCCTGGAGGATAAATGGAGCATGCTTACAAATGTCTCTTAGTGGAAGGTCAGTGGAGACAGTTACAAAATGGAGCCCAGAATTGCAAAGGTGAGAACCAGGGGATTGGGAAAGCCCAGAGGCTAGCTTAGACAGATGACAAAAGAGAGCTATATGCTGACCTTCTGGTCCATCGACAACCGATCATGCTAGCAGGTGACCGACGACACCTCCCAGAGCCACTGAATGGTCCTTCAGTAAGGAGGATGAGCTGCAAACCTTCCTGGTCAGGGACAGTGGGCTTAAAATAAGTCTGCTTTTCTCTTCCTGTATTAAATCTGGCTGTTCACTGTCTCTCATAAGGACACCCCACTGCCATGGGAGAGGATGTGCATAGGGAAAGGGAATCATGACCATCAGGAGACCACCTAGAGTGAGGCACTAAGGTCCATCTGGTGACAGAAATACGCTGTCCTTCCTGTCTGAAGCTGTATTGTCCAGTTCTCTCATTCACAGAGGATGGCCTTTGAGGCACCTGCCCCTGTCTTGCTGACATAGCTCCTATGGGTGTTGGTACCTTGCCTGCAGTCTGCCTCAAACAAGAGCTTAGGCACCTGAACTGGAAAGGTGGGATCTTCTTTGGCTTGTTTGTTGTTTCATCCTGAAGACACAGGGCAGTATCCCTAAAAATGGCTCAACACTTGCTCAACTAAAGAAAAAGAACAGATAAGTAGAGAAACCTAAGTTGGGGAGAGAGAGAGCGCTACAACAGATGTTTTAGGCAGAAAACAGAAAAACAATCTGGGGATCTGAGCTGTCATGTTCCAGTCACCTTGATTGCACCCTCGGTGACACCGGGCCTGGAGAGAAGTGGGAGGCAACTCAGGGTCACATAGCAGAAGTCTTATGAGCTCTAGAGGCACAGACAAACAAAAGAGGAGAAGAAACTGGGAGCTGTGCAAGACCACATACATACCGATGGTGAGGATGAACGCCGCTGTCATAGCAAATCAACCTTCAGAGCCTTAGTCTTCTCATCCGTCTAATGGGACAGAGAGATGGTACCAGGTGTGACATGGATAGACCCCTGGTTTTCATTTCAGTTGCTATGTTCTAAACCACCTATCCCAGGGCCTTCCTGAGTCCTCAGCATAAATGTGTCTTTACCCTACACAAACACCTTTCCTTGGAAAGTGACTTAAATAAGAGGCAGAGAGGGACATGGCTTTGTTTGGGAATGCAGGGCTCCTCTGGTCTGTCTGATACCTCATATACTGGATCTTGCATAAAAGCAGCTTCCGGCCTTCCTCATAGGTTGACAACTCCAGACGGCATGTTCACCATAAGCCCATTGCCACTGTGTCTCTAGTTCTTAAGGCAAGCCATGGTGCCAGTGTTCAGAGAAGCAGCGTGTGAGAAATTTCTACCCTCTACCTCCCGTAACTTGGAAGCCAGGCTCCTTGCAGACTCAGAAGAGGCCAATGTCACAGGTTGGAGGATGAAGAGGAAGTGTGCTTTTTCATTGAATAGAAAGCCTTGGAGCAACGCTGGCCACCTGTCTGGGACTGGCAAATGGAGCCAACAACCCCACAGCACTGCAGCTGAAGACCACGTAGCTTTTGGAGAAAGTTTAGTTTTGGTCTCTAGCTGGCAGTCTGGGAACTTGTTCTGCCTGGGATCAGTGAGGGTCAGACGGTCATGCTTTTGCTACTAATGCTGTGAGATGAAACAAAGTTTTAATTTTTCGAAAACAAAACAAAATAAAAACATTAAACATCTGTAAATTCTCACTAAAAAGAAATGTCTTTCCCAGCCTGGGTACTTAGAATTATTTTTCAAAGTCAGAAATGATCCAAATATTCTAGCACCTCCTTGCTTTAAGGAACCTCTGGAATGCAGGATGTTTCTCATCTGGTTGGGCTTTTAGTCTTAGACGGAGGGAGACTGTGGATCTAGCCTGGGTGAAGATGTACATCAGGGAAGGAGAGTGAGCAGAGGAAGCCCAAGGAAGAAACATGTTAACCAGCTAGTTCAGAAAATGGGCTGGGAAGGGTAATGGTCAAGGGATCTGGGACTGATGGTTGGTCTGTAACAATGCATCCCTGTCTCTCAAGATACAGCTTGTCACTCCTGTACTCCTCCAAGGACACCTATTCTACCCCCACCCTATCAGGGGAACTCTGCCATTTTCTTCTCACATGTGACCTCTTTACCCCTCTGTGAAGACTCTGAATGTGTATTTGCATTAGGTTTACCTTTGTCAGCAATGTGGTGGTTTGGGCTGCTCTTCAGCTGAAGTCCTACTCTAGAACAACCAAGACACTGAAGGCTTAGGGCCTGGTGGTCTAGGTTCATCCTGCAAACCTGCCACTTTGGGCAGGCACGGCCTTAGCTTCCTCCTCCATAAGGCTGGAGTACCGAATGTTCCATGTCACAAAGCCAGCATGGGAAGACTATTAGTGACCTCATAGAAACACTTGGAAGAGTACCCGGCAAATGAATACATAAAAACATCCACTGCTAAAAAGCCACGAGAAATGCAAACTCCAACTGGCCAGATGGATCATAGAAGCCTTTGATCCAGGCATTGAATATTACAAGGGGGAGATGGGGACCCATGTCATACAAGAGAATACACAGCTGGCTGATTTATTCAAGTGTAATGTAAAGAGAAAAGCCACCTTGCAAGTGAACACATCTAAGGACCTGTTGCTGACCTTCAAGAGATGCTGACTGGCTCCGTAAAGACTCTGAATGAGTATTTGCTTTAGGTTTAACTTTGTCTAATCAGGTACAGCAGAGTTGGGCAAGAAAAAATGGGATAAAACATAGTGCTGACAGGGTTAGGGAAGGGACTGTGGCTAAGTGCAGTCTTTTTGAGGAAGGGATGTGACCAGGCAGCCTGTATGTTATCCCTTCTGTGACTGTGTTCTTAGTAAAGGTGCAGGGTAGCCTGAGCTGCCAGCCATACGACAGTTCCCACCAACACAAGCACATGCTTATCTATCCGTCTGTCTCTCTAACATATATCTACCTATGCATATACCTATCTATCTATCTATCTATCTATCTATCTATCTATCTATCTATCTATACCTCTCTATCATTTTTCTATCCATCTATCAATCTATCAGTCAATCTATCTATCTATCTATCTATCTATCTATCTATCTACCTATCTATCTATCTATCTACCTATCTATCTATACCTCTCTATCATTTTTCTATCCATCTATCAATCAATGTATCTATCTATCATTTTTACCAATCTATCTATCTATCATTTTTCTATCCATCTGTCTACCTACCTATCTATCTTTTGCTTCCATAAACATCAGAAAGGGACCTAAATCAAAGTAAGATTCTTTAGCTTTCATAAATTCCTTGAATCCCAGCAAAGGAAAAGATCCCAGGAATGCTCTCTGTCTGCTTCTTCCTTATTCAAAAAACCTCTCCATAGCATCCCGAACAAATCTCCACTAGGTGAGCCTGCCTGTTCTGGTTACCACCTGTGCACCAGCAGCCAGTGAAATCTTCGACACCTGCAAAGCTAAATCAGTCCATAGCTGCCCAAAGAAGGGGTGGACGAGAGCAGGGAGATGAAGATAGCCATGTCCATCCCAGAGAGAGCATCCTTTCTGAAGAATACTACTAAAGAATGCTACATGCCAAAAACAAAAAACATCTCCAGAATTCAAATTAAAGCAATTTTCACCTGGCTTTTGTACCCTGCACTCCTAGCTGCATTCTTTAGAATAAGAAAGAAAAACCATGACAGTGAGGGCTTTCGGGTCAAGGAAATGTGGGTGTGACCCGGCTGACCTCCTGCAGTGTGACTTCATGCAAAGTACTCAACCCTTCTGATTCTGTTTTTAGTCAATAGAAAGAGGGTCATCACACTACCTACCTGCCAACATCCACAGACCACAGCTCTCCCAGAGTTTAAGGCTAGACTGGACTGCAGGTTTTCTGATTTCCAGACTGAACAGTGTACGTCTCTCTAGCCATTTCTTGGTGGCATCACATCCAGGACCTGCCCGATTGTAGTGGGTTTGTACTGTTTTATTTTTTCCCACCCACTTAAAACATATTTTTCTTTCTTTGGATGATGTATCTTGCATTTTTTTTGGAGCAAACTGCTTCCCGTTGGTGGGCTGTTAATCAAAGTTCACAGAGCTCCATTCACTAGGCTGTGCTGACACCAGGTCTTATTCAGCTGTACTAAGGATATGTCCTGGCTTTCCCATCTTCTACCTTCCTTCACCCCACTTCTCTCTCCTTTCTTTTCTTCACCCTCTCCTCCACTTCCTTCCTTATCTTTCCAGTGATAATAGGAGCCACTAGTGAGTTCCATTTCTTTTTTCTAGAACGCATCCCTATTGTTTGTTACTGAGAATCACTAAGGGAATCCACTCCAGCTTGGAAACTCAGGTTCAAGGAAGGCTCTGAGTACCCCTTGGGAAGGAAGGCTCTTGGGTCTTAAGAGTGAGAACACATTATAAGCAGAGACTCAACTCGGAGGAACCAGGAGGAAAGACCTGTTAGAAGGCCCTGTGTGGCCCAAGGAAGCCCTTGGAGGTGATGGGATGGAAGAAAAGGTCCTGGTGAGCCAGCTGGGCTGTATCCTTACCTATTTGACTGACAAATAAAACACATGCTTAGATTTGAGGGGACTTGGGAAGGTTTTCTAACTGGCAGAACTCCCAGCTTTTGAGGGATACAGAGAAAATAAGTGATAAAATTTGTTTCCTCAGAATGTTCTGGACTCTATCCAGGCACACCCATAAAAGAGAGTTGGCACCAGACCCTCCAAAGTGAGGCTGTGTGTTTCTTCAAACTGCATCCATAATTCCTAATTGAATGTCTCTCTCAAAAATTCATGACACGAAAGACTGAATTATTAAGTAAATAAAATCATAAATGAGGATCATAACAGAGCTAATGGCCTCACTAAACATCGTTCTATTGTGCAGGGGCCCTCAAACAACTCCCTGAAGGTCCAGTGTAGCTGTATTCATGTGTAAACTTTTAGAACACTCCCTTCCCTGACAAAAAGATGGGGTCCTTTGACCTTCAAATCTTGCTCTTTGTGGATTGAATTTTTTCTTCCAATTAAGAGAACTCAAAACATAACTTTCTTTTTCATAAGACAATCAAACTTGGAGATGACCTCTCCTCTTACCCATGTCTCATTGGGCTATCTCAGGGTCTCCTGGCATCAGTTTTTGCATCTGACAGCCCCTGACAGCTCTGAGTTGATGCACCACTCAAACCCCCAAATCTGATTTTTACTCCTACCTAGCCTGATCAACGTTTTAGAAAGTTAAGTAGATTTTCTCTGCAGCTTTTATATTCAAAGCCGAACCACACAAACTGGGGGTGTTAGGTGGCCCTGTCTGTCTATTCTTCCCACCCACCATGTATTCAACAAGTATCTAGGGATCCCAGCTGTGTGTCGGACGCCCAGGAGGGTCAAGGGTACAATGGTACGTACCTGTAGGGAGCTGCGTACAGCCACACCTTAAGATGGCGTTGGCCTTGAGCGCTCTCCCTGGTAAACAACTCCATATTTGGCTAAGGCCAAGGATCTGGTTTGCTTCCGCGTATCTGAGCCTATCGGTGATGCCCACGTGGCTATCTTGGATTGGAAACCCTGAGGGTATTTCACTAAGAGCAGGCTTCCTCCCGGGGTCGTTCGTCATCTGTGAGAGAATGGTTGTTCGTCTGAGTGAGTGAGTGAGTGAGTGAGTGAGAGAATGAGCTAGTGAGTGAAAGATAAGAAGATATCTGAAAGGACCGAATAAAGTGCAGAGAGAAGTATCCGGTGTTGCGTGTTCCTTGCTGGCTGAGGTGGAGCGTGACAGGTACCACTGTGGCCTATCAGATGGAAAGAGTTAAGCAAACAGGGAGCACAGATAAAACATTAACAAATTGGGGTTTGTGGTGTGGAAGAAATGAAATGAGGTGTCTTTAAAAGGGGCAAGTTAAGGCATCTCATTTGTGGGCAGACTTAAGGGTTCTCATAGCAAAAGACATTTAAGTTAGATTTTGCAGCAAACAGGACCTGGTCTGGCAATGGAAGGAAAGCCTGGGTAGGGCAAGAATTCCCATCGAGAAGAACCACACATAGGAAGCTCTGAGGGAGAAAAGGACTTGGCCCCTAGAGGACAAGATGGCTGCCAGAGTGGAGATAGGGCAGTTGAGATGAAATGAATGGCTGGGGGGGCACTTCTAATGGACATGGAATGGTGGCTCAGCCATGTCCCAGGAATCCCCTATGCCCTTGAAGAATGATTACTGGGAGACATGAGGGTACAATGAGAGTCGTGGTCTGGAAGTCAAGGTCCTAGCTCCTACAGAACCCTTCAGAGGGCTGTTGCTGGGGATGAGTGGGCTGAAGCAGGTAAAATGTGACTGCCTGTAAGTGTTGCACACAGGAAGCACTCACTAATGGAGGTCCTAGCTTTATCAGGGATGTTTTTCTTGGGTTACAGTCTGTAAATTAAAACATAACAATTAGTCCGTTCTCACACTGGGAACCAGACTCCCAGATGCCTAGCTGGTTTGCTGGGGTGATGGGGTCATTCCTTGATTCTGGCATTGACTCAATGTCAGCTTGGTCCTAAAGACCTTCACTGTTTGATTGACATGTTTGATTTTAGCCAAATGCAGCTCCTTCCTTGTGGGTCAAGAGTCTTTTTAGCAAACTAGCAGAAGCAGAAAGCATTTACTGCTGAGCCTGTGGCCAGCACCCCAGCTCAGGCAGCTAGGTCTCCAGCCATCGTGGCCTCTGACTCTCTCTTCTTCAGGTGCTGACCCTCTCCTCTTTGGGTGATTAGCCCATCAGTAGCTAAAAGAAGGTGAGTCCTGCTCAGGAGAGACCTAAGCTTGAGCAAAGAAGGCTCCAGGTTAGCCCACAAACAGCTGAGCACCACAGCTGTGCATGAATTAGGGCCTGGCCTTGAACATCTGATTCCAGTGAGCATTATCTGACTACTGAAGACTCTGCCAGAGTGTTCTGTTACAACCTCCAGACATTAAGTGGAATAGGGCATGCCTCATCCCATCTGGAAAAAGAAAAGATGGAGAATTATCTTCTTAGCATTGTTTATATGGCACAGTGTGAAGAGAGAAGAAACAGTAGTGGTGGCCACTCTGAGTCCCTCAGGCTGAAAATTCTTCTAAACATGAAGGAGGAGAAACAATGCCTCTACTGAGCTTGGTTTTTAAGAACTTTATTGAAGCATAATTGATCTACAAAGGATGGCAGGTATTTATGTGTACCACGTGATGAGTCTGAGCACAGGTGCTCACGATACTCATGCGACAGTCACCATCTCTCAAGAGTTCTTTGCTTTTGTTTTTCTGACTTGTATGTGTGTGTGTGTGTGTGTGTTTATGTTCAAAGAACACTTAACATAAGATTTATCCTCTTCACCAGTTTTAAAGTAGACATCACAGCGTCGTTAGTGGTAGGCTTATGCCAATAATACAATTGTTTGGGGTTTTTTTATTTTGTTTGTTTGGGAAGAATTTTTTTTTGCTTCTTTTGCTGTTAGAGTCGGTTTGCCTGTCTGATTTGGTGCAAGGGACAGAACCCGGGCCTCATGCATACTGATCCAGTGTCCCACCACTGCGCCACACCCCAGCTGGTGGACTGTCAAGTCTTCTATAGGACACTAAGTTAACTTTTCAGAGCTCCTGCAGGGCGACCACATCCTCTGCTACTGCCTGGCAGGTGCCTTCCTTTGTGTTTTCCTGAACAATTTGTCCTCTTACTGTGGCATTTGTTCAGTTGTAATTTATCTGTTCAGGTGTATCCCTTCCTTCAGACGGATAGTTGAGAGCAATCGGGCTTAGCCAGGGTTCTTAGTCAGGGCAGGAGATCTCGCTGTGGTGTAAATGGGGTAGGGCTAACTTCAGCTGCCCTGTTATCTGAATTCTACTTTCTTGCATGATGCTTCTGACCCATACAGTGGTGGTCCTTGGTCTAATTGTTGCTTGGCTCCTGAGAAGAAAATCAGATCTAAGAACCTCAGTGCCTCATGTGCAACACAAGCCTGGAATACAGAGATGCTTTGAGTCAAGGCTACCTGCTCCTCACACAGCAGATGCATCTCTGTCACTTCAACTGTTTAACTCTACTTTGCACATGACTAAAACAGAGCCCCAGAGAACTGGCACCCTACCCGCTAGGGAGCATGGTCAAAAGTTGGCAGAGTGAGGACCGCTATGCCTGCAGCCCAAGACTGCTAGGCCTGCCTTTTCTTCCTGAGTTACTCACCTGTCTTCTGCCTGGACCTTTCAGGAACACACACATAATCATTTCTCTAGCCCCCAGCCACATCCTAACAGCCATGACAGATGCTGGGAGGTGGGGGTGGTTGTCTCATTGCTCACACATGCATGACTTTATCCCTGCTTCGAGACTTACATGAGTGACATCAACCTCCCATCCCACCAGGTGTGTCTGGAGTCCTGCAGGTAGCCATACTGTGAGGACTATGAACCAATAGCCCCTGGTACAGGTCTTCCCGGCCTTCTAGGTTCAGTGGTAGAACACTTGCTTAGTGTTAGTGCTTAGCCATCTTCTAGAGGTCATCTTCTAGAGGGGGAGTTAAGAATATGAGGAAACCTCAGGAGGCAACAAGGACTGCCTTGAAGATTATTGTTTAAAATGCAAAGCTACCTGGCCATGATGTTGCATGCCTTTAATCCAGCACTTGAGAAGCAGACGCAGGCAGATTTTGGTAAATTCAAGGCCAGCCTGGTCTACATAGCAAGGTCCATGTCAGCCAGGACTACATAATAAGACTCGGTCTCAAATAAATAAACAAACAAACAAACAAACAAATAAGGCAAATCTGTACAATGAGGCTACTTACAATGTGTTTACATCCCAGTGGCACAAAAGTGAAACACATTCAATAAAAATTATACTTTTTATTTTGAAATGTGACCATTTCCTGGGCTAGCAGAATGCAGTACAGCTTTTGAAAGATTCTAGGCACCAAGACACGGCTCCCAGTCAGTCTCGAATTACCAGGGGAAACATGACCTCCACAGTTGCCATTTAGCGTAGCTGGGCTTTCAGTGGACTAGGTGTCTTCAAAGAATTCTGATAAAATATCTTCAGCTTACCATGAGTCCTCAGGATCTGGTCCTTCATTAGTTATGCAGCATGCATCAACACTATAAAAGCTTACCTCTGGGTTATGGTGTCATAAGTGACCCCGCCTCCTTTTATTTTATTTTTAATCTTTTCCACGGCTTTCTAATTTTTATATAGTAAGCTATTGGGAATAAGCAAGCAATAGCCTCCGACATAGAATTCCTTGAGAAAAGTTTGGGTGGCTGATCTTTATAAATTGTATATTTGAACCCTTTAACACAACATAAGAAAATGCAACAAAAATACCCATGATCCTTCTGCTCTCACAAGCCTGGTGACCACAGAAAGCCCTCCTGTGAGAAATGAAGATATTAGTGTGAACAAAGCCAATGAAAGTAGGAACTGACTGAAACTTTTTGAAAGTTTGTGTGGAATAGCCCCAGTAGGCTCTGAGTCAGGCCAGAGAATGTTCTCAGGACAAGAACCCCATTCCATGTTCTTGCTGTGTCCGGAGACTCACTCCTCAAGATGAACATGATACATCAGGCAGGGGCTGCCAGGGGACCTTCTGCCAGGGTTCTGTGTTCTCAGACACATTTTAATGTGTTTGTATTTTAACTAAGTGTCTTTGTTCTATCTCACCTCCTCAAAGACTTGATTGTTGGGACATGCAGGTACCTGGGCCTCCAGAGAATAAAGGCAAAGATGATAAAAACATAGACCATGAAAAGGTCTGTGCCTCAAGTTCTCAGGGATCTATTTGTGTTCTGTCTGCAAGGGTCTCTACAGGAACTCCTTATCACTCCAAGAGTTCATTTTAAATGTCTTTCTTGCAAAAGGTGAGAGAGATGCTGATTAGAATCATTCTACAATGTACACTGAGAACATCACACTGCACCTGATAAATATATGCATTTACAATATAAACCACACATTTATGTATTATTACATAATTTTGCCCCATCATATATCTTACAGCTGTGTATGATTACTGTCAAAGATTGTAAAAGAAAAAGAAAACTGTGTTTCAGATGCTAATTACCTGCTAGTGGCTTGAAATCTGTAACCCTTCACTAGCTGCGTCTCACCCTCTTTCGGTTCTCCTAAAGACATGGGCATCCTGAGTTGTCTGTGGGACAGGAGAATCTTCTTCAACAAGGGATGGAATGAGAAGACAGCTTACAAGGTAACAGAAGTACACACAGGACCTCCCAGTTCATGTGGTACTGGTGGTGTCATAACAATTTTCAGATGATTCTAGCTCCCAGTCTGTTCTCCCTTGACCCCTCCTTTCCTTTCTTGGCTCTGTTTATATAAAGCCTGGCCATCCCTGAGGACTGGCTCAGTTCTCCTTCCTCTGAGAAGACTCTCTGACAGCTCTGGGCTTGGAAGTGACTTAAGAACACTGACTTTGTTTCAGCTTAGTGAAGCTATAGCCTCCAAGAGGAACACAGTTGACCTGTGGTCACCCAACAGGTACTTCATTAGGAAAGGGGAAAAGCCCACACTCAGAGGCTAGTGTGATGTATGACACACTGGCGTGTTCTTTGGATGCCTTGATGAGGTCCCATCATTGAGGTGGACACATTCATCTTGTCCAGGCTACTGGAATCACAGCTCTCAGAAACTAGTTAACAGATTCTTTCATCCTCAGCTCCAAAGACCTGCTTACCCAGCATTTCGCTTTATCCATGGCCAATGACTGGTGGGTGAGGGGGTAAAAAGGCCACTCTCTCGTCTCTAACTGAAATAGTTCTGAAAGCCACCCTGCTTCCGGGTGTCTGGTCAAGGTTAACTTCCCTCCCTGGCTCCCTTCTTTAACCACTTCCTGATGTGTCTGCTAAGAGCATTTGAAGCAAATTTCTGTTATCTCCCATCTCAGGAGTCTGCTGCAAAGCCCAAGGGAAACTCTTTCCTGCCAGCATCAGCAAGTGACAATGTGCTCAAGTCTGGATTACAAGCATGTTTCTGAAAGATCAGCAGGCTTTGGGTGCAATCCATTGCTGGAACCTGAACTTTCCTTTCTCACATGTACACAAAGATGATATGATGTTGCTTGTCTCATAGACAGGAAAGCACATGGATGTGGTGATTCTTGCTAGGGTTTCCACAGCTCAGAGTTGGGAGTCTGATTGAAGGCTTGCAGGATGAGGCAAACTGGAATCATGGGCCTGGCCACTGTTCTATGTGTACACTGCCTTTCCTGAAGAACTGAGCCATGCCTGTACTGTGACACATGTTCAGTGAACACTGGGCCACCTTGCTTTACAGGACACTTGATGGACAAACTGAAGTCAAGCCAATCATGTGACTTACAGGGCTAGTCCTTGGGGACTGGGCAGTTCCAGCTACTCCTCTCCAGCAGCTCAGTGCTGTTTACCTGCAGGCATTTAAAGGTCAGGGCAGCAATATTAAGTCATGAACTTATCATTTCTGCTGAAATCACAGACTTTAAGGAAATATGTGTGTGTGTGTGTGTGTGTGTGTGTGTGTGTGTGTGTGTGTGTGTTGCTTTGTGGATCTTCTATGCAGGTCTCTGCAGAAACACAAGACTGCTCTGGAATCAGACTTCTGACATCCCATGGCCTTTAACTGTGTAAACACATTCACTCTTGCGGTGGATTTTGATCTTGCCTTATACCACTTACTGCTCATTTCAAGCAAGTCTTGACTTTGTTCATATGCCAGGCTCCCTCTGAGGTGAGAAAAGACCTAAAACTCAGCCTTGGAGTTACACAGACTCCAGCACTGTTCTGGACACGTGACAGGCTTGATGACAGCTGACAATGGCACGTGTGGGCTGACTCCTGTCTTGAGTGACTTGCACACCCTGCCACAGCCACCACAGTGCAAGCTCTGGGGAATAGCATAGAACGGGGAGGGGAGAGGAGCAGCAGCCTGACCCCCAGGAGCAGGTGCTGGGATGACCTGAAAGATTGTTTCAAAAGCAACAAAAACACAGCCATCAGCCTGGCCAAATCAGCAAGCCAGTGTCAGGCTGGACACACATCGGAGTTCGCCAATGACAGCTGTGGGAAGCCTATCAACTCATTCTGACCCACAATTGGTGCTAGCTTTGGTCCTTCATCTCCCCTACAACTCATATCATATTCCAATCTTGAGACTTTCTGTTCCTCCTTCACACAATCCAGCTCCCATAGAGACTTCTGGTTCTACGAATGCTGGTACACACCCCTATGCATGTGTACACAGTCATTTCTATTCACGCTGGCACATACTCATGCATATGTACATGGTCATCAACTACCAACACACAGAACATTCCCATCATCTTAAAACATTCCTTAATGCCAGGCATGGAGGCATATACCCATAAAACCAGCATTCACATAGTTGAGGCAGTAGGATCATGAGTTCAGTCCAGCCTGGGCTGTATACTAAGACTGTCTGTCTCAAGAAGCAATTTCTTCATGATCATAGCAATCAATCCCTGTAAATGACCCTGGTATAAGAACAAAATATACCAAGCAAAACTTGACAGAAATAAGATGGGAAATCCACAGCTACAGGTAGAAATGTTAACCCTCTCAGTAATGAATAGAGGACCTGGAAAGGTACAAAACACTTGTAAAACACTTTCAAGCAGCTTGACTGGCTGAAGTTCATAGAACCCTCCAACCAGAATACAATGTTACAGTCTTTTAAACATTTACCAAGACAGCCATAGCCAGATCATGAGAAAAAAAAAAGTTCTAACAAAATCAAGCAGATTTAAGCCACATCATATCTGCACCATGGTCATAGGAAAACAAATCTAAAATAATAATTATTGAGTAAATATTTGGATAGTGCCCAAATATTTGGAAACTAAACAATACACTCTAAAGGGTCTATGAGTCAAAATTTAAAACTCAAGTGGGAAATCAGGAAATGTACTTTAAGTAAATTATAGTAAAAATGTAATGTCAAACTTTGTAAAATGGTGTTAAAGTAGGGCTTAAAAGGAAATTTGTAATCCCAATGTTTATAATGGGAAAGAAGAAAAATTTTGAATCAATTGGAAACATTATAATTCACTTGTTTTAAAAGACAAATTTGATACATCTCTATTGAAGATAGAGAGGAGAGTGTAGGGATGGAGAGGGAGGAGAAACACAGAGAGAGAGAATGAATATAAAACCCTACCAACCATACATACCAGAAGAGATACTACTACAGATCCTAAAGAAAATAAATAAGGTAATATTATTAGAAACTTAACTGAATGAATTTAAGGGCACAGTGACAACCTAATGGAGACATACACCTCTAGTCCAAGAACCTGGGAGGCTGAGGCAGGAAAATCACAAGGTTGAGGTTAGCTTGGGCTATAATGTAAAAATTGTTCAAATACAAAACAAAGTAAACTAATAGTAGAAACAAATTTCTTGAAAGATAAGAATTATCCAAATTTGGGGCTGGAGAGATGACTCAGCAGTTGAGAACACTGACTGCTCTCCCAGAGGACCCAGGTTTGATTTCCAGCACCCACATGAAGGTTCACAACCATCTGTAACTCTAGTTCCAGAAGATCTGTCACCTTTTTCTGGTCTCTATAGGCACTACCTGCACAAGACAATGACACATATGTAGGCAAAACACCTATACACATAAAATAAAAAATATAATCTCAAAAAATCAACACTCATGAAAAAAGAAATAAAAATGAGGATAATCTTAAATCTAACAAAGAAATTGGATTTTTAAAACTTTCCCACAAGCCAGATGGGGTGGCTTACAACTGCAATCCCAGATACCTGGGAGGCCAAAGCAAGACAAACATGAGTTTGAGGCCATGCTAGTTTACACAGCAAGTTCAAGGTCAGCCTGAGCTACAGAGTGAGACCTTGTCTCAAAGAAACAAGACAAAACAAACCCCAAATCCAAAGACCTAAAAACAAAATACAAGTTTCCCAGAAAGCTCTAATTAAGCTCAGGGTGCTGCTTTGTCCTTACAGATAACTTGACAGATCTTATAGTTACAGAACCTCAACCAAGGAATCGTGCTGATCACGTGGGTATATGGCCATATCTGACTGGCTTGATATGGAAGGACCCAGCCCACCGAGGGTGGAACCATCCCGAGGCAGGTACAACAAGAAAGCTAGAGAGGTGTGAATATGGAAGCAAGCCAGAGAGTGGACATGCAAGCAGCATTCTTCATGCTTCCTGTTTGAGTTTCTTATCTGAATTTGCCATGATGGATTGTAACTTGGAAGCGTAATCCAAATAAATTCTTTCCTGCCTACATTATTTTTGGACCATTGTGTTTATCATAGCAACAGAAAACAAGCTAGCATACCCTGATAACTTAATTGTTTATTAGAAATCATACCAATCCTATGCAGACTCTCACAAAAGTAGAGGCTGAGGTACCACTTCCTAACTCCTTTTGTGGAGATGATATGACTGTGATACCAAGACCTGACAAAGATAAAGAAAATACAGCTACAGAGCAAATGTCTCAGATGCTTATGTAGACCTATGGAGGGGTGATGTAACCATGAGTTTATCTAAGTGAATGCCGCTCCAGTTCCAAAAATGTTTTAATTCACCTTATATGTACCTGTATAGATACACATGTGTACACACATATATGTACACACATATAGATACTATATGTATGTATTAGTTACTTTTCTGTTGCTGTGATAAAAACACCATGATCAAGGCAACTTATATTAGAAAGACTTTATTTTGACTTAAAGTTCCTGAGGGAAGAAAGTCCACATGGGAGGTAGCTTGGCAGCAAGGAGGAAGCTGAGAGGCCAGGCCTTGAACCGTAAACACAAACAGAGAAAGCCAACTAGTAGCAGGTGAGGCTTTAGTCCCAAAGCCCACGCCCAGTGACTTACTTCCTCCAGCAAGGCTGAACCACCCAAGCCTCCCCTAAGCAATGCCGCCGACTGAAGACCAAGTACTCAAATGCCAGAGGCTATGGAGGACACTTCTCATTTAAACCATTTATGGAGAGGAAAAGGAGAGAAGGAGCGAGAAAACAACAAGGGCCTAGGGGAAGGGTGGTTCCTTTCAATAGAAAGTGAGACTTAGGGCTTGGAGACAAAGATCAGTAAACAGAGAGTAGCACCCATGTGAGGCCCACACGACAGATTCCCAGAACCTATATAAATGACAGGCAGTAGAGGCAGCTCACTGTAATTACAGTTCTCAGGAGGTAGAGACAGGGGACCCGCCCCCCAAAAAGGCTACCTGGCTAGACTAGCCAAATGGGTGAGCTCTGGGTTGAAGTGAATGACCCTGCCTCATGGAAGATACCTCCTCATTCCAGAATCTTAATGAGGTGGTTGTTGAGGCAGGGAACCTGATGGCCAACACTGAGTTAGGAGCAGCAGTGATGTGGAGTCTTCCCATGGTTTCCCCCTCCACATTCTTTTGTGGCCTCTAGAGCAAGCCCAGACTCCTTCAGGGGCTGATATAATCGGCTTCAAAATGGGCATGCAGTGATGGTTTGTGTGAGTGAGGAACACATTCAGGAAAAGACTCAAGGAAAACTCTAGTGCACTCTAACCCATTAACTTTAAAGAGAGAAAATGGGAAAAGGTATATCCGTTTCCAGGGGGACCATCCCCTAGAAAACCCGAAGAGACCCTGAGCGTGGGGCTAACTGGCTGGATGCCTCCCTCAGTGTCTTCACACTGTATGTAGCAGCTGTAAACTAAATCCAGGCTACACAGGGATGCTTGCATGCTAGTACTTTCAATTTCTACTCCGAAAACACAGTGGAAATGAACAAACGCAGACCCTGGGCTCAAACACACCAGATGCAAACCGACAGTCTTCACAGAACACCAACTAAGCACACACAGCCACAGAAAGGAAACACTCAGCAGGCCCAGCTCCAGTATCCAGGACATTGGTGATCCAGATGCTTCCCCTGTTATTTTTCTCCAGAAAGGTCCATTGAGTGAAGACCCTTGACCAGGAACATAAGTCTCACTCGGGGATGCAGTCACGTCTCAATTGTCCTTCTCATATCCCTAATGCCCTAAGGAAAATCTCCATCAGTGTGAAGAATTTTTATTAATCTATATGACAAATTTTATTCTCTAAAGTATATACTTGCACTGTACTAGAGGTTATTGGAGATTCAAAACGTAAGGAGAGCACACAGTGGATAGATATCCAGGGTGAATAAGAGAAGGGGACCCATATTGTGGACAACACCACAAATGCTTAAATGAGGCATACCGTGGTATGAAGAGAATCTTCAAGGTAGATTGATAAATTTTGAGCAATAATGAGCAAAATAGTATAGATGATATTGTTTTATTTATGTTCCAGGGAGAGAAGAGAAGGTGGAGGCAGAAAGAGACATGGGGACAGAGACAGGCAAATGCTCCCGTTTTCATCAACTCTCTCTCCTAAGGACATAATGATGGTAGCTGGAGCCAGAGGAAAGAGAAGCAAGATTCTCCACATTGGGAGTGTTTTCATCATATATTCTTTTGTATCAATTTATTTTTAAACTATCTTAATGTATCTTTCTCCAAAAATAAAATACATTGTCAAAAGAAGAAACAAAAGTAAAAATGTAGAGAAGACTGAAGATAGATTGATGTGAGTGTTCTAGTTAATCTCAGCTTTCAACTTCACACAGCCCAGAGCCACATGAGAAAAGGAAATCTCAGCTGGAGAACTGCTTAGGACACATTGGTCTATGCTCATGTGTCAGCTAGTTTCTTCCTTGCTAGTTGATGTAGCCGGGGCCACTGTGAACATAACCATCTCTAGGCAGATGAGCCTGAGCCATGTAAGAAAGGTAGCTGAGCAAACCCGAAGGAATAAGCTAGCAATCAGTGCTCCTCCTGGGCATCTGTTTGGAATCCCTGCCCTGACTTCCCTCCACAATGGACTATAATGTGGGAAAGTAAACTTTTTTCACCATTCAGGTTGTCTTTGGCCAGTGTTTTGTCACAGCAACAAAAAGCTGACTAGGAAAGTAAGCAACATAGTAAATGATAAAATGTTTGTGCAGCTGTTTCAGGTCTTGAGAGAATACGTGAGTGGACAATACCAGATACTCATATTGAGAAGATTATTGATTAACTCTTAAAAGGCAGCATTCAGCTATATTTAAAAAAAAATACCTAGCATTCTGGTAACATGCCTGTATCTCAGCAATCAGGAACAGAGGCAGAAGAATTGGGAGTTTGAGATCAGACTGACATACATAGTGAAACCCTGTCTCATGAAACAAACACATATAGAGCTTTGTGGAGAGATTTCATGGGTCTAGTGTGGCCTCCATGGGAAGGTCAAGGCTGATACCAGATACATCTCCCATAGAGGTGGAGCTATCAGAGGAAATAATAGTCCAGGGCCAGGGAGTGAACCCCAGGGGGTACAGGTAAATGCAGCATTGCAGAAAGTATTTAATTATCATCACAGCCTTCCCACCCATTCCAGATTGCCAGCATGTGAAAGATGGGGAAGGCCTTGATACCTTGGGGTCATCTTGAAGAGCCTCATTGCTGTCAGTGGAGATGAAATTTCTAAATTGGAACTGCCCAGAGCACCACCTATTTCTCCCACCCTCAGTGTGAAAATTCTGAGGAGAAAAACAAGAGGAGACGAGGTCCTCGCTGACATCTCTCTGTAGAGAACTCCATCAAAATCCTGCACTTGCCCAGTGTCCTTTCCTTGGCCACCCGTAACCAAGGAAACAAGATTCTATGGTAACAGGGAGGAGAGGAAGAGAGGCCTCTAGAGCCCTTGCCTGCATTCTTTCTCTTCTCTCCTGGATTGGAGGCAGTCGCAGGGCAGAAGAAACATCTGCTAAGGAGGGGGAGCCTTGTTCTCACTTTCCAGGAGGAAGGGACCAAGGTACACATCTGGTTTAGAGACTAACACCCAGTTCCAACCACGCCTGCCCAGGTGGAAGAGCCCAGTTCCTTCCAGTATCTATAATATAGTATCTCAAATTCTCACTATAAAGGTTATAGACATTTTACTTAAATCCAGATTAGATCATGTATATGCAAAGCTCTAGACAGTGTAAGTGTCATGTATGACAAAATTACAATTTTGTTGGTTTTTGTCAATGTTGAATTGGGCTTGGCTTTGCCCTGTATTTTTGTTCCCAAGCTTCTCTCCTTAGCCCTTCTAGCCAGCTCTTCCCTTCTCTGCATCTCCAGCATCCTGCTTTTGTAGATTTCTCCTGAGACCTGCCTTCATGCCTCCTCCTGACCCAGCTCACCTGGCACTCTCAGGATGGAGTAGCTTCAGTTATTAGTAAAGACTGTTTCTGGGGCCAGGGAACAGATCCCAACCAAGCTGGCTGCAATTCCCCTCCATGCAGAACACTCTTCCTTGCCTCCTGTGACCTCAGTGTAGACAGGCAGGCTGGGCAGAGGACTCTGGCAGGACAAAGAAGACCTTCCTGAGGGAAGTCAGGGTTACAAATCACAATACCTGTGATGATGTCATAAATAATAAATTACATAGGGCTCTGCGCAAGTGCAAGCATACTGTGTTTGTGATCTTTTGTTTGCTGAATCTTGTTTACAATTCTTGAGATTTCTTATCTGAGTTTAAAAACCTTATCACTCATTTCTTCCCTTAAACGGGTGTCGAAAGGATGCCTTCTAGTCACCCACGCTCAGCTGCTGGTCTGTTTTGGTTTGTGTTTGCTTTGTTGGAGACAAGGTCTCACTTTGTAACCCAAGATTCAAAATCCCCCTGCCTTATCCCCCTACCTCCATCCCAGGGCTAGAAATAGAGCTGTGTACCACCACACCGTGCCAAGACCTGCTTTGGTTGCTTCTTTGTAGTTTGTGCTAAACAAGCATTCTACTAATAAGGGGCACTCAGCAGACACGTGTCCTGCTCATAGCCATCAGTCAAAATGAATGCCACTCTTTTGTTCACGATAAAATAAACAAAAAATAGAACATTAAAAGGAAGTGATAAAACCTCTGGTGGCCTGGGGTCTCATTTGACTCCACTCAATAACCTCAGTAAAGATCTTCCTTAGTTCCTCAGTCCCGTAAGTCACATTTCCCTCCAAACCCAAGGATTGACAAGAGGACCAGGGTGTTAGTCTTTTCTGTGGGGAATGTTTGTACCCTCTTGTAGTGGGGGTCCACCAGCAGGCACGTGGCTCATCAGCAGAAATGCCCCATAGCTCCAGAAGGCTAAGGGCTGAGCTGCATGGCAGCCTGGCTCTCTGGGAGGGGATGCTGTTCCTGCTCTCCCCCAGCTTCCGCAGCTGGCTGGCTCTCTGCACACCCCTGTGCATGTCACACCAAAGCCTTCACCTTCCCACAGTACTCCTCCTGTGAGTTTCTGCCTCTGTCTCCAAATCCTCTCTTTTATTATGGATCATGTCAGATCACGGTCCACTTAATATTTTCATTTCAATTTGATCAAATTAACCTGATTCAAATTAACCTGATTATCCTATTTCCAAATCAGACCACACTCACAGGTTCTGGAGTTAAGACTTTGACAAGTTTAGGGATATAAAATGATAACATAAAATGATAATCGGGGCCAACAGTGGAGGAGATTTGGGGCAGGATACAGATGGGAAGCTTCTTCAAGGAGTGCTGAGAGAAAGCCCAGAGAAGCAGAGAGGGGTCCCCTGGGTAGGGCTGCCTGCTCTGGAGATGGGAAACTCTCTGGAGAGAGAAGGAGACAATCAGGCATTAGCTCTCTCTGGCAGCTGCTGGTGTCCCCATCTCCACTTACCAAGAAAGTTCCACATTGTCTCTTGCTCTGTGGTTCCCAGCATGCTCTGTGTTGTTGTTTCTAGAGAAAGCCCTGCTGTGTGGCTAGTAGGAAGCCTCTGCACTGGAACAGCCACTCCACCTGGCTGTTCCCGGAAGAACAAAAGGAAGAAAAAGGACACACCCTCCTGATGCCTGATTTTGAAAGCCACGCAGTGATGTTTGCTTTCTAAACAAGAATCGGATGTTTGTCACTTACACTATTTAATTATGACCCGAGAGATTTGCTAATGTCAGCAGTGCTTATTTAATTTTGTTATCAAAGAGACAGAATGGTTAAACAGTCAGCAAGTAACAAGGCTTGAGCCTCAATAAGTAGCATTTTAGTAATCGGGTTCTGAAATGCATAGATCACCTCCCCCTGCTCATTCTCTAAGAGAAACATTTTAATTATCTATTGACACGTATTACACATAGAATAACCTTCTTTTTAGAAGATAAATGGGCTTATAGGCGAGCTGGGTTAATTAAAAGCCAGTGGAGTATTACAAGTGTATTTACTAGGGAATGTTCACTGTAGGAGGGGAGGGGGACAGATCCCCTTAACACTTGTCAGAATTCTGTGAATGTATTGCTTAATAACCACTTGGCACTTAATTATTTCCGGGTGGTCATCGCTTAAATCTAGACTAAGCATTGTTGCAGTTAGCTTTTCTAAGTGGCTCCTTGTCAGTGGTGTTGATTTTCTAGGTCAGATCACACTAAATGGTAATGTAGGAGACTGGACCAGAGCGGCTCAGGACCATAGGCCTGTCCCAAACAAGTCCAGCTCTGATGATGGATGGCCAAAGGAAAAGTTCAAGTTCAACGCTAGAGGTAAGGACAATTCTGGAAAGGTCTATCACCAAAATGGCTCATGGTTCTGGAGGCTCCAGCATAGCCTCAGATAAGGGTCACACATCATAACTAAAGAATTGGGTAAGGCTAGCCTCCTCAGCCAGAAAGCAGAAGAGAGAACGAGAGGCCAGGGTTCCATGGTCCCCAGTGATGGAAGGGCTTCCCAGCAGGCCTCATGTCCTATAGGTGCTACCATCTCCGACATCACCATTCTGGGGATCAAACCTTTAGGGGATGCTCTTCCAGATGTTAGTGACCCCCCGCCCACCCACTCACATCTCTAAGGCCCACTGTGTGCCTCGCCATGGGGACTATAGCCATGCACGAACTTGGCACCACAGGAAGAGTTAGCGGCAATCACAGCACGGAAAGCCATCAGCTCTTGGTGCTTGAAGTTGCGGTAGTTAGGGGATGTTTGCTATGTCAGCATAATGCAGCCTATTCTGTCTCTCCCCATTTTCACAGTCAATCAAAGAAGAAGCTCATATGAACACTTCACAGTGCATGAATACCTGGCTCATCAATGGACATTTTCTTTTTTTCTCTCTCTCTATCTCAGACATGCCACAGTGTACTGGCCCATAATTATGACTAGAAAGAGCTTTTGCAAAGAGGTTGGAAAGAATCATAGGAGCAAGAGCCACTGAGCAAACTCTGTGTGTGTGTGTGTGTGTGTGTGTGTGTGTGTGTGTGTGTGTGTGTGTGTGTGTGATGGCCTTCCCACTATTCATTCTCTTGCCTCTGATAAAGGCACACCTATTTTCCTTAAGGAGCTAGGTTCCCAGGTCCTGCGGTGTGGGCAGCCCAGACACACCCTCAGTTCTAAGGATGGGTGTAAAGTTTCAAGACCACAAAGCAACATAATACAGAGCTAAAAATAGTGCCTGAACCTCTAGCCTCTAGCCTAGCCCCTTCAAAACTATGTGGTGACCCTGCTGTGACCCACCAACTGCCCTGTAACACAGTGAGAGAACTGGATGAAGACTGTCAGCACACAAAGACCAGAGAGGTTGGGTGGCTTATCTTAGCTCTACCATGACTCTTGTCCTTCCTTCTCCTCACTGTCTGTACACATGCCCCGGAAGCAATACCCTCAAGCTTGACCAACCCTCCTGATTGTTCAAATTCTCTCTACCACAGTCCTCAGAGTGTGAAGAAAAGTGTGGTAAGTCACACAAAGGAGTAACCAGTTAGGGCTGGGGGATCTGCTGCTTAGGAGTGGCAGGCCCAGATGCACTGGGGACCAGGGACTCCTTCACTGATTCCCCACAAATCCCACCAAGGTTGCTGCTGCTGGATAGCTTGTGAAGGAGCTGGTCGCCATGGCTCTGAGCAGATGCTGAGCTCTAGACCCCCACCTCCAGGGAAGGAAGTGAGAGGGCTTAGCTGCTTGGTTGTGAGCAGAGAGTCCTTGGGAGCCACAGGACAAGGACAAGCAAGGAGCTGATTGCATTGCCCTTGGCAACCACACGTCCCAGCAGGTGGAGTCAATACAGCAGGCTCTGGGATGTGGCTTCCTGAAGCTCTGCTAAAAAAATCTATAATGTTCTTGGGAAGAACCAATCTTTCTCCAGGAAGCATAAGCCCCCTCCCATCTGTGGATAACTTAAAGGGATCCAGACACCAAGCTCAGGGGTCACTAAGGTGCAGACCCAGACCAGTAGCTTATAAGGGACAGGGCGGGCACTCGCCACACTTGATTACTTCTTCACCAGCACCTCTTAGCCCCATATTCCAATGGACTCCAAAGAAAATGTGTCTTTTGTTTGTTTGTTTTAATTTTTTGTCTCTTCTTTCCAGGCCATTGTTACAATGGTACCTAATGTTACTTGTACTTGATAATGTGCTAGTGTGTCTAGAAAATACTTGGCACATATTAACTCATTTGAAGCTCAAAAGAACTCACCCCATGGAGAAGATACTATTAGAACTGTCATTTTGGGGCTCGATCATAGAGACAGAGCATTTAAATACTTTGTCCAACATCACACAGCTCATCATGGGTAGAGACAGAGAGCGTAGTCTGTGCCCTTTTGAATACTTTCCCACTCCACCAGGGGCAAAGTAAGTCAGTTTCAGGACTAGCTCTTGCTTAGCAGAGCTAAGATAAGCCACCCAACCTCTCTGATCTTCCTTTCTTCATCTTTGGTGTGAACATGATTTCCATAATCCCTACATTATAGGGTTATGCCAGGTTGTCTGTTTTTCAGGGATGAGATGAGAAATGGACCCTCAAGGATGTTGATTGGCATTGTCCCTGAGCCATGCTCCCAGCCCCAAGATTTTATCTAGATGATCCACCAGCCTTTCTGTTAGTATTGCCCATCCTTCCCTGGTTCTGCTCATACTGTATCATTGCATGGTTGCCAAATGCCCCTCTGACCTCGTATCTAGCCAGCTCAATTGCCTGTGAGATCTCAGGTAGATTTTGTCTTCTGGGAACATCCACCCTTCCCAGGCATGCCTCATCTTTTGCTTTAGTGTTCTCCTACATGCTGCACATCCTTCTGTTATCATCATCACACCAGACTGCAGGTAAGTCCATAACTACAGACACACCCTCCTCATCCACTCAGGACTTCACAGTGCCCAGCAGCTTTCTCTGCCCTCTATCCACAATCTCCAGCAAGGTGCCTGGAACAAACATCAGTACAAATTTGTTATATAAATAACCAAACAAAAAAATGTAATATGTATATTTTTGTTTAGTAGCTCCTAAAAGATGGCAAGTATCTTTAAGGTGACAGATATATGTTTTGCTATTTGTTTCTGAATTTCTCACCATATCTAGCACCATCTAAGCAGAGCTGGTATATGAAAAAAGTGAGTGAAGTATGTGGACATGACATGTAAAGAGGATCCAACTCTTCTCTTAGCATTACACAGTAGCAGTCCAGGCACATAAGATCCGTAGTCCATGATACCTGATTTAAGTTACTAAATGACTCAATAGCTAGAGTCATGGCTATTCCTGATTGCAACTTAACTACATCTGCAATTAACTAAAACCCAAATGACTCAACATACTTGGAATGCTTTTTTTTTTCTTAATTAAATCATCTAATGTAAAATTTCTAATCTGGATCTTTGAGATGGGAATGTCCACATTTAATCCTGTTTTTTTGAGATGGTAAGATCTACCTTTAATTCACACCTGCTGTGGGCAGCCTATAGAAAGGACATGGAAAAAGGAATCTCTCTCTCTCTCTCTCTGCTTGCTCTTGCCTTCACTGCCAAGACCATTTCTTCACTGGCATTAGAGCCGTCTTCTTTGGGATTCTGGTATGTACTGAAGACCAGAGGAGATATCCAGCCTTGTAGACTGAACAACTGCTGCATTCTTGGACTTTCTGTTGGTAGCCATTGTTGGACTTGGCTGGACCACACCTAGTAAGCCATTATAATAAATCCCATGCAACACACATCCACCCAGGACTTCACTCACTCAGGGCTTCCAACATTCCTATATCTGATGCAGAGCCTGAGCCCATGAATATGGTAGTTGTTGCTGGGTTCAGGTCACCACACCAAATGAGGGTCATGGGGGAAACACTATTAGGAATCAGAGGCTGATGAGCAAGGCCCAGTGGCGTGAAGACCAACAAAGTGCAGAGGACAACCCACGAGGGTCATATGGAAACCCATTAGGTGGCAAAGAGAGAATGGTGCAGATGGAAATTTGGATGAACAAAGCCAAAAAAATGACTAGTTCTTTGGGGTTCACGAAACTCACCTGATTGAAACCCAGCCTATATCCAATGAGTTTGTACAAAACCCAAAATTCATGTACCATCCATTATTTCATTTAATCACTGAGATAAGAAAATGACAATTATTCCCAAGTCATTGTTGAGGAAACTAAGTGATGAAACCATTAGGCTCACAAGAGCCTCAAATGGCTCTTTTGGCAGTGTCTACTCTCAGGCCTTTGCTGGGTCTCCTAATGTCACACTGCACCTCCTGTGGGTCCATAGCTTCCCATAAACGAATTTTGGAGGTTGTTTTGAGAGGCTTCGAAAGTGTCTTAAGCAGCTGGACAGAGAGGTTTTGGGAGTGGGGTGGGGTGATAGGGAATGAGGAAGTTGGCTTGCTCCATCTCTCCTGCCTAGCCAGGACAAAATGGAAATGAAATAACTAAGGCCTCAAAAGCAGGCTTTGGCTTAAGTAAAAACAGAAATTGAAAGGCTCTGGGCAAACAATGTGGACAGCATGTCACTGCTTTCTGATGTGTGGCCCAGACCAAGCTTCATTCAGCCAGGGTGGAGTGTATCTGCCTCCTTTGTCTGTGTGGATGAGAGCAAAGCAGGAGGATTAGCCAACCCCCTGTGGACAAAGATACAAGCTTGCAATGCAGCTCAGGATGCCTTAGCTGGGGGGTCAAGAAGGTAGCCACGTCCAGAGCAGCCCTGCAGGGCTCCCCATTACCCACAGCTACCTGAATGACCCAAAGGGCTGGTGGGAGGTCACAGCAGGGGCGTTTCCATTTTAACCCCATTGTTTAGCCAAATGAAGCCAAGATGTTCCTGCCCCCCACTGGAGAAGTCAGCCCAGCTTCAATAATTTCTGAGTGCTGACAGATAATTCAGAGATATTGGATATTTCACCACCTGGGGACTGCCCTTCACTACCGCAGCAATCCGTTACTGCCCGCCAACCAGGGGCCATGCAGAGGCCCCGGGCCCCCTCACGCCTTTACGATCAAGCTCCTGTGTCTTGAAAAATATTGCTTGAATTTATTTATATAATCAGGTTAGGAAGGCAGTGAGTTATTGTGAAGTCAGCATTCTTCTGTCTTCCTCTCAACTAATCCTTTGTTTGAGATTCTGCTCAAAGGACTCCTATTACTAATGCAATTACATGCTACCTGGTAAAGAGTAATCCAGAAGAAATTAAGCCCCTTCTCAGATTGTATTTTTTCACTCAGAGCACCTTTCTTCTAAAACTGAGTGCTGACATAAGTCAATTAGCTACTGATTTTATGATCCCCTCCATTTAAGGAAAATATATAGAGACCCTAGATGTTGCCCTCACAAGTACATATGTCATCTCCTGAGGGAAGGCTGGCCTGCAGTTGGTGCATCAGCTTTGGAGGCCTCTGAAGAAAATGTTTCAAAGGAGCTGAAACACATTCAGAACAGGGTTGATCCTAACAACAGCAGAGCACAAGGCTACCCCTCTTCTAAGCAATGCATTTGTGCTTTATCCGGGTGTCACGGAAGTTACTCTACCCTTGTTCCTCAGGGTCTTCCACCCATCTTAGGACAAATGTGAACAAGAGCATATTCACTGTGTTTGTGTCACCGTGACCATAATTGCAGACAGGAAAAGAAAAGCAATAAAAAACCAAATCAAAACAAGAACAAAAAAAAAAGGAAGAAGAAGAAAAGAAAGATTTGGTCTCACAGTTTCTGGTGCCAGCTCAATGCGGCTGAGAATGCATGACAGTTGGAGGGTGTGGCAGAGACCCTCGTGTCATATTGGAATAGAAGGTAAAGAGTATCACAAGAACCTGGAATGGTTATAACCCTCAAAGCCCCTCCCCCTCCTCACCCCCCATTGACCTACTTTAGCCTACTAGGTCCCACCTCCTAAAGGCTCCACAGCCTTCCAAAACTGGCATCACCATACAGGGACTAAGTGTTCAGAACTGAGTTTGAGAGTTCAAATTCAAACCATAACAGCAAATAAGATGACTGCAGACTCTAAGAATATTCTTCCTAATTTGAGTTATAACAGGGGTTATAACCCTGAGAACCTAAAGTCCTAGACTGCTACTTATTTCTGCCATGAGCCATGTTCTATGATGGATGAAAGAGGATGCAGAGATTTATAATGTGGCTGAGTTTGCCCTGGCAACCTATGAACAGAGGAACAGGAAGGATGGCTTAGGCATACTTGGAAGAGTTGGAAAGGGGTGAGGGCCCTGGAAAGAAGACAAATCGTCTGTTCTAGGAGCAAGTCACTGGTCAAGCAGTAGTGTGATTATACTTCAAATATCCAGCATGCCCACCAGGGGGACAAAGGGCAAAGCGGCTGCCATTAGCCATCAAGGCAGAGATCAAGAGTCTCTGACTTTGAGGGCTGAGTGGTGGCTTCAGGGTGCTGAGAATGCACTACTTCTTAATCTGCCTTACAGGGGAATTGGCTTTCTAAAACCCATCAGGTGCATACATATGACGTAAGTGTATTTTCTATCCATTGGTTATACTTCAATTAAAAGTTTCCCTAAATGAAAATGGCTGCCTCTGAGGACCAAGCGAGGAGATGGGGAATTATTGTATTTGAAGGCCAACCTAGCTGATAGCTCTATTATTTTTAGCAGCATGTATATATTACTTGGATAAAAATTAATTATTTTCATGCTGCTTCATATCAGACCATTGGGTGAATTCTTGAATATAAAAAGTGCCTTGGCCCCTAAAGGCAAATTCCCTGAGCTGTGTTTAAGCTCCAGGAAGGTGAGTATCAGGTGACTCATGGAAGTTACTCTCTAAGCATCCTGCCTCCAATAGCTTGGCAGGAGAGGCCCTGTCATGAAGTGCACAAGTCCAAGATACAGGCTTTGCCAGGCAGCTGCAAAGATGCAGAGTCTCAGCCAGGATTCTGCAACACACAGTTTGGCCTGAGGAACCTGAGGTTTTTGTTTCCTTCCTTCCTTCCTTCCTTCCTTCCTTCCTTCCTTCCTTCCTTTCTGTTTGTCCTTTTTCTTTCTTCTCTCTCTCTTTTTAAATAACTTCATTGGTTCTAAAGTAAATTTTCAAAAACAAAAGGCCAAGAATTCAATGAAAAAAAATATTTCTTAAAGATTAAGACAAGATACAAACTGGGATAAGAGACAAAGGAAATGTGTTCTCCTTGATATCAAAGGGAAATGGGCAGTGAGTGACCCTGGCAGAGAAGACATCTGAACAGCCACGTCAAGCATGACAGCTCACTGGTGTCACTATCAGGGAAAAAAATACCAGGTTCCTCCAAAATTAAATAAAACCACCATATAACCCAGCAACACTATCACTAGGTCTCTATCAAGGAACTGAAGTCAGCATATTCAAGAGAAAACTGCATTCAAAATTCCTATAGCAGGATCAAGTCAAATTAAGTCCAGCTGACTAGTGGATAAGAAAAACGAGATACACACACAGACTGCCATTCAGTCATATAAAAGGAATAACTTCAGCCTTTTCCAACAGCATGGATATCACTGGAGGGCACTGTGCTAAGCAACATAACTCAGGTACAGAAAATCAGGGAACACATGATCTCAATTTTTGAAGTAAAAAAGCTGATGTCATAGAGGTTGAGAGTCAAGTGGCTGAGGGATGAAGGAAGTGTGGGATGTGGTCCAGTGGCTCAAGGCTGAGTTAGATGGGGAGAAACGAATTCTGGGGCTGAGCATAGTAACAACCATCAGCAATATTTATTGCATGTTTTAAAATAATTAGGAGAGGATTTTGAACATTCTCACAATGAAGGAATGATGAATGTTTGTGGAATATCAGAGGACAAGCCACCCAGGGAGCCAAGTCATGAAGGTCAGGGAGTGGTGACCCAGGTCTTTAATCTTATCACTTGGGAAACAGAGATCCCTTTGGATCTCTGTAAGTTCAAGGCCTAACAGCCTGGCAGTGGTGACGTACACCATTAGTCTCAGTACTTGGAAGGCAGAGGTAGGAGGATCTCTGTGAGTTCAAGGCCAGCCCGGTCTACAAAGCAAGTTTCAAGACATTCAGGACTGTTGAAAAGAAAACCCTGTCAAGAGAGAGAGAGAGAGAGAGAGAGAGAGAGAGAGAGAGAGAGAGAGAGACAGAGAGAGACAGAGAGAGACAGAGAGAGACAGAGAGAGATTGATTTTCTGATATTCCAGACTATTTTTTATATTTATACAATATATCACCACAAATGTTTAAGGTGATCAAATTGCTACTAATTGCCCTGATCTGGTCATTATACAATGTATACTACATCAAAAAAGAATTAAAGCAACATTTGTAGTCTTGGAATAGAGAAAATTACCTTATTTACAGATACCTTATTCTATGTAGGATAAAAAATCAGAGAAAATCTCCTTGGCCACGTTTATGGAGGTCAAGGTCATGTGGGTAAGGCCTCTTATATTGGTGGGTCCCTCTCATTCCCCTCCCAGCAGGCATTCAGAAAGGTGGTTCCCCACATGTGTGACAAAATGGTCCTGCTTCTGCTCATCATTCTGCGGTGTTATTAGTGAAATGATGATGCTGTCTCTCAGCTTTGCTGTTGACTCTAAAAGCAAGCTGACTTGCCCTCTGCAGGAAGGCACCCCAGGTGGGTGTGACTCATACTCAATGGATAAGCAGTCAGAGTGGCACTTGACAACACGATTCTCCCTGACTGATGTCTCTCAGCTTCCAAACTCTCAAACCTGTTGGTGGCTTGGGAATCTCATAGTTTGGAGGGTTCTCCATAGTTGCTGAAGTGAGGAACAGAGCTCAGCCCGTCACCATGGCCCAGTGAGCTGCCCTAGGGTTCAGCTAGTGGCATGTGCCTGAGTTTGGTCCCCTGAAACCTAGGAGAAAATCTAAGGATCTGAGAAGGCTCCTCTCCTCCTTGGTTGTCTTGGAGACCAAGAACCCCTGAGAGAGCTAAGGTGCTTCCAACTTCCTCAGCTTCCCTGGGGAGTAAGGCAGATTTTTATCAAATGGCAAGTCAAGAACTTTCTTCATTACACAAAGAACCACTTTGTCAGATATATTCTTTCTTTGTGATTTAAATTTTCATAAATTTTACAATGTGTTTTGGTCTTACCCATCCTCCATTCCCTTCTTGTAGCTCCTCTGACTCCCCCCACCCCACCATTCCCCCATCTTCGTTCCAGCTCCCCCCACCCCTTTTAGCCCACTAGGTCCAATTGGTGCTGTGCATAGGTACGTAGAGTCATTCACTCGGCACTGGTGACCTATCAATGGCTGTCCACACCCACAGAAAAGTGACGTCTCTCTCAGTAGCCATCAGGGATCCTTGGCTTATTAGACAAAAGTTGGGTATAGGGATGTCCTCTCCTCTCCATGATGAAAATTTTAACATTCTTGATCTTGTACAAACTAATCACAGCTGTTGTGAGCTCATGTGTGTACAACCATGTCACATCCGAAGGCCAGTCTTTCACAACACATCCTTCAGTTTCCACACTCTTCCTGGCGTCTTTCACTCTGTGTTTACTGACCCTTGGAGAGGTGTTAACCTCTGGCTATGGCTGAACATTCGCAGTTGCTTATCCCTGGCATTTTGAGTAGTTCAGAGTCTCAGCACTAACCTGTACTCTCTGTAATGAGACTCTAATCAAGGCCAAGAGCTGCACAAATCTATGATCTAATAAGTATTTAGAAGAGGGCTTGAAAACTCCTCATTTATCAAGACAACATCAATAGGTGCTCCAGGAGGGCCTAGGGCTTCCCTAGCAGGGGATATACAGCCTAGAGCATGGATTCTCTCCTGTGCAATTTCTTTCTTACATTTCTTTTTAACGTTTTAAATATGACACTAAGTATTGAACCTAGGACCTCAAGCCCGCTAGGCAAATCCTCTGCCACTGAGACACAGCTCCAGGCCTCTTTTTATTTTTTATTTTGAGACAAAGTTTCACTAAGTTTCCCAGACTGGCTTTGAACTCTGTGTGGCTCATCTAGGACTCCATCCCCCTGTTCGGGCCTCCCCAGTAGTAAAGAAGACAGACCTTTACCATCAAGCTTTACTGTGATCCATTCTTTTTAGGGACCTTGTTAGAAGAAATTTGGAAGCCCAGACCATGACCCTAACAAGGCTGGAGCAGTGATGTGTACAGTTTTCCTTCGAGACTGAAACATTTCATCCTACAGATAAGCTCTTTGATGGGGAGGTGAACAACTCACAATAGCTTCCAGAAGTCCCTGAAACTCACTAGATTCACTAGGCCCCTCTTTCCCAGAGTAAGCAATAAAGCTACAAAAAAGAAAAAGAAAAAAGCTCTAGAACAAGCCAAGCTAAAAAAAAAATAGTAAAAGGTTCTAAGACCAGACCACCTGTTAAAAGAAAAAAAAAACAAAAAACAAACAAACAAACAAAAAACCAGGCAAGCTGCCACCAACTGAAGGCCCTTGAGAGCGCATGATCCAGCCTGGTGAGCTACCTGCAGGCCATGCAGTGTGCTCTCGGTTCCCAGCTTGTCTTTGAGTTATTTTTGCTCCTGTGGCTCCTCCTCACCTGCATTTTTGTAAACAACTCCAATAAAACTCATGGTTCACCAAATTGGACTTTGGTGGCATCCATACTTTGTATGTCCTCTCTCTCTGTCTCTCTCTGTCTCTCTCTGTCTCTCTCTCTCTCTCTCTCTCAGACATGTGTCTCCCCAGGAAAATTTTTGTCATACAATAATCAGAAAGCTAGGAGCTGCTGAACACTTGCTCTCCCCGCTTGTTAACGGTAGTTCTGAAATCAAGCTACCTGGATTCATGCCTGATTCCTTGAGCAGTACCCATGTCAACTGAATGCATAGCTCCCCTTTGTAAGCTCCATCTTCCCTATCTGTGAACAGGCTTTTTTCCTCCACAAAAATCTCCCCACTTCAGTGAGTAGGAAAGTAAAGAGCACTGAGAATGAAGTAAGGTCCAGAGAAGGGAGTTGTGCCTCTGCCTCTCCTCCTGACACAGGGGAGACCCTGCTCAGGGGATGCAGGAGCAGCTGGCTTAGGGAAGAGCTGGATCTCAGGCTAGCCACACCAACCCAGAGGGGCAGAGGCTAGCTGTTTACTTGGCTTGTCCAAATGACTTATTACACCCGCCCGGCAAGGGAGAGAGAAGGAAGAAGATAAAAAATCATAACATCGATTTTCCAGCACGTGAAGCCAGCAATGTTATTTCCAGATCCATCCTTTTTGAAATTAAATTAAATAAAGTTTAGCTCAGTTTGTCAATTTGCTGAAAACCTTCTCTGTCCAATTCTCTCCTTGGTGGTGACAGAGTGCACAGGGTGTTTTTCCTGGGGAAGCATTATTGCATTAGGAGAAGCATAAGCCTGTGATGATGTTCCAGAATTTAAAGAGTCTTTTCTGCCCAATGAGGTGTCAACTTGCAAGTACTTTCTCCAAAGCCATTAGGCAGGTGGTTCAGCAAACGGGGGTCCAGCAAAGAACACTCCATGAATGAGGTGTAGCTGAAGGACTGGGTTCTTCTGCAGAGATGTAATCCCTCCAGTGGAGACTGAAATTGTCCCTCTGCCTCAAAGTCACACTTCCAGAAAAACAGAAGCATATTCCTCTTTTGCTTCAATTATGAGATTTTTCTTTCTTTCAAAAACAATAAAAATGTGCCAGTTATTTCAGGGAGAAAACATAATCTTGAAGCTGCCTCAAGGAGAGTGTTTGCCAAGCCCCAACTCACCCAGGTGAGGGGCTAATAAAAGCCTCTGGAGGGGCCAGGCAGGGGCAGACAGGAGTAATAAGTAGCCTGTCAGTCATCCTAACCAGCCAGAACCACCAGCAGGACCTGGGGAGAGATTTCCCACTGTTAAGAGGCGAGGCTGTGAGTGGGGTTAATAAAAGCTGGTTCTATTGCCCAGCCTCAACAGGAGGGTTCAGTAATTAACTGCGGTTGCCTTCAGTTTTCCACCGAGACCAGTGATCCCTGAAAGGTATGGACCACAGACTTAAGGAAGAGGGCAGGATGGCCAAGGGACCAGTGCTTAATCAGAAGCCACAGTCTAAGGACTGAAGCATCCCATGAGGTTCAAACTGTTAGGGGCATGCTCACATGTCTAAGAGACTGACTGTCCAGGGTGGCTGTAAAGGAGTCAGTGGCCCACTTCAGACCTTCACTAGTAGTTTCTCACTTGCTCTTCAAAGCCTGGCTGTATGGTGTCTGTTACCTTCCTGCTCCCATGACATCTTCCACATTCCTCAGCAAATACCCTCCAGTACCCAGCACTGTCATCCCTAGGGCTCCAGTACCCCAGTATGCTTTGCCCAAAGCAGAGGAGTGCTCAGTTTGATTAAATAAGGAGGGGGACCCCAGGGAGCCCCTGAGAGCCTGACTGCACACACAGCCCCTTTCAGAATGGCTTGACAGCTGACGTTAATGGCAGTGCAAATGTTCCATAGGCCAACCGAGATGCAGCAGGTGCATTTTTATTGCTTTGGAAGAATGCACCTGATAGGTGATTCAGAGGAAGAAGGAAACTGCATCTAGTGTAAGCCCGTTCTTGTCTATGGGGGGAAGACTAGCATTGCTCTCTCAGCATTTGTGTCCCACCTGTGCCCACTATATGTGTGTGAGTCACTCTCTCTTGTTCTGTGTTTGTGTGCACTCCTGCATGTGTCTGTCATTCTCATTCTTTTCTCTCTTGCTCTGTGTGTGTGTTGTGTGTGTGTGTGTGTGTGTTTGCTTATATCTGTCTCTTTCTCTTGCGCTCTCTTTCTGTGCGTTTGCACATGTGCCATGTGTCTATCGGCATCTCTGCTTCTCTCTCTCTCTCTCTCTCTCTCTCTCTCTCTCTCTCTCTCTCTCTGTGTGTGTGTGTGTGTGTGTGTGTCTGTCTGTCTGCCTGCCTGACTAACTGTCTTTCTCACATGAGTACATGCATACAGGTAGTCATACAGTTAGGCTCTGTCAGTAGACATGAACTACTGCTGAAGAGATGCCCCCAAAGCACCAAACATTTCAGAACACATTGAATAAATAATCTCCAACCTGGAGGAGGTGACAGAAAGGAAGGGCCTACACATCTTTGGCTTGGCATGAGTAAACTGAGAGTCCTGACAGGGATGAGAACCACTCTGGTGCAGCTGAAGGGCAGAGCCAATGGCAACAGCCACGGTGCCAGCCCAGGAGCAGAAGGGGGGGGGGCAGGGTCCCAGCAGTGGTCAGCTCTTGGATTTTCCTTGTCCAGTCTGTGAGATTGCTCGGTTAAAATTTTTCTTTTGAAATCATCTTAGTTTTTAAAAATGGCTCTGAAATGTAGATTGTTTTCATTAATCACACAGAGGTTTTAAACTTTCTAAAGGTGTTTAATCCTAAATCAGAGACCCACAGCCAAACATTAGGCAAAACTCAGGGAATCCTGTGGAAGATGGGGAGGGATTATAGGCACATCACCTGCTGGGTGAAGCCTCTCCGATGACAGCTGGACTAGACACCCATCTATGAGTACAGCAGAATGCTATTAGGAGTCACATAGCTGGCTTGTTTGTTTTTCTTTTTGTCATTCTTGTTTGGTTCTAGCCTAGGACTCTAGGGCTCCCACCCACTTCTGGGTCCTGGCCCTCAGGGGTTATGGGTCTCCAGCTGTTCCAGTCACCAGCTGGCCACTCCCACATTTCCATGTCATCTTTACCCCAGCACATTTTGTAGGCAGGACAAATTGTAAGCCAAAGGATCTACGGCTGAGTTGGTGTCCCAGTCTCTGCCTGGAAGTCTTGTCTGGTTATAGGAGATGGCCGGTTCAGCCTCCATATTCTCCATCACTAGGTGTCTTAGCTAGTTGTCACCCTCATAGATTCCTGGGAGTTTTCATTCTCTAGGTTTCTAGCTCATACCAGCTGCTCCCAGGTGGGGGTCAGGGGAGAGTGCCCAGACTTACTATGGTCTTAAGGAAGAATATTAGCTTCCTAAGCTTTGAAGTTCTCATTGTAGAAAGTGCATAGGAGCCAGAAATCCAGGTAAAACTTCCTGCCCCACCCAGCATTTGGTAACCAGTGACGACATCTCCTCTTTTGTCTTGGATTCATCAAATATGCCATCAAAAGTCACTAGTCCTACAATTGGTATGCTGGCACACTCCTGTTACCTTAGCAACTGGAAAACTGAGGCAAGAGAATCTTATTCCAGGCCATCTTGGACTACATAGCAAGACTCTGTATCAAAAGGTAAGCAGCTAACTAACTGTCTCACTCACTCACTCACTAGCTCTCACTCCTGAAGAAAACTGAAAGCCCACAGAAGTTAGGAACAATCAAATGTGTCTCACATCTTGTCCTGTCTCTGTCATTCCCATGACCAAAGTGTTATTTGTGTCATTTGTTACATGTAATAACCTGTTTTCTTGCCAGCTCTTTATTTTAACAAGCCAACAAAGTGAGCACTCCTGTTTCTAAAAGATAAGCTAGCCACATTAAACTACAGGCCTGCATTTCACCTGCCTCAGCACCTCAGTCACTAAGATGACATGCATGTGCTACCACACCCAGTTTAGTATAGAGAACATTGACTGACAAAATTATCCTTCAGTCCTGAGACTGGGAGCCTGTAAATGTGTGGGTCACCAGACACTGGTGTGTACCCCCAACCCCAACACACACATAGGAAGTACTCTGGCTCTACGGGACCTTCCCCACCAAGCTGACTCCAAACTATACTATCAGGTGTAGAGATTAATGTGTCTGTTGGTTTTCAGTTCTTTAATATGACCATAGCAACACTTATAGAAAGAAGTTGGTACATCTCGATTTTAAAGGCTGCTGTTGATTGGGAAGGCACAGCAAAGGTACAAATGAGTTTTGGTCAGCTCCTAAAGTGCACCTTCTCCCTGACCTTAGACACATGAGGATTTGTTTTCCCATTTGTAGGCCTGGTGTGGCTCCATCACCCTCCATCCTCCATCATCCAGGGTGGCTTTCTAAAGATAGACAGAAGGCTCCTGTAAGCCACTTATTCTTCACTCATTAACAGAGATCAGTAAACGCTATGGTGTTCATTAAAATGCTGCTCCCCAGCACTCTAATATTGTTTTTCTTTGAAAGCTAACTTTAGCTGCTGTGAGATCAATGAAATGAAGGATTACAGAGAGGGTAATCTCACCGTACCTTTTTGAGTGCATCTTGGGGGTGAGCAAGCAGTTCTGATTTATTGCTACTTGGACCCATGCCTCTCATTTGAATGATATTTGTTAGGGCTCTGCCCAGTCCCCCCAAGGTCATGCAAATTTGAGGCAGGGTAAAGAGCCAAAAAGTGACAGCCCTCTGCACACAGGAGCTGGTGACTTTTGACCTCACTTGGGTTTGCTTTTATGACTTTCATATCCCTGAAGTTATTTAAAAGAAGATGAAATATGACAGGTGCTGGAGTTGGCAAATGCAGCCAGTTGATTGCATTCGGGGCTGTCAGTGGGAACCCCTTCCTGGAACATCGTCAGCACATTTGACAATGCTCTCTTCATTGCTGCCCTCGGCATTTCTTCCCAACCCGCAGAGCAAAAATGCTGTGCTCACAGGTGGACCAAACATTTGCTCTCTGCTGTCCAGCTTCACATTTAGGTCTGTCTGCACCAACTAAGAGTTCAGGTGAGGTTCATTCCTCCTGGCTCATCAGTACCCAGAGATACAACATATGGTAGCTGAATATAGCCAATCAGAGCACCACGGCGATCCAGGGCCATGGTGAAGACCTTAGCCTTCAAGATAGGAACGTGACTTTAAGAGGGTCAATGAATGCTTTCCCCTGGATTTTCAAAGGAACAATGAGAAAGAGTGTCTCTCTCCTACTAAGGGGCCTAGCATGATGTAAACCTTGAGCCACCATGTGAGAAGGTCCTGGAGAAAATACAGGATATAGCAGAGGAGATAAAGATTGAAAATAGACCTCTTAGGAAATGATTGACAACTGGATACAGCAAGGTATAACAACTTTGGCCTGTGTCTCAATCAAAAGATGCATGAGTAACAAAGGTACATTTTACTATGAATTGAGATGCACAAAAAATGTCTTAGCCTATAATTCTATTCACACCAGCTTCTTAAAATTAAAATACCATTGCTATTGACCTTTGCTTTCTCCTGAAAGTAAAGATACCATGTGTCCGCAAAGCCTTACCCCAACACTGGCATCTTGAGAGGCTGGAGGGTGAAGCTGAGTGCATCATGGAAATAAATCTTACCTCAGTACTTGACTCAGTGTACAGCCAACAGATGCTGAGTCATGACTCTTGGATGCTATTTTCTATTTACCACAATAGTCATGAAATCTTAATTGTCTTGATTATTTAGGCTAAGAGTATCTTAAGCATTATATATATATATATATGTATATATATATATATGTGTGCATGTGTGTGTGTGTGTGTGTGTGTGTATCAAAAATAGCATGCATACACAGAAAAACCAGAACCACCCCACTCTACCAGCCCAAGCCTTCCATCTTTGTGGTCTCTGCAGTCTTAGCAAAGGTCTAAAGGATCCAGCAGGAGTAAGTTACTATGAGTCTGTCCCCCCACCCCATGCCCACCATCAGCCTCTACATGCTGTTGCTTGGCTTGGCAATTGCTGGAGATAAGCAATGAAAAGGAAGAAAAATACCAAGCTGGGAATATGCTCACTCCTTACCTAATGAAGGTATGTTTCAAAAACTCCAGTGGATACCTGAGACCACAGGGGGTACCAGCTCTACAGTCTTCAGAAAACTGAGGCAGCGACTATGTGAATGAAGGGTGAGTAGCATCTACAGTGAAGATAGGTCAGGTTTGTGGGAAGTGCACATCCCATGCGGGTTGGAGATGAATGCTGTGTTGATTCCTTATGCTTCCTGGAATGGTGTAGGTAGGCAGGGATAAGCAGAGTGGGAGGAATAATATCTAATGCTGGGCAGTACAGGAAGGCAACTAGTTTATTATAATTAATTGACTCTTTTAAAATAGCAGTAGAAAGTGGATTCTGCATGTTACCCAGCACAGAGAAATGGTACATGGTTGAGATGGGCAAAGTAGCTCTTTAACCTGTAATCCTAACATTTGAGAGGCAGCAATGGGAGGACTACATTGTCCTCAGAAATCAGGGAGGAGGAGGAGAAGAAGAAAAGAAAACAACCATGTGACTTGTTCTTGATGCTATAGGGGCTCACTGTTCAGACACTAATTCTCATAAGAGACTCTGCATGTACACTCTTGAACAAGGTTGGACGCTCTAAAGAATATCAGTGCCTTAAAGTAGGACTGAATGCATTTTGCATAAACAAATGGCCGAGTTCCTCCAGGACAAGGGTTGGAAAGTTATGCCTTAAAAGTGGGTGTCAGTGTAGACCAAAGGAACACAACTGAAGGCCCAAATGGCTACATATAACTTTAGTCATTTAATATCTGAGGGAGGTGCCGAAACATATGCTGGAGAAGAGAAAGCATCTTTAACCATCTAAATGACCCTAGGAAAACTGATGTCCACAGGCGCAAGAATGAAATTAGATCCATATCGATTGCCTTGCACACAAACTAACTCCAAATAGATCAAAGACATAAATGTGGTACCTGAAACTTCTACAAGAAAACATAGGCAGTGCCCTACACAATATAGTTGTAGGAAAGAACTTTCTGAATAGAGCTTCACTTATCCAAGAATTAAGACCAACATTTAATAAATGGGACATCATAAAACTAAAAAAACCACATAGCTAAAGAAACTGTCAACTGCAAAATGAGAAACTGCACAGAATGGAAGAGAATCTTTGCTGGCTATCGATCCGATGGAGTATATTAACATATGAAGATTAAAAAATAAGTAAAACAAACAAGCAAATAAATAGAAAGACTCATTCAAACAGTGGGCCTGAGACTTGAACAACAGTTCTCAAAAGAAGAAGGGGGAAAGACTAAGAAATATCTCAAAAATTGTTCCTCATCCCTAGCAACTAGGGAAATAAAAGTTAAAACAATTTGCGATTTCATCTTATCCACATTAGAATGGCAAAGACCAGCAAAGCATATGTCAAAAGGACGTGACATTCTCCCCACAGATACTTGCTCAGCCATGTTTACTGCTGCTCTGCTAAAACCAGTCAGGATCAGAAACAACCTAAATGTCCTTCAACCTCCATACAGAAAATAAAAACGTGGTACATATGCACTATGAAATAGTATTCAGCAGTGAAGAAAAATGAAATCATGAACTTTGGCAGATAAATAGATAAAACTAGAAATGATCATATTTGAGTGAGGTAACCCAGACCCAAAATACTCAAATGTACTCTCCTACTGGGGGCTTTTAGCTCTAAATCTTCAGATGTGAGTGTGTATCCCATAGTAACTATAGAAACAAGACAAGTGAAAAGGGACCATTGCCAGCAAGCAGAGGTAGGGAGCAATAGAAAAGGAAGAGCAGGGTATGAATGATGTGCTTGGGGAAAGGGGTTCTAATTAGGGGCAGGAGACAGATGTAGAAGGAGAAAAGAGGACAGGATAACAAAGGATGTCTAAAAAGGTCATAAGTAATCATAATACTAACTAAAGAAACCTGTAACACACAGTCTATATAAATATACATATATCCTCTACATTAAAATTTCTCCCCCTCCCAAGAAAACTAGCCCTAATGGCATGGGTTCAGGAGAGCTGGTCCTGACCTTTGATGGCCCTTGAAGAACTGTCCCCCACATCAGCTACCTCTACCAGAGAGCTGGCCCCACCCCTCTCCATGCATAAGATAGAGCTAGACCTGATGGTGTGGGCATAGGAGAGATGGCCCTGACCCTTGCCTGAGAGGGACAGTCCTGTTGGAGGCCTAGACTGAACAACTCAGCTACCATGCAGGCCCACATCCAGGGCTTTGAGTTGGCCCACCCCAACATCTACCCCATCTATGACCTGCTGGAGCTTGTGACCTGAACCATAGCTGCAGGATTTCCATGACCCAGGAGTTTTACTGAGGATCCAGTATTGATGGTACCAAAAACCAGAGGCCTTGAACCAGACCAATAACTCATTGCAATGAAAAATTTCAAGTAAGGCTGTTTGGGCAAAAGGATATACTGCATGACACACTGCAGCTCCCAAGATCACCATAACAAATTAATATATGATGGAGAGGCAGGAAAGGCCAAGGAGTAAAATGATTTTTTTTATTTTCTTTTTGAGAGGAGGCTATACCGGAGGAAGGTGGACATGGAAGAATTGGGAAATGAATGGGATCGGGGTACATGATGTGAAATTCCCAAAGAATCAATGAAAAAATATGAGAAGAAAAAATAATAAATCAAAAATTCTAATTCTTCTTCAAGTACCAAAGACCATCAAATAAACAATGGCCAAAATAACCCCCAACACCAGAAATGAGAAGCCACCTTTTGAGTTGATTGTCAAGGTTGTCTGAGAGACACCTAAAACATTATAGACTACTGCTGTTACCCTTGGTTGCCCTTAAGAGGTCGAAGGTAAGTCTCTACATCATGTGCCTCAAACTCATGAGCCAAAGGCTCTTGAGCTGGAACTGACCAGAAAGTCCTCTCCCTGAGAACTTATTTCATAGTACCAAAAGGTACCAAACAAACTTCCAAAACAGGAAAGCAAGCAACAACCGTGTCTAGCTATGATGTCTGCAAACCACCACAACAGCCAGCCTAGTACAATAGCAGTAAGGCTGTAGCAGGGGCATACATGCCTTGGAAGTAACCAGTCACTCTCTCATTGTACTAAAGGCCCAATAAATAAGAGGGAAACCATCCCTGGTACTGGGAATCTAATGACCTATCCAGGCCTAATAAAATCATAGATCTTGGAGAAGAACCTACAATCACCACTTTAGTATACATCAGCATAATCCCTGACTACCTTTTAAGTATCTATCCTTATACCCACAGATAAGTGAAGTATTCACCTCTCATCAAGAAAACTTCTCTTTGCACCAGATGGAGACCATTTCTGAAAACTACAACCAATCAAAGTGCAGAGCTGTGGATCCCTTTTCTAAAAGGGTTTATCAACAGTGATCCACACCTAAGGCTTGGGGGAACATTGTGGACGAGACAGAGGGACAGGGAGTGTGCTTTGAGACTGATTGTCTCCTGGGAATGTCAGAAAAAAAGTACACTCTGAAACAGCTCACCAACATGGCTGCCAAATGTGGGCTGAACAAGTACATCAACAATAGACATGCTGAGCAGCCAGGAGAAACCCCATGAAGCCTCAGCTCTACACAAAGATCTACAGGTAATCAAGGAATGCTGAGAACAGAAAGCAGTCTTACTCAGGGAAGAACATACCAATAGTTAGCCAGTACCCAACTGTCAGCCTCGAGAACACACATGTGAGTAACACTATATAGACTGAGCAGGATATACATATATATGTTGTAAAAGGTTCTGGCCCAGACTTTCCCGGCTAGCCCAGAGGTTTGGTCCCACTCTCAGCCTTGCTTAGCCTCAAATAATCACACACAGGCTTATATTATTTTTATACTGATTGACCTATGGTCCAGTGTAATTTACATATAATTTGCTAGCTCCTTCATCTGAACTCAACCCATCTTGTTCAGCCATGCAGCTCAGTACTTTTTCTCAGAGTAGCATTTCAGCTTCTTTCCTCTGTGTCTGCTACATCTCCTCATCATGTCTCTGGAAGCTCTCTCTGGCATCTGTCTGGCATCTGCCCTGCTCTGAGATGTTCCTGTGTTTTCTTAGCCTGGTAGCCTGGCCCACACTTCCTGTTTGCCTTTGGCCAATCAGCTTTTTATTAAACCCATAGGGGACAAATATTTACAACATTACCAGCATAATCCCACTGCAGATATATATATATACACATATATATGTGAATATATATGTATATATGTACTACACATATGCACATAACAATAATTAATGAAAAAAGAGGTCATGCATTTGAAAGGGAGCTGGAAGGAGTATATGGGAGTGATTAGAGGGAGGAAAGGGCAGAGGGAAATGACATGGTTAAATCATCAAAAGAGCTTAAATATGCAGAAAGTAGGTGTCAAGTTGACAAGGAGTGTCTTGAGATGATTAGTATCTCAACTGACAGGCTCTAGAATTGCCAAGAAGACAACCTTCTTCCTATGTCTGTAAAGGAATTCCCAGATTGGTTTAATTGAGGTGGGAAGACACACCTCCACTGTAAGGGGCACTGATCATTCCCTGGACTGGGATCGTGGACTGAATGAAAAGGAGACCATGAGAACACCCACATTTGTCTTGGTTAGCTTCTTCACTAGGAATGCAATGCAACCTCACATTCTGGCCCCCATAACTGGCAGCCATGATCAACCCTCCCTTCTTCAGTTCACTTTTCCCAGCTATTCTGTCCCAGTAACAAGAAAAATAACTCCTATGACTCCATGCATCAGGTAAAAGATGTGCTAACAAAGACAAAGGAAAACAAAACTTAGGAGTTTTTGGTTTCTGGAATTTTCAATTTAATATTTTTTGGATGTATTTACCAAGACCTTGGACACAGAACTACAGAAAAGGGTGAACCTCTGTGTCTCCACCTGAGGGGCAGGTAAATAAGTGAAAAACCGCAAGTCAGGTGTGATGATGCACATCCGTAATCCAAGCATCTGGGAGGTGGAGGAAGGAAGATCAGAGCTCTGGCCATCCTCAGTTATGAAGGACTTTAAAGGCCAGTCTGCAGTATACACGACCCTCTCTCAACAACAACAGCAAACAAAGAAAACCAGTGCAGCCTCTACAGTCTGCTAAGGAGATGATGATGGCCACCATGGGGCTCTAGGGAACCTGGCCTCTGAGGCTGACACTCACTCTCACTTCTGAGCCACGACTGGGAGTCAGGTCCAGTGGCAGTTAAGTTCAAATTCTAGTTTACCACCGTGGTGGCTTGAATGAAATTGGCCCCATAGGCTCAAATGTTTGCATGTTTAGTGTCCTGTTGGTGAGCTGTCAGGAAGAGAAGAGCTGCTTCATTGCAGGAGGTGTGTCCTTGTTAAAGGAGGTGTATCACTAGGGGTGGGCTTTGAGATTTCAAAAGCCTATAGGCCTGTCCTCCCTCCCCCTTCTGCTTGTGGGTCAGGATGTAGCTCTCACCTACTCCTTTAGCACTATCTTGTCACCATGCTCCCTGCCATGATGACCATGGACTCACCTGAAAACCAAAAGCCAGCTCCCAATTAAATACTTTCTTTAGAAGACTTGCCTTGGTCATGGTGTCTCTTCACAGACTAAGACATCTACTAAGTAGCCAGCCATGTCCTGTAGGTCAGCCATGCAGCCCTGAAGAGACTTTTACCCACCTATAAAATGATGAGAGTGGCTGAGCAACCACAAAGGTAACAAAGGTGACATCACTTATAAAGCAGAGGCCGGAAGGTGCCAGTTTTCCTTCCTCCAGTCCTAATTGGTTCAACAAGCTTAGCACTGTGTACAATTCACCAAGAGCAAGGATCCAGGGACTAAGTGGCTTCTGGGCACTGTGCACTGGAGCAGATGCTTTCAGCGGAAGAAAGGGGAGCCTAGCTCCTGCAAAAGCACCTGGCTACACTCAGAGTGCACATATCCTGAGAGAGGGTTTTGAGCAAGGGACCAACCAGCTCACTTACCAATGCCAGGAGCCAACTCTAGGAAAGGACAGAACACCAGACAACTCCAGAAATGGCTATGAGCCCTGTGTGGGTGGGGTCTGGATCATGAAGGATAAAAGTGAAACCTTGTGCCATGGCTAGCAAGGGCTTGACAGTTCCGTCCTCATCTGCCTCTTCACCTCTACTTCATGTCTTTCCTCTTGATCCTTCACCCTCACTCACTTTCTTTCCACCATTGCCATGTTCTGCATGTCAAGGGACTTTCACCTTGTCCTTCTAGAAAGTTCCATTCACAAGTCTTCCTGTGTCTGAGGTTTCCCAGAAGACTTAGCCACAATGTGCCTTCTCAAAGAAGTGTCCAAGATCCCCTGGCCATTTTGGCCACATTTCCTTGTTTCATTTCTTTTATGATAGTTAACATCAGGAATGATTATTATGTTTGTAGACCTTCACCATGCAGTCTACATTGACATCCACTGATATCAAGCCTCAGCCCCTAAAGGAATATCAAGCACAGGGTATATGTTCAATAAAACACTAGAGCTAAAAGAATACTCATGCTTTTGAGTCTCTGTCCCAAAATGTGTGCAGGAGAACTTGGTTCTAGTCTGTTATGGCATCTCCTGCCTCAAATTAGTCAAAGTGATGCTATACAGTCATGCCCAGTGAAGTCTCCTTGAGATCAAATATCACTCCTAAGGCAGAAGTCTAACTGAAGGCCACCTTTCTGTTTGCACATACAGGAGCCACAGATTGAAGCACAGATGCTTCATGACCCCATGGCCACATCCCCTGCCAGAGTCCCAGTGTGTCATGAGTTTGACCCCTATACCCAATGACGTGGCCCTCAGAGCTTGACTAGTATGGCTCCAGTGCTCCATGGTCATGTTCCTCAGGGCCCCAAGGTGTAGCCCTAGTGCTGCATGGGTATGTCCCCTTGTGCCTCAAGGTGTAAGCTCAGTGCTCCATGGGTGTGACTCAGAATTCCTTGTAGGAATTCTTGCAGATTCTTCATGGGTGTGGCTCCATTTCTAAGGATGCCCAGGTATTTGTCACTGGGACCTTAACTATTGAACTGCATCTCTCCTTGGTATCCTGATTCTGTCCTGCAATGACAGGGGAAGCTCTGAAAATTTCAAGAGCTGGTGCTGACCTGCTGCACACTGATGCTTGCTTTACATTTCCTTCACAGTCACATTCACACTCCTCATTCCATCCAGGCTTGTTGCTGAGGACAAAAATGCATCACTACTGGGGTGCTAAGCTAGATAAGGAACCTGTGGTCCCCTAAGGCATGGGTTTGTGTGAGATTAAAGCCACACAAATGAAAGCAGAGGGACGTGATGGAGAGACAGTGTCCCGAGGATATTGTCTCAACCTCACTCTCAATCTCCCCTGGAATGCTTGTGTGTGTGTGTGTGTGTGTGTGTGTGTGTGTGTGTGTGTGTGTGTGTAAGAGAGAGAGAGAGAAAGAGAGAGAGAGAGAGAGAGAGAGAGAGGGAGAGAGAGAGAGAATATGAGCTGCTTTTTCCAACCTGATCAACCCATGTAACAAAATATCCATCAATCGTTATCCTGGAGTCCTACTCCCAAAGAAAAGAGATTTTGATTCTTGCCTCTTCCAATCCAATTCAAAAGCAATGACTAGGTAAGGCCCTGGAGTGGAGGACTACAGCCACAGTATTTAAGTACACCCTGATTCTTCCATTGTCATCAGCTGACTTTGAGAAATAAATGACCACTCTAATGATAGTTCTTCATCAGAACAGGATAGGCTAGGTTATACCAACAGTCCCATAACAACAATGACTTATAGCAATTAGCTGTCCATTAACATAAGTTAATAAGAACACAAAAAGATAAGTGAAATAATGAATTCTGTTCACGCATACTCCCTATGGCTCACAGGTTGTCTAGAGGTTCAGTTACTTGCCCTCATTTTGAGATTCTGATGGGCAGAGTATGTGGCATGTGGAATATGGCCAGTCCCCATGCCACAGTAGGAAAGAAACCAATCATAAGCTAGCTCTTAAATTACTCTTGAAGAGACACATGCTAACATTTCATTGAGCAAAGCAAGTCATATGACCATAACTCATATGCAAACTCAAATGCTTCAGAGAAAACCTAGAAGATTGCACTGAACTACACCATAACTGTCACAGCATACTTCTGTCCACAGTGGATTTTCTAAGAATTACAAGTATCTGACTCATGTAGTTAAGTGATGTTTCCTACAATTGACACAGCATGAGCATCATGGCCCTGACAGGAGCTTCACATTTACCAGTGTATCCTTCTGAGAAGCTCCCACTGCTGGTGGTGACATGCCTACCCAGGAACTGGGAAAGTGTGGTCATGTCACAGCTGGTGCCATACACCAGCAGCAGAGTGGTACAGAGTACACCTGTGACTTCATTACAAGCTGTAGGGTGGACTTGCCCTCTGCCAAAAGGGTATTAGTACTTCCATTGGAGAGTCAAGGAGCAGGGGCACATTGCCACCTCAGGATACATATCTCTGTGGGTTGACCTTATCAACTCTTTTGAAACTCCATTAAAGGGATATGGTGGTTTGGATCAGATGTGCCCCATAGTCTCAAGAATTCGAATACTTGGTCCCCATTTGAAAGAGACGTTTGGACAGTATAGGAGGTCTAGCCTTATTGGAGGAAGTATGTTACTGGAGGTGGAAACTGAGATTCCAAAGCCATGCAGCATTCTCAGTTAGTTCTCTCTGCTTCCTCATTGTGAAGCTAGAGATGTGAGCTCTCAGCTTGCTGCTTCAGCGGCCATCTTGTCTACCAGGATGGTGATGAACTCCAACCCTCTGGAACCACAAGCTCCAAACCAGCTTCTTCCTTTGTAAGCACTCTTGGTCATGGTGTTTTATCACAGCAGCTGCCAAGCAGACTAAAACAGGGAAATAGGACAGGACTCAGCAAGCTCATCCTCACTGCATACATAGGATGATCTCATTAACACATTCTACTCACAAGAGACGGTTCTCAGACAAAATACTTCCTCATCTTAGGAGCAAAGGCCCTTGCCTGTCCTGCCTGTGTCTGAAGAGAAACTGAGGAGAAGTGGGTGAGGAGGGGAACTGGCAGGAGAGGGGGAGGGGAAACTTTGGTTGAGAAGTAAAATCAAAAAATATAAATAAACAAAAAATGTAAAGTAAAAGAAGTAACTGTTTTTAAAAGTACACACTGGCCATGACAAACAAAACCAATAAACTCATTGTGAAACAACTTCAAAAGCATAAAGGCACTTGATAATAAAGTCTATTTATTTTTTATTTGTTTGTATCTTTCGAGACAGAGTTTCATAAATCCCAGGAACACCTGACCCTCCTGCTTCAGGCTCCTAAGTGTTGCAATTACAAATGGACACTTGAACATCTAGATGGAATTTTTTGTATTATTTTAAATGTTTGTATATTTATTTTATTATTTTATGGGCATGGTTGTTTTGTCTTTGTGCTGGCTAATTTCATGTCAGCTTGACATGAGCTAGAATCATCAGAGAGAAGAGAGCTTTAATTGAGAAAATGCCTCAAGAGCAGGCTATAGGCAAGCCTTTAGGGCATTTGATTAACTAGCAATTGATGTGGAAATGTCCAGCCCTCTCTGGGTTCAGCCACCTCTGGAGTGGTGGCCCTGGGTTCTATTAGAAAGCAGGCTTAGCAAACCATTGGGAGCAAGCCAGTAAGCAGCACCCCTCCATGGCCTCTCCATCAGCATCTGCCTCCAGATTCCTTCTCTGTTTGAGTTCCTGTCCTGAACTCTTTGGTGATAAACAGTGATGTAGAAGCATAAGCCAAATAAATCCTTTCCTACTCAAGCATTTCATCATAGCAATAGTAACCCTAAGACATCCTGCATGTGTGTGTGTGTGTACATCAAAAGAGGGCATTCACAGGAGGGCATCAAATTACCTGAGTCTGGAGTTACAGATACCAGATGGGTTCTAGGAACTGAACCTGGGTCCTCTGCAAGATCAACAAGTGCTCTTAATTGCTGAGATATCTCTCCAGTCCTGGAAACTTTTCAAAGTTCTTACACTGTGCTTTAAAATATAGATCTCTCTAGGAATTGATCCTAACGTTATACACCTAAAGACATATTGCAGAAGTGTTCTTCTCAACATTGATTGTGTATCAAAAGGCCAAGTGATTTTCAAAGGCCAAATAAGCATGATGAATGCATTAGAAAAAAATAAAATTAAACACGTTTAATAACTAGAAGTTAATAGTAATCATTAAAATAATCAGAACTAATAGTATTTCTATTAAACTAGATCAGATAGCTCTACATACATCAATATTTGGGCTTCTGTCTAATGCTAAGTGCACTGGTGTGATCATAGTTGCACATGTTATAACTCCATCTATATGCATTTTATCATATGCATATGCACAGGAACCACAGGAAATAGTAAGAATTCTACACCCTCATGCTTCATAGGCACTGGTCAGGAAGGCTTTTCCCAGCCAATTCAGTGCGCAAGTCTCTTCCTCTGAATGAAAAAATGTAACCTAAGATAATAGGCTACAGCACTGTTTAAGACTTAGGGTGAATTGATTACTAATGTTCATTAGTCTAGCTTGAAAGTACAAACTGTAGTCTCTGCCATCTGAGTTTGAGGCAGGAGATTTTTTCTTTCTTTTTTTCTTGTTTGTTTGTTTTATTTGTTGTTTTCAGTTTTTTTGAAAGAGGGTTCTCTGAAACAGCTCAGGCTGTCCTGGAACACTCTCTGTAGACAAGGCTGGCCTCAAGCTTAGAGAGATCCACCTGCCTCTGCTTCGAAAGGGCTGGGATTAAATGCAAACACCACCACCATCTGGCTAGAAGCAGGAGAATTTTAATGTCCAAGGCTAAGCTTGTCTACAGAACGGGTTTCAGGCCAGCCTAAACAACTCAGTGAGACCCTGTCTCAAAACACAAAGTGAAAAGAAAGGCTATGTATATAATTCAGTGTAAAGCACTTACATTTGCTTACCGTGTGAGCTTCTCAGTTCAGCCCCCAGTTCTATGTAATAATCACCTTCATTTACAAATATCTGGGTAAGAACTAAAGAGAGGGGGAATGTCACAGCCCCAAACATCAATTCAAAGCATATCCAGTACTGTGTTGGTGAATGTGGAGACAGAGGAAGGCCCTCCTCACAAGTTACTCTTCCATCTCTTCATGTATATATTTTCATAAAGTCATAATCAAGCAATTTTATATACACACTTATTTTCATTCAGCTGGGTATTGCTCAACATTTGTGGGTGTTAATATTATTTGAGACATACAAAACCCTTTTTAAAACGGTTTTGTAATAATCATTCCGTTATTGATAGCAATCTTTCCCCAACTAGTATGTATTTAATTTGATTCAAGATGTTAAATTACAAATTATACAGTGATAAATACATCAGGGCTGGAGATTTTCCCCATTTAGATATGTAGAATTATTTCCTTGGACTCGGTTGGCAAGTCTGGAGTAATCAAGTGGAAACCTACCATATGTCAAATGGGTTTTGTTTGTTTATTTTAAATAATAGCTAGTTCTCTTTAACATAAAACCAAGAGAATTGAGTTAGTCAAGGTTCTTAATAAATTTTTGTTGTTGGTAAATTTTTAGACTTGTGATTTTAGCCAACTTACCCAACACTTCTGAACCTGTTACTCATCTGGGGAGTGCAGAGTATTGGGGAAAAGAGGAAAAGTATCAATAGAAACATGTTTCTGGAGTGACTTCCATAGAACAGAAGACCCAGGCAGTCCCTGAGAGCCTCACCTGCTAGAAGGCCAGAGAAGGACTTCCCACCTCGTGACTGGGCTCTAGCGCACCCTCCTCTGTCTGTTCAAATCATCAAGTTCATGGTTGGATTAATCATGTTATGAATTGAATTAAACAAGGCTTTCCTTCCCCCAGGACTTCAAACAGTGGAAATCAGACTTGAAATCCTCAGCCACATGCAGCAGCTTTATTAAAATCTGTCTTAGACAAGGGAGGCCGAGTTGATGGTGCAAGGGTAGAGCCCAGAAGGAGAGGCAGAAAGAGCCTAAGAATCAGGAGGAAAATCTTATGGTTCTGAAAGATTTATATCACTAGGACCAAAAGTGACTTGGGGAGGAAAGGATTTATTTTTCTTACACTTCCAGATCACAAGCATCATGAAAGGAAGTCAGGGCAGCAACTCAAGGCAGCGACCTGGAGGCAGGAGCTGTTCCAGTGGCCATGGAGGAGCACTGCCTACTGGCTTGCTCCCTCCCTGTGGCTTGCTAAGCCTGCTTTTTAATAGCACTCAGAACTTCCTGCCCAGGGATGGCACACTCACGTTAGTCATCAATAAAGACAATGCCTACAGGCTAATCTGATGGAGGCATTTCCTCAAGGCCAGGTGTTAGGGAAACCTCCAAGAACTCCCAAGATGTCCCTGGCTAGGACCCCAACCAGTAGCAGAGCGGGGGACCTAAACAGGACTTCCCCTATAATTAAATGAATGACCATCCTAAATGTCATTATAGAACCTACATCTATCAATGAATAGAGGCAGAAGCAGAGATTCATAGTTAAGCACTAGGTCAAGCTTCCGGCCCAGCTAAAGGGAGAGAGGTGAGAGTCTATATGAGCATAGGGATAGAGTTTATGAGGAGGAGTCCCACAGATATGGCTGGCTGGAGCTCTGGGGAGCTATCTGAATCAAAACCAGCCACTGGGGACCCACCAGAAAAAGGAACTAAACCCTCCAAAGGTAGATGTCTGTTGATTGGCATGGGCAGTATGTGGAACCTCATGGAGTAGGATCAGACTATGTTCCTGGGCATGAACTGGCATCTCGAAGCCCATTCCCTACAGAGGAACATCTAACCCAGCCTTAATACCGGGATGAGGGACTTGAACCTGCCTCAAATGGATATGCCAGACTGAACTGAATCACCTTGGAACTCCTTACTCTCCTTGGGGAATGGATGGGGGAATGGGAGTCGGGGGATGCTGAAGGAGGGCTGGGAGGGAGTGGGAGGGACTGGGAGGAAACAAGGGAGGGCAAGCAGTGCTATACATGGGGAAAAACCCTTTGTAAATAATAAAAAATGGAAAAAAATTCCTCTTAGCAGATAACCTGAGTTTGTATCAAGCTGGCAAAAACATACAACCAGGACTTACGTAGAACACCTGATTTGAACAAGCAAAGCGAGAATCCCAAACCCAGCCCCACGCTCCTTCAGGAAGTCACAAGTGACCAGGGAGTTTTTTCCCACTAGAACCTGAGGCTTCTGAGCAATCCATTTCACACGTAGTTCTAGGCTATTGCTATCTTTCACCTTGATTCAAACATATATAAATCCACACTCAACACAGAACACCAAATTTGTAATCAGCTATATGCCATTTATTTATATATTTATATCATGTTTGCCAACTATATATTATATATAGTCAACTAGACATACATAGTCGAGTGTCTGTTGCATGACTCATGCATTTGAAGAGTTGCCAGGATGTGGACACAAAGAAGCATCTAGCCACCATGTTAGGTGATCATCAGGAATGTTACTTGTCATTGTAAGGATTCCTGGCACTCCAAGTAGTTGAGCCAACTTGGTTCAGGTGGAATGCACCTTGTGTGGAGGCACACCCCTGGGCACTGTGTACAGAATCACTTCCCTGGACGCATAACACAACAGAGGCACACTCTAAACGTCACTACGTAAACAGTACATGCCCCTTCTCTTAAAAGAGACCACATTTTGGTCTCTCTCTCCTTATCTCTTCCTGTCCTGCTTTGCTTCTGTACTCACCTGGGAATTCTCTTAAATAAACCCTTATGTGGCCTTGGTAGTGTGTATCTCTTCTCATGTGCGAAACCAACAGTCATTACTACACAAGATTTGTATCTTTGTTTTAGAGTATAGCCTTCTACCTGTGACACTGTGCTGAGTTAACTCTTTACTATGTCTTTTGATCCCACTGAGGTCCCTTCTAGGCTGTGGAAGCACTCTATGATGGTCAGACAGCAACACAGTGGTCTAGTAACACATTTCTCAGAACACGGCCCCTCACCAAGCAAGATTTGTGCATGCTTGTATATAGACATACTACATACACATATACATATATATAAAGAGAATAGAGACAGACAAACAATGTGTGTGTGAGACATATACACACACAGTGTGTGTGGTGTGTGTATGTGTTTGTGTGTGTGTGTGTGTGTGTGTGTGTGTGTGAGAGAGAGAGAGAGAGAGAGAGAGAGAGAGAGAGAGAGAGAGAGAAATTTTCCATGGAAAATCTTATGGCATTTTTCATACCAATTTCTTGCCACAAATGAGTCCTAAGTTGATCTTTACATCTGCTTGGTCCCTGCCTTTGGAAGGGTCACATTTTCCTCAACTCTCTTTCTATCCCTTGGTTGAAGTTGTGTGCTATCCTTTGCTGATAATAAATACCACAGTGCAAAGAGCACCCTGAATCTTGTGTCCATATATAGCACTTCTCTTGGGTAAACACAGTCACTGAGTTCCAAGGCCTGGCATTTCTCAGCCCTCTAAGGAGTTGACAGCACAACACAGAGCCATTTTTTTTTTAAGATCCACACTCTCAAGTTCCTGGCCAGCCTGTTGACTACAGCAGGCCGAGCAGGTGAGCAGGGAACTGTGTGTCATCATGAAGCAGGATGATTTGCCCAGATTCAAGCCATCAGTGGTGAGTGGAACAAAGCAGTAGGGAGTAGTTGGAGCAGGTAGACAGGAATGGCCTGCCAGTTAAGCAGAGATGGGGGTGCCCCTGGCCTCCCAAAGCTATCGCCTATGCTGTCAAAACACTTCCAGAACCCATCATAATGTGTCCCAACAGACTTTTGTGAAATGCTACCACCTACATGAAGTGATTCATACTCCTTTGGCCATGCATAATTAGCTAATAAACTACAAATGAATAATGTTCTCTCTGGAGACAGCAGGGAAGAGACACAGTATCACACACAAACCCTAGCTTTCCTCAGGGACTATGGTTAAGTCACAATTTGCTCTGGAATTTTGGGCAGGCAGTTTTCCCCTTCGTTATCACAAGGATGTTCTTAGCCTTGACATGTAGCCAAGCACTTGTTTCCCCAACTACCAGGGAAGGACTCCCTTAGTAGGCACACAGCCAGTGTGACCTTCAGATGCCCTCCTGTAAAGAGAAGGACTGGAAAGCTCTACTTTCAGCTCAGTCTGCTCTAGGCCTAAGATGTCTGGAAATGGACTGGGTTCCCAGCTAGGAAGCAAAGGCTTGTTTCAACCTCTGTGCCAGGGACTGTTTATGTGGACACAAGGTATATCTTAGGAGGAATCCCCTGTCCTGCCAAGAAAGGACAAGGCTGAGCATCTGAACACCTAGTAAATAAATGCCCACAATATTTCAGGCTTGTAGTCAAGCAATCCAGACAGTGAAAACGTTTTTTATTTGGCTGAAATAAGTTTCTCCACAACACTGGAACATCTTCCATTTCCTGGGACTGTTACCATTTCATCTCAGAAATCCCAGGGCACGCTTTCTCCACCATGCCAATATCTGCCCATTGACACCCGAGGCACACTAGGAAAACTCAGCTCATGTTTCTCTCTGCAAGGAGCTGGTATGCTCTATGCCAGGGTATAACTATGGTTCTTTCATTGCAAATGATGGACAGCTCAGCCATGTGAGTTTAATTTTTGTAGGATGGAAAGTTCTAGAGGTGAGTTACACAACAATGTGAAAATACTTGACACTACTGAACTATGTGTGTAGAAAGGATAAATATGGATGGAAACACACCTAAAGTGGAACTCCAACACACTGGATATGTGTACAATGGCACAGCTGCCACAGGAAACAGTGTGAAGATTCCTCAAAGAAGTTAAAATTAGAACTACCATACAGCCTGGTAATCCCACTTTGATATGTTTATCTCTCAAAATTTGAGCCAGGAGTCAAAGAGATAGTTGATTAGCCATGTCCACTAAGGCATCATTCACGATAGCTAAGAGGCGGACACAGCCCAAATGTCCATTCAGAGATAAAGAAAGAAAAATGGTGAATGCATAGAATAGAATATTATTAAGCCTTAAAAAGAAGAAAGTTCTGCTAAGCAAAATTCAGTCACAAATAAGCAATCATGCACAATTCCATTTTCAGGAGGAATCTTAAGCACAGTGGTCACAGTAGAGAAGCTGAAGGGGATGTCAGGGACTGGGGGACTGTTCAGTGGCTGTGGGCTATCATGAAAGGTGGAGCCTTTTACAAGACCTGTAGCTTAGCAAGTGCATGAAGCTGACAGTGCTCTGTTGTATACCTGGAAATCGTTTAAAAAATAAATTTATGTTATTTTGCCACAATAGAAAAAAAAACATATTATGCAAATATTTCCATATCAATAAACACTGCAAAAAAGTCCCCATAATTAAGACAGTATATTTTCTGCTAGGTGTCTTCTGCCATGGTTTTAAATTTCTATAAATGGTTTAAAACAAAAAGAAAATTTAAAGGCTTTTGTAGAAAAAAAAAAAAGAATGATCTAAGCTGATACACTTGGAGAACTCATTATGTAAAATACCAGCTGCCAAAAGCTTGTCTAATTATCAGAAAGAACCAGAAACCCAAAGCCACGGACTTCTGTGCAGGAAGTTCACAGAAGGACCAGCAGGACCTCCAGAAAGCAGAAGCTGCCTTCTCCAGAGACCTCAGGGGACACCTGGCTCCTCCGTCCTCCCTGGACTCAAGCTCCCTCCTCTTTATGTCTGCTTCTTACTCTGGACCCCAGAGTCTGGAACAATCAGTAAAGACCTATTATGAGTCTTTTTATTAGTAACCTTGTATAATCCCTTCTCTAAGTTTTACATCTTTCTTTTTTCCTTTTTTACTTCTTTTGTTTTGAAGTTTTGGAAAAAAAAATCCCCACACTTTCCATATGGTGCCCTTCCTGGAGGCTGGCCAATTCCCCAGCTCCCCAAGGCCCATGTCATGCATATTCATAGCCAAGAAGGTTGTCCAGACACCCGCTGTGCCATCACGGCCTGTCTGCCCAATGTGTCCATGTTGGCCAGCCCAGCACCCCACCCCGTCTGTTCCCAAATCTCCACCACACTGTTAGACCTCTGAATTAGTGACATTCAGTAATTCTGCAGGCCCATGTGATCACACGTTCACATTCTCCAGGTGTGAGTCGGAGAAAAAATGTGTTGTATGAAAAACTACTTGGCCAGCCTCATATTTATGAATGGTCTAGAACTCAAAACAGGACACTTTCACCAGAGGAAATAACACATAAGGCCCAGTAGCATGCAAGAGGGCTAGGAGAAGATTCCATACTACAACACCAAGCATGGGTCTACATGGCTAGACCCACTGTATGTACTATGAATGAAAGTTTAAAAGCCCTGTGAGATGGTCCAGCCAGTAAAGACACTTAAGTCACAAGCCTGGTGGCCTGAGTTCCAGCCCTCTCTCCCAGTAAATAGAGAGTACCCAACTGCTAAATATTGTCCTCTGGTTTCTCTATGAGTGAGCTAGCAGGCATGTACATGTCTGTACCCACAAACATACAATAGTAATAAACAAAAAGTTGCTCGGTTTGCTATTAATCCAAGCACTTGAGAGGCAAAGACAAATGGATCTTCATAAGTTCAAGACCAGCCTGAGATACATAAAATCTTGTCTTAAAATTAATTAATTAAAACACCTACAATTGCCTTGTGGATAGCAAACTGCATTGTGGGACATTGGCTATGGTAGAATACCAACCAAACCTAAGCTGGTTATAGGTAGTTAACATTCAGATCATAATCAGCACAGTACAGTCTGGTTGTACTGGAAGTTTGAAATTGCCGGGTATTTGCCATAAAAGTTTTGGAACTGAAGTTTATGAAAATTACTTGGCAGAGTAAACCATGTCTGTGTCTGCTCTTGCATTCATGAACTGGTCTGTTGAAGAAGAATGTGATTCAATGTCGTTCATGTTTGGTTTCTGTTGCTGTGGTAAACATCATGCCCAAAACAACTTGGGAAGAAAGGAGTTTACTCCATCTTTTGCTGCTGGGTCATAACGTGTCATTGAAGGGAGTCACAGCAGGAACCAAAGCAGGGGCAGAGGCAGGAGCAGTTGAGGAAGCAACTGACTAGCTTGCTCAGCTACCTTTCTTACACAGACCGGGGCCCATGGCCTACATCAAATAGCAATCAAGAAAATGCCCCACAGACATGCCAAAAGGCCAGCCTACTGCCAGAAATCCCTCAGTTAGAGAGCCTCTTCTATTTTGGGTCATAAACCTAGCTTTTAATGGCTGAGCCATCTCTCCAGCCTGAGAATACCTCTTCCCATGTGTTTCTGTATCAGGTTGACTAAAAGTAATCAGCACAAATCTGTTGCCACGCTTTAGCATCTCCTGATTTCCTGAGATACGGGAGGTATCTCAGAGACATAGACAGAGGTTATCACATCTCTTTCTCCTGGGTCTTCTCAACCCTATAGTGTAAGATGCCCTGGGGAAGAAGGGACATCACAGGGACCTGAGCAGACAAGTCTGCAGTCTGCAGGCAGCAAAGCTGTGCTGGCCTGAGAGCAGTCACTGAAGGAGACGATAGTTTGTCCAAGCGCTGCAGAAGGAAGCAATATGCAGCATTCAGGATCCAGCAGGAGCCATGGACACCTACTCTAACCTTTCTAAGGCATAACAAATGAAGGATAGAATGGGAAAGGAGCTTTACAAGTAGCACAGAATTAACAATTAAACACATAGAAGAATGAGGAGCTCTAGGAAGAGCAGGCCTGAGCGCTCAGACATCTGTCTTGCCCTTTATTGGGCTGTTGATTTGCTTCCTGCACATACCCCATACCAAGACACTAAGCTTGAGGCCAGCCTGGGTTACATAGTGAGTTCTAGCCAACCTAAGGTATATAATGAGACTCCATCTACCAACAAGCAATAGCTTGGTTCCCCAAGAAGAGGGAAGGACTGCCTCTGTATACCCCTCTGGCACTGACACTCCATGTGTGCCAGCTTATCAGAAAGTTATCTGCCCATTCAAAGTCCCATGAGAAACCCACAGGCCAAGTGTCCACAGGGAGTTGGCCTGCTCTCCATGGGCCCTGTGATGGCATGTGGCTGTATCATGCCTTACTCTTCACTCTAGCTGTGGGAGAATAAGGACAAAGACACCCAGAAGATCTGCAAATACTCCAGTTTGGGAAACTGTGTGCTAAGAGCCATCCACAGACCCTGTCTCTGCTGGTCCTCCCCAACCCCTCCCTTCTCTCAGTACTTATTGTCTCCAGTGGCCACAGCTACAGAGAACTAAACACTTGAACAAAGGTTTACTCAAATTTAGATATCAGAGCAAGGAATAACAGACTGGTGAAGGCTATCTTTTGGGAAAGCATCTACAGAGCCTGCAGTCCCTAGATCCAAGGTCATGGGAACCTAACTGTGCTAGACCGGGCCCACAGGAACAGCCAGGAGGGCAACGTTAGCAGTGAAGGGCTCCTAAGACCCAAGAAGGCCATGGAAGCAATGAAGGCTTGTCCTAGGGTTGGGTGTGACCTGGTAGGAATCGATGCCATCTGCAGAGACCCTCCATGTGGCATTGCCTTGGTGCAGAGAGTACAAGGAAATTAAGGGCCAGGCCAGGGATGTAGGGAGCAATCATACTTACATTCCTTTCCTGTTGCTATAATAAAATTCCCTGTCAGAAACAACTTATTTGTGGGTTCCACAGTCCCAGTCTCTCATAGTCGGGGAAGGAGGAGCACCAGGAGTTGAGGAAGCTGGTCAGGTCACACCCATAGTCAGGACGCCTGTAATATATGCTTGCAGTCTGCTCAGCAACCTGCCTCCACTTAGAGTCCAGGACCAGTGAGGAAGCCATCCACAATGGGTACATCATCCATCCTTAATTAATGCAATCAAGATAATATCCCACAGGCATGCCCAGAGCCCCATCTCCCAGATGATTCTAGAGTCTGCCAAGATGACACCCCCTAGCCATCACAAGAGCCTAGCAGAAACAAACATGATCAAAAAGGGAATGTGAGCAAAAAGATATGGGAAATGAAGAAAGGGATGAGCTAGAGGCACCTTGTATGCTTCTGTTTGGGGAGCAGAAGACCTACCAACCTCAACACACTGGCCAAGAAACTTCCCCTCCCCATCTTCCCCGAACACTGGCCTCTGTTAGCACAGGTTAGTCCTCTCTGCCAGAAGAATAGCAGCAGTGTCCACATGAGATAGCCTCACGCCTGTCCCCAGAAGGGCAGCCCAGACCATGCTTTCTAGCTGTGGATCAAAACCCCGACTTTCCACCTTTGGCCTACTCCTGATCTCAGTCTCATCCCACCCTGAGGGAGCCCAGGAAGAATGGAAGTCCTGCTTACATCATGCTGGGAGGAAGCTGAACCAGCTGCACCATGGCCTGTCAACCAGCCCTCCTCTCCTCCTCAAAACAGCTCTCCACCTCTCAGGCCAGGGTACTTTTCCACTTCCAAGTCAGTCCGCAACCTCTCCCCGCTTCAGGCAGCCCCCCTCACACACACCAGAGGCAGCCTCTCCATTTCGGTACTCCACCCCCTGCGGCGGTCCTCCACCCCCTGCGGCAGTCCTCCACAGCAAGCAGAGTACTCCTCCACCCTGGAGCAGTCTTCCATCCCTCAGGTTGTCCTCTGCTCCCAGCTCACTATCACTCAATCAATCCACAGGGCTTTGAAAGGGAACTTCATTGAACTTACTACTGACTGTGGGTCTTTCCAGATCAGATTGCAAGCAGAAGGCCTGCCTGCTGGGAAGTTCTCATGACCTGACTGTGTGACTGCTGAAACAATGAACAGGCACGTCCAGGCGCCACGGATTTGCACCCTTCCCTTGCTGCTGAGCACCCCGAGGCTATCCCAAAGCACTCTGTAAACAGTTGTTGGTGGCAGGAGGAAGTCTCATGATGATACAAACTATCAGAGTCAAGTTCCATGAAGCCCACTTCACCCCTGTAAGCTCCACACCCTTGTTCAGACAACCAGGCCCCGCCTCAGAAGGGATCCTGGGAGCCAGAAGTACACATCCATCAGGCCTTTGTTTCTGCATAACCCCCTAAGACACCTTTGAATCTTCATCAGCATTCTATAGACAGGAACACTTGGGTTCACTAATGAAGTCATTCCTCCAAACTTGAAGTGGCAGAGTCATGGCTTGAAGGGATACCTGACCAGTGTCTGCCCTGCTTTATACCCCTGCTGGGACTGTTCTATCATGTCTTGGCGGGGGGGGGGGGGGGGGGGGACACAGACACGACACACACACGGACACGACACAAGTATGGATGCTAACCCAGTGCTGTGAGACTGAGGTCTCAGCAGACTGCTGCTGAGTTAGAACACCCAAGGACAGCCTTCCTGGGAAGATGGAGGAGGGCTGAACATTGGCTCATGTGTACAGCAGATATGGAGGCCTAAATACTAACCTTCCATGATCCTGAGTCCGTATCTGGTTCCCTGACTGATCTTCAGACCACCTAAGCCTACTCATAGCCTCCAGTGCTGGAACATTCCAGAAGGAAGCAGGCACACTTTTTCCAGAAGCCCATACACTTGTCAGTGCTGACGCTTGACAAGTAAATCCAGCCTATGGAACCGGCCCCACCGCTACCTGAGCGGCACCCAGAAAACCCATTCTGCACATGCGCACTCAGGCATCAGTCTTCCCTCCTGCCTCTGTAGAACCCAGTCAAGAAATTGAGATTTAATCCTTGGTGGACCAAAATGAACCCCACAACCCACTCTTCTGTTCCTCCCTATTCAGCTAGGGCTGAATAGGACATGGAGCAAAAATACAGGGTGTGTAATGCCGACAGCACCTACAGGGCTTGCTCATATTTAAAGCTTCCTTCCATATATTTTTAATAAAACAACTGATACAAATTCAAAACCAACTTCATAAATCAAACATTATTCCATGTTGGCGGCTTCAAGGTTTTCCGGCGCTTAGCTGGGAGCGCCAGTCTCCCAGACGGGCTTTGCACTGCAGCGCTCCAGGTTTTTTGAAAGGTTTATTGGATTTCATAGTCCCTTAAGGGGAAACCCTTTAAATGTCTTCGCAATTATAAGTCTAATAACACTTCCAGCCCTTGGACACAGCCTTGACTTGACAGAGATAAGGAACTCCGAGTTGCTCAGTCAATACCAGGCTATTAATCTCTGTCACCTCGCTGTCACCGCGGCTCAGGAAAACAATGTCGTTTCTTGACCTAGGTGAAGGCATGGAGTGATTTTATTCAGAATGTCGGCATTCATCAACCCGGATTTTGTCAGTCCCCTCAAGTCCTAGAAGAAGAGTTCTTCATCCCATTGGCGTGGACGCCCTTTCAATCCAAGAGTTTCTTTGAATCTTGGGCCTATTATTATTATTTAGCACTTATTCAAGTGTAAAAAGCCTTTAAGAATAAAGTTTTCCCTGCCATAAAGAGATCTGGCAGATGAATCACTTCCAGCAGCTCTGAGCAGCCCAGGCCAAGGACAGCTGGAAATTACCTAAGACCGTATTTGTTTACATATTCAAATGAAGGTTAATTTTTATCCAGTCTCTGCTCAAATTTGATTAGGGTGGGGTTCTCCTCCCTCCCTCAGTGGTGTATTTATAACAACAGCCTCCCTCTTGACCTTGAAAAAAACCTAAGAAATTGTTTAAAAGAAAAGCTGACAAAATTCCTAATGAGAAACTAACAAGGAGAAGCAAATGTTTCTCAGCAGGGCAGCCAGCCTTATTTCAAGCTGCAGCCAGGATGACAATGTACCCTGAGTTGCCTTCTCAAGGGAGGGTAGGTGAAGCCAGCTGTACCCCAGCATAGCCAGGGATACAGGGAAGCCTGGATTGCCCTCTCAGGCCAGGAATCAGGTAGAGTAATGGGTTGCATATGAAATACCTCCCCCTACATACACAGTGTCCACAGTCTCATGCATTTGAACTCTTGGCCAGAAGCTGGTGCCACTGTTTTAGAAGGTTGTGGAGCCTTCAGGAAATAGGGCCTCGATAAAGTGGGCCACTGGCAGGCAGGCCTTTGGTTACTTTCTGCAATACTAACTATGGCTGCAGTGTGGCCAAGTGCCTTACACAGCTGTAACCATAACTCCCTTGCTGTAACAGACATTATTCCTTCTTAATTCACATGCCATAATAATCAATTCCTTCTTTAACATGCTTTTGTCTGGTATTTTGTCCCATAAAGAACAAAGGTCACTAATATGGATGCCACCCCACAGCACATGGTGCCAGCAGTGAGGGAATGGCAGTCAAATAGCCTCTAGAGGCACAGAGATGCCCACCCTCCACCCCCCACTCCCCTACACCCCCACCGCCTCCACACACATGTGGAACCCAAGCTTGGAAAGTTGCCAGAGCAGATTTCTGTGGGTCCATGGGAAGCCTGGGGTTTGGGAGCGAATGGGACAGAATCAAGCAGAACTTTGGTCCCCAGTACTTCAGACACACCTGTTTCTTAGGATTCTCTTCTGGATTACTTTCTTTGGATTATGTTGGAGCCCTCAGAAGTCTGAGTTGGCTAAAGAACAAAGTGAAAAAGCCAAAGTGAAAGGCCATTGTAAGAGAAACAAAGGAGACTTCCCCTCCCCACCAGCTCTGCTAATTGTAGAAAAATGTTGCACCCTGCTCCCACGCCCTATAGCAGGAAGTTAGCCCGGCCGTGCTTACGTGCTTAAAATACCTGATGCCTAAGGTAACTCGGAATTCGTTTACCCACCCGGATTCCGAGAAAAACCAAAATGACATCTGGCCTGACCCCCGCTCCCCCGCCCTGGTAGAACTGCCCTAGAAAAGGCCTGTGAGCCTTAGACTCGAGGTCACTAGCCTCATCTCCTGCTGGTGACCCGAGAGCTCGTGCTTAATAAAGCTTCTGTGTGACCCGATATCGGAGTGAAGCTCTCTGTTTTGGGGCACCGACTCTAACAAAAGTTACATTTTAAGTTTTTATTACTATGCCTAAGAGATCTGTGGAGTAAAAATGCCTCTGATCTGCAAGCCCTTAGGCCAAGGATAGTTCCTGAAATGCTAGAGACTATTGTTAATGGGAGGTAACAAGCTTATATTTGGTAATTTGATTCTTTTGTGTTCCTTCCTGTCAGTTTCTGAGAACCCCTTTTGAGTGAATGCACAAATGTTCAGGAACTGTGGGCACGTTTTTTCACTCCCCTAAACAAGTTTGTTTGATCCATCTGCACCGGATCTGCTTGATCACATGTGGGTGGGAGGTTCATAGGCAAGAAATATGTCAGGATGTATGCTTGTCCCTGATTGGTTGTAGGTACATCAGGACGTATGCTTGCCCCTGACTGGACATGCTGGAAAATAGTTAAGGTATTGCAAACCTTCATTGGGGCCATCTTCAGGAAACCCAGAGATAGACCTGGCCAGAGCCCAGTATTTAAATAAATCTTGCTTCAATTTGGGCTTTAAACTGCCGTAGTTAGTGGCTTTATTCAAGATCAGTGGGATTAACACAAGAAAGTTTGCTTCTGTAAAGTGGGTACTTCCTAGAAGACCAAGTGGGAAGAGCCATGTGTCTGAGGCCTGGACTACATGCTGAGACTAGAACCTCAGGAAAGAAAAGTGGCTCTCTTTGCCACCAACAAGCACTTAGTGTTCACTGGTAGCAGCAGTGAGGGCTATTCCTGTCTGAGGCTCTTGAATACATAGCAATTCAATCTAAGAAATCAATCAGAAAGTAATGGTAAAAAGCCCTGTATTCCCCAAGTAAATTCTCAGGCTTTCCTTTTTTTTGTTTTTTTGTTTTGTTTTGTTTTGTTTTTTTTCTCTTTTTTAAAATTGTGTGTTGCAGGACGTTCAAATTACCCATCAAAGAGGACATATTTGCATTCAAATTTGAACTCAGTTTTCTTTTGTTGCTTATACTTGGCAATTTGATTCTTTTGTGTCCCTTCCTATAAACCTCTTTGAGTGAATACACAAATGTCTGGGAACTGTAGACTGTGCCCAGAGTTAGAAACTGAAAGAGCAAACTCAGCTTGTGACTTCCAACTTCTGTGAGGTTTGAGTGAGAACCAGCCAGACCTGGGCCTCTTTACCTGTACAAGAAAGGGTTGGGGTCGAGCGAACTCTCGTCTACTCCCATCCTCCCTAGAGTTCCTGGTGGCTTGGGGATCACAGGTGAGCAGAGCATGGAGACTAAGAGCTGAACTCACAGCCAGACCCATTTGCCTAGAGCTCGTACATGACCCAGAACAATCCTCAGTCCATGTGATCCAGGGTAGGCAGTCACTTAACAGGCCCACCTGCTGCTAGCTTGCCACTGACAGTCTGTGTCAGCTTGAAAAAGCTTCCTGAGAGATTGAGAATCAATCTCCCCAAGGACCCAGCAATACCACTTCTGGGTGTATACCCTAATGACGCACAGTCACACTCCAAAGGCATTAGCTCAACTATGTTCATAGCAGCATTATTTGTAATAGCAAGAACCTGGAAACAACCTAGATGTCCCTCAACTGAAGAATGGATTAACAAACTGTGGTACATCTACACAATGGACTACTACTCAGCAGTAAGAAAAAATGATATCCTAAAATTTGCAGGCAAATGGATGGACTTGGAGAATATTCTCCTGAGCGAGATATCACAAACTCAGAAAGACAAGCAGGGGATGTACTCACTCATTAATGGTCTCTAAACAAACAAACAAGAAAAAAGCCAAGCATGCCCAAACTGCAAACCACAACCACTGAACAGCTTGGGATCCGAAACACCCTGGACTGACTCTTTGGATCCCACTCCACCTAAAGGAACACCTGACTCACTCTTGAGGGAGGGGGGGACAAAACTGGATTTGCCAGGAGTGGAGACTGAACTAAGTAATATTGGGTCAGTGGGACCATAGGACTGTCTGCTCCCTGCCCAGGGAGGGGATGGGGAGTTGTGGAGAAGAGACAATGACCTGATGTGGTGGGAGGAGGAAGGGACCTTGAATAATGATATACAGGGATAGAAAGCATGACTTCTTTGTTAATAATAATAATAATGATAATGATAAAGTATACAGAAAAAAAAGGAAAAGCTTCCTGAGTTACCTGTGCCTCAACTTCCTTAGCTTTAAACTAGGATTATAAATAGTCTCTTCAGTGTTGCTAAAAAGCCTTCAAAATGCTTGTACTTGGTAAGCATATACATTAACATTTGTCATATAAATTATACCTCCTGCATTTCTTAAAGTTTCCAGGCAAATGGGCTGGTTTGTGAATTTCTGCTCAAGAGGGAAGATATTCCACCTTTTAGAAATGTTTTTCCTTCTTGAGGCATGGTCTCTCTTATGTCATGGCTGGCCTTGAGCGTCCCATGTGGCTGAGGATGACTTTGGTCCTGTGCCTCAACTTCCCAAGTGCTAGGATCAGAGATGTGCAGGATCATGCCCAGTTTATACGATGCTGGAGATCAAGTTCAGGGCTTTGTATATGCTGGGAAGCACTCTACCACATGAGCTATGCCCTCAGGCTAGAATTTCTCTCTTTTAAACATAACTACTTGAGACAGAGACAGAAGCAGACAGTCTGAGACAGAATGCTGTTATGGAGTCCTTCAGGGGCATTCTGAAGGCCCAGTCATAGAGGAGAGCCAGGGTGTGTGGTCCAGGGAACCTCTCACCCTAGACAAAGAGACAGGATGTACCAGAAGCCACCTTATAGCCATTTTCACCATTCTAAGTTATTGATGAAAGAGGCTGGTCTCTGTAGAATTTTAGCCCAATCCACCGTTTTGTTTTGTTTTGTTTTGTTTTTTTAAAAAAAGCAAGCCAAGTTTGAGTGTCACTGTCTAGTTCTGCTGAAAGCCAGGGGATGTTGATAGTTGAAGAGGGAGTGGTGTGCAATATTAGTTTAAGATATGTCACATTTGCTTATGCTATAGAATATTTGTTTAATGATGCAAATATGTGCGACATTCATTTACATTGTATTTGTTTAACTCTGTGAAGCTGTGTTACTTTGCCTGTCTAAAACACCTGCTGGTCTAATAAAGAACTGGAAGGTTAAAAGCAAGGTAGGAGAAAGGATAGGTAGGGCTGGCAGACAGAGAGAATAAATAGAATGAGAAATCTAGGCTCAAGGAAAGGACAAGAAGAGGAGGAGAGAGAAAAGGAGAGGAGGCTGCCAGGGGCTAGAGTCACACAACCACTCAGCCACAAAAACCACACAGCCAGCCATGGAATAAGAAGGAAGAAAAGATGTATAGAATACAGAAAGGTAAAAGTCCCAGAGGCAAAATGTAGCTAAAGCGAAATGCGCAGTGGGATTATGTTACATTGTAAATATTTGTCCCTCCTACTGGTTTAATAAAAAGCTGATTGGCCAGAGGCAGACAGGAAATATGGGTGGGGCTACCAGACTAAGAAAAATCTGGGAACAGGAAGAGCAGAGCAGAGACAACAAGAGAGATGCCAGGAAAGACAGAAGCAGATACAGAGGAAAAAAAGACAACCATGCTGAGAAAAGGTACCAAGCCACATGGCTAAACAGACTAATGAAAATAGACTGAGTTAAGATGAAAGAGCTAGCTAGCAAAATGTCGGAGGCATAGGTCAATCAGCATGAAATTAACATAAGCCTTTGTGTGATTATTTGGAGCTAAGTGGCAATGGGGCTGAGAATGCATCTGCACCTCTGGGCTAGGCCGGAAAGTCTGGGCCAGAAACTTCTTACTATAGAAATATATTAATTTAAATTAGAAAAGCTGGCTAGAAACAAGCAAAGATGAGCTTGGGCATTCATAAGTAAGAATTAGTCTCTGTGTATTTATCTGGGAGCTGGGTGTTATGTCCCCCCCCCATAAAAAGAATAAAAAAAACCAACTACAGGAACCCTGGGGTTCCTCTGATGATGAGCCAGCCTCTAGAACTCTGCTCCTTACCTGGAATAGGACCAGAGCTCTCTTCCCCAGAGCCAAATTCAGATGTTTCTACTTTCCATAGCTCATCACCTGACAGGCTATTCTTACCCCATGGAGCAGAGACCTGAAAAAAAAATGGTATTTCTCTTACAGAAATCCAACTCCATAACTGACATGGTGGGGCTTGCTGTCCATTGGTCATCCATATAATTGACTCAGAAATCAGAAAGGGAGCCTGGCCATCCACTGCCACTGTCCAACAGCCCAGTCCCATAGAAAAGCCTTTGGGCCGGCATAGAACATTCTATTAGACTGCTGACTAGAACACGAGGAGGGAAAGGAGACCATTCAACCAGTCCCTCCTCTTCAAAGCTGTCACCTCAGGATCCCAGGGTCTTAGAAGACTGTGTCTATCTTGTTCCATAACTTGGGAATTACGCCAGGCAAAGACTGATACACTCGTAAAGGGCCCTTCACGATGATGTGCTCTCCTTAATGTCCCAAGCCAATAAAATCTAGTTTGTCACTTCCCCACCCAGGGGTGGTCCTGTGGTGATGGGAAGATGGTAGGAGAAAGAAGCAGTTCTCTCTCAGTCAGCTTCCACCTAAGCTTCCCTGGATGAGGCACATGATGGGGCCCCTGAGAACATCATCTTCTGCATTCTTCAGGGCACCATGTATACACAAAAAGCCCCCCACCCTCGTCCTCAGCTTTATTTAGTCAGCAAACAAATAAACAAGTCTAGACTTTAGCTTGAGGAGTCGGACAGGAAACCATACCAAGAAAATAAATTGTCTGTCTGGAGTGGTTCTGATTCGGAAGTGGGGAGTCCCTCAGTATACCAAAGTCATCTGAACCAAGGAGAGCGCCCCAGATTCTACTCCTATAGACACAGACTGGCAGGAAGGTATTGCATGTTGTCACCACAACGCCAGCTGGCATCCAGAAAAAAAGCCAGGCACATGGGGAGCAGGCAGATTGCTGTAAGAAACCCATGTCCCCTGTCATAGATCCACCCTGAAGATGAGTTCCAACACCACACAGAAAGGGATGGAGCTGGCCTTAATGCATGACTTGGTCTTGAAAAGAAGCATCTACACACAGAGCTCCATTTCAAAAGCCCTGGGAAACGTGTTCTCCCCACCTCAGGTATATGCTATGGGTGTCAGTCTAAGTAGACTACCCATTCTGAGTCACCCAGGTGAAAGGTCAGCTAGCCTCCTTGTATCCCAAATCACAGCCAAATTAACACAGGAGACTGGGCTCTGGGCAGAAAGATACAAATATTTTGAGGAATAGCATTAGTAGGTACTATTTCTTGTCTTATTTTTAGATATTTGATGGGAGCTAACACCCCACAAGAATCACCTCACTTTATCTCACTGTGATCCTTACAGAAAAACACTGAGACATCCCATTTTACAGATGGAGAAACTAAGGCTCAGGGAAAGTCACCTGTTTCCCTTTCGTCTCACCACAGGTAGCAGAAACTATGAAGATTTGTTCCAATTTGTGGTTACAATGTAAGCTTACAGGTCACACACTGAGGTCACAATCTCTTCAAGTTTCAGTGAGTGAACTGAAAATCCAATAGAAAATTTTGAAGAAAAAATTAACTTCTACAATAACTACCAAATGACCAAAGCTAGTAGTGAGTAGTCTGAGTAGCCAGATGATTAAAGAGGTGGCCAGGCTCCCTGAGGCAAAGGAAATTGCTGTGGCCTTGGGAAACATTTTCTGCTCCATGATTACTGGTGTGAAGCCATGGTTGAGGGGTCTAGTCAGGGGACCCCACTGCAGACAAGAGGTGAGAGAGAAAGGGGATTTGCTAACCAGGTGACCTGTCAGCACCTATGACTCTGTCCCCAAATGGAAGGCTCAGAGAGCAAGGCCAGGCAGTGCTCCATTCTGCCAGCTTCAGAGATTGGCAGGGACCTGGGCCTACTTCCCAAGGCACATAGCCCATAAACCAGCCAAAGCCGGCTGCACAATTGCAGTGCGCCTCTTTCAAGCGGCTCTGAGGAAAAATGGCTCCATCTGCTCACTGCTGGGTCATAAATAAAACAGAATTGGAGCAAAATGGATGGAAAACAATTTTTGGAAGATGAATTTCCAAGAGTTGGCTCCCATTTATGTACCTCTTCTGCTGCTGCTGGAAATGGCCGGTTGCAGTCCTACAGAGCTCGGGCTGGAGCAGGCTCGATGTTGGGGACCTGTATGAGGGCTCGCCATCACAGGTTTCCTATAAAGGCTTCCATGATGAGTCCTCCTCCTCCTCCTCCTCCTTCTCCTCCTCCTCCTCCTTTTTCTCCATTTTGTTCTTCTCCATTATCTTCCTCGCCACCATCATCATCACCATCATCACCATAATCATCTTCCTCACCACCATCATCACCATCATCACCATCACCACCATCATCATCATCATCACCATCATCATCATCATGGTAAACTGGTAAATTAGCTCCTGGTACCTTCTTATAGGCAGGCACTGAGCTAGAATTCACGAATCTACCTCCTTGTAGTCTTGGCCTCTCTTGGCTGGGCACATATAAGGCTGCAAGGCCCGTCACCCAACAGTCTATGTGTCCTGTACTTTGCCTTGCTATTCTCTGTCACTTTTTGAAGTGTCCTTTCATTGACGAATGCAATTGTACATCCTTACAGGGTGTTGTGTGACACCAGTGCAGAGTGTAATGATCCTTTCAGGATAAGGAGAAATCCTTCTCTTTAAGATTTATCTTTTGTATTGGGTACAGCCAGAATTCTCAAGCTTGTATCCCTAACATACACAGCAATTCACTTAGTTACTCCATCTTTTTTTCTGATCTAGAACAGGCACTTTTGAATCACTGAAGGAATGAATAAATTTGTGAGGTTGTCACAATCTGCGAGTCATGCCCAGCCTGTGTTTATCTCTTCCCACCCATCTCTTGCCTCTAACTGACCACAGGACATTTTGTAGACCTTCTATGTGATCATAATTTCTTCCACACTGCAACTTCCAGCCTCTGTCTAAGGTGCACTCTGCCCATTTTTTTTTTTTTTTTGATATTTCTCTGAAGATCCTCCTAAGCAGCCTTAGCTCTCCCTCTGGTCTTGTTCCTGGTACATTCATTTTTCCGTTAAGTTCTTTATCAGGGCTCATGCAGTATCCTCTCACACTGTCATTTGATACACTCAGTTATGACCTTGCAAGGGAGAAAATCTACCCAAGGTCCACCAGGTAGATCTGTTCAGCCAGCACCTGAACCCAACCCAGAACAGTGAGACACAATGGAAAATTGGAGAACTTGGGACTTGATGCTGATTCTAGGCACCATGTTCTATCTTCTAGGACACTCTGGTTCTTAGTAAAGTTGCCACATCCTAGGCAATACTCATGGTCTGCTCTACTGCCTTGGTGATTGACTTCAGTGATCATTTAGCTATCACATCTCTGTTCACTTGTAAGTGATGTCACATCTACCTCCCCTAGTTACATACTATTCTAGAAGACATTATCAAGACAGAGGAGCCTCTGGTCCTCCTGGAGCTTCATTCCAGTAAGGTACAGATAAAAAAACCAGTGTGAAAGCAAAAAAAAGGGTGGATTTCAGAGCAGGACAGATGCTGTGAGGATGGTGGAGATAAATGAGGCAGTGTGGCAAAGGGAGAAGCCCCAGACTTCACATGCTGTTTTCCTAACTTGGCTTTCCCGGCCACCTGCAGAGTCCACGAGAGCTGTTTCAGATGACACTTTTCATAGCCCCATCTGCTAATGCCAATCCTCTGCATCAGCCCCAGGGGTGAGAACCTGTGTGAACGAACACATGAAACAAGAGAAATGAGAGCCTTGCTGCTTTGGTCAAAGCTCATGGTCATGTCTCATGTCTGTCTCAGAGAGAAGAAAGTCCAAGTAGCTATTGGTCCTGTGACAGGTGAAGCTGCGGAGCTGCTGACATCAGTGTTAGGGGTCTCCTGGGGACCTGCCCCTTCTGATCTCTCATGGGCAATTTAGAATTACTGAGTTCTACCTCTAGGTTAATGTATCAGAGATGAATCTTCCTTGAAAGGTATGTAAGTGCTTCAAATAAATGCACATGGTAAGATTGAAGATTCATGGGTAGAGGCAGGCTAATGCATTGTAAAGAAGTGCTCCTAATGGGCAAGAGCCATGTGCCAAGGGTTCATCTGGACATGAAGATCCAGTTATCTGCCCCTCCTCCTCAGCAGAAAGGCACCAATCTAGACAATAGAGCCTGAAGGTGCAGCCTGGCTCTCCACACACTTGCCATGTGACTTTGGCACATCTTCCTCCTCAGCTGACCCATTTTTTTCTACGTGTACAAGAAGAAAACATACTTTCTCTCAGAAGTGATTGTGAGACTCTGAATATTGTCTCCACAGAACTCCTCCATCCTTCCCTGCATAGTAACCGACCTTATGTGGTGTGGTGTGGGCATAGTAATGATATTACTAGTCACTGTCAAATAAATTGGATGTGTGAGTGGGTGGGTGGACAAATGGGTGGATGGGCAGATAAATGGATGGATGGATGGATGGATGGATGGATGGATAAATGGGTATATCACTCTAGACTGTCTTGGAGTAGAAAACCAAAGGAAGTGCTTAAGAGAGACCAGAAGAAGCTGCCAATGTGGCTGGCTGAGAAAATAAGCTAGAGTGGGTCACCTCCCTTCTTTGTATGATTTCCCCCCAACACGGCTGACTTGGGGGAAGTCCTTAACAACAAACTAAAGTGTTATAAACTTTAAAAGTAGGACTTTCCCAAAGATAATGAAGGTAAAAATGGCTGGATATTGATGCTTCAAGAGGTATGTAAGACTTCCAATTTAGAGCAATCATTCACATTCACACCAGATGTGGTTAATAAGCAAGTGGAAGGTTGGGATAGAAAGCCTGCCACCACTGAAATATTTCAGGGATAGAAGCTCAGCTGGGAGAATGATGGCCTAGCATGCACAAGGCCTTGGGTTTGAGTCCTAGCAGTTACTTCGTAAACAGACTTGGAAGTGTATGTCGATAATCTCAGGATTTAGGTAGGAGATGGAGGCAAAAATCAGAAGTTCAGGGTCATCCTCAGCTACATAGTAAACACAAGGCAACTCTAAGCTATATGAGACCCTGCCGTTCAGGGAAAGAAGAAGGATCTAAGACGGAGATAGCAGTGTATGGTGGTACCAGGGATGAGGGAGACTCAGCTGAACTGAACAGGGGATGTGAAGCATCGAACTCAGGAACTCTAAGCATTGTAACTGTATAACAGACTGATTGAAGTGATGTGGATGAGGCCTAGGGAAACAGATTTGTGAGAAACGGGTTGCAGCTTAGCACACAATAAGTCTAAGGTATCTGTCCAGCATATCTGCCAACCCACTGCACCGTTTAGACAAATGCTGTGCTCTCCTGCTTTGTAGGATTATCCTTGGGGTTTGATGTGGCCAACAAAGTGTAAGCAGGATTTCTGTTTGCTGATTTCACTTTCTATCACACTGGGACCAGTGGAGTTCCAGACAGGGAGCTGGTCTGTCAGGCAGGAGTGGGGATGGCATGGGGTAAGCACGGGGACAGACAGCACAAGTGAGAAGAAAGGCTTTCGGTGACAGGCCATCATGGTTTGAGGTCTATACAACCTGTGATGGAGTGTCAGTGGGCAGCTGTGTGTGTGGCTGGGAGAGAGAAACTCTGGAGTCCCTGACAAAAAGGGGAAGCAAAGGAGCCACAGGGAAGACCTGTGGTCTGAGCCCTGGCAGGAGGGGTGGGGAACGCATCAAGAAGGGAGGAACTGTGGCCAGCACTGCCAGCTAGGGCAGGGACTCAGAACCAACCCCTAGACGTGGCCACACCGGTGTCAGTAGTGATGCTGCCAGTCGGCAGTGGGCATGTGTGTGTCCAAATGTCAGGTTGGATTCAGTTTAAGGAAAAATGAGAGGGAGGGAAATGGAGACAGCAAGTATGGAGGGCCCTGGAATGGTTGGCCCTGCAGAAGTGAGCAGAGAGATGGGCAGTAAGTGATGAAATGACTGGAGTCAAGATATTTTAAGTGAGGACAGAGTCTAGCGATGCTTGTGTGCTGTGGAGAAAGATCCAGCAAAGAGGACCATTAGGAGATGGCAGGCAGAATGGCTGGAGTATGTGTCCTTGAAGAAGCAGGAGATGGGATCCAGCACATGGGGGTGGGGGATGGGAGAACTGACCTCACACAGAACCTGCCTGTCCTCTGGGTAAGCCATGGAAAGGCAGCAGATGCCACAGCTATCTCATTCTAGACTTGGCCTGTGAGGATTCTTGGTTTGATTCTGCAATAATCCAGTAGTGCATTCTCATCTCTCTCAATTGTCCTTTCCTCTCTCCAGCTCGATTCAAAGCTCCTCTTGCTCCCTCCCCAGTCAGGTTCAAACCGTATGGAGAGAAGAAAGGACAAGGGCCAGTCAGAGACATTTCTACTTTTTTCCGGGTTCTTTTCTCCCCTGTCTTGGGTACAGAGCACTTCTTGCATCTGCTCACATAAAGGTGCTATTGAGGGATCAGGTCAAGACTGGTTAGTTGTCTGTACAACTGTGGAGTTTGTACATGATCACATGATCACAGAACCAGGTTCAGCTTCAAGCTGACCACTAGATGACAACAGACTTTTCTCAGAAACACTGTAACAAGTTCTGGTCCTAGCAGTCATGGTTCACTGTTGGTTGTGAGTGTTCATATAGCACGGAAGTTCCTAAGACTTCTCACAAGTAGTTAATGTGGTTTCCTCATTTGAACGGAGAAGCAGACATGGTGGTGATGACTAGCTCATGACTCATAAAAAATGATTTTGAGGGTCCTGAAAAACGGCTCAGTGGTTGAGAGTGCATGCTGTTCTTACAGGAGACCCTCATTCAATTCCCAGAATCCATTGCTGACATCTCACAGCCACCATGTTACTCCAACTCCAGGGGAGACCTGATGATTCGGGCCTTCTCTAGCACCAGCACACATGAAATTATTAAAACCTATTCTAAAGACTTTTAAAAGTGATTTTGAATAAACTTTAAGACAGATATCACGGAAATGTTTTATGGAGGAATGCACAAAAGGTTCCCAATAGTTGGGAGACGATGCCTGGGGATATTTGTGCAGCTGTTGAAAATGGTGGTGTTCAAAGAGAACTCAGTGAGCAGACAGGATTTGGGTGGCCAAACATGTCCTCAGTGGTTAACTACTTCCAAATGTCTCAATTTTCAAAGGCCAAGGTTGTCTTCAAACTCCAAGCTGACTTGTCCTAGGAGCAGACACAAACTCTGGAAAAGCGTCATTGCTAAGTTGGGTTTCTCACAAGATGTCTCTAGTGCTGGCTGCATTGCAGACGTGGAGCCTGGTCTTGGAAGCGTATGTATGAACAGTGACTGTAGGCATCAGAGCTCAGCTCCTGGGTTTGATGAAATGAGCACAAATAGCTAAGGAAGGCCGCACTTTCTCAAGCATTCAGAAAGACTTGATAACTACTTCGTGGTTGACATTTCAGAATTTCAACATTCTTCCCAAGCTCAAAACAAAACCTTGCTAGATGAACTGATGATTAACTCTAGAATCCTGAAGGTTTTCTGTGTTTATTTGAAAAAAAAGAAAAAGAAAAAGAAAAATCCATGATCCCAGAGAAGATTATAAACTTCTAACATATCACCCTGTCTCTGTGGTTACTGGAGAAGGAAGTAAAATAATGAAATGCATAGGAAGTCATCATATGGTCACAGCCAAAAAAATAACATGAGAAATATGACATAAGAAACAAGAGCCAGGGCTGAAGAGATGGCTCAGAGGTTAAGAGCATTGACTCTTCTTCCAAAGTTCCTGAGTTCAATTCTCAGCAACCACATGGTGGCTCACAACCATCTATGATGACATCTGATACCCTCTTCTGTATACTGTATACATAATAAATAAATCTTTTTAAAAAAAAGAAACAAGGGCCTAATTTCTGGCTTTCCAATACAATAACTTATACTGAGCGATCACCAAAGCATAATGCTGCTTCAAGAAAACACATGGCTCAAGCCTATTAGAAACAGAACCAATGGAGTGTTATTTAGTTCTAATATAGAAGGAAATTATGTTATTTTTGACAACATAGCAAAACCAGACACAGAAGGACATCTACCATATGATCTCACATGTGGCAGCTTCATAAAAGATCTATTTTTTTCATTCGTAGAAGCTCAGTCACATGCTGGTTGCCAGAGATGGGGAAATGGGAGCTGGAAAGATGTTGGTCAAAGAAGTAGCATTTCAGCTGATATGAATAAGCTTGAGAGAGCTAGTGTATAACAAGATGTCTGTACTTATGTATCATAGTTTGAAACTTGGTAATAAAAAGGCTTTAAGTGTTCTTTCCCAAGCAGTAAGTACCTGAGGAAATGCATATGTTAATGATTTTCATCCAGCCACTCTCCTCTGAATATTTCAAAACACTGTACATAAGTGCATGCAATCTTTATATGTCAATTCAAAATAGCATTGACCTTTTGTTAACTTAAAACTTCTCCACACTTTCCAGTCTCAGTAATAAGTTCTGATACCTGTGCAACAGTCAAGAATGAGAACTTTTATAATTATTTTATAATTGTACAAGCAATAAAAGTAACAAAGAACTAGCAATTATGCTTTATATGTTTATTCCAATCCAGCTGTGATGGTGTCTTAGTCTGGGTTTTTATTGCTGTGAAGAGACACCATGACCACAACAGCTCTTATAAAACAAAACATTTAATTGAAGCTGGCTTACAATTCAGAGGTTCAGTTTATTATTGTCATGCCAAGAAGCATGGTAGCACACAGGCAGACATGTTGCTGGAGAGGCAGCTGAGAGTTCTACATCTGGATTGGCAAACAGCAGGAGAAAGTCACCAGGCCTGGCTTGAGCTTCTAAAACCTCAAAGCCATCCCCAGTGACACACTTCCTCCAACAAGGTCACATGTCCTAATCCTCTCAAATAATGCCACTTCCTATTAGTCCATAAGGGCCATGTTCATTCAAACCACTGCAGACAAAATTCTCCTATATGTCTTTCCTTTTATGTTTTGCCATTGAGACCATTTTTAAAAGTTACATCATAGGAAGCTGGACATGCTGACCACTGATCCTAGCTTCAAGAATCAGAGGCAGGTGGATCAGAATCTGAGGACAGCCTAGACCGTATTTCAAGTTCCAGGCAGATCAAGAATGCATAGTGTCAAGACATTGTGTCAAAATAACAAGTTATTGGCTCAGAGAGTTCCCTAGATGAAACCTAGACTAAGCAGCTAGGGTCTTCTTGCTCTTATTTTGTCTTGGGATTGTCATATACCTCGTGGCATTAAATATCCAACAGTACCCTCTAATGGAAAGCCAGAAACCTCTGAATATAAACACCCATTAGGAGATAATGAAGACACTGCTGGCATACCAGAAGTCTATGTTTGTGATTGGATGGGGAAAACATTTTCTTTCCTATAGCGCGAGATTTTTTTCCTGCTTTGGAGAAGACAGTAATCTTATTTTCTTCTGTCCTGTTTGCCTCATATCTTCATTCATGATTTACTAAGGATCAAATAGAGTAAAACCATCCCTATAGCATCCCCGCTTTGCTCCTGGTGGAGGGTTAGCCCTTCTAGAGTATAATCTAGCATTTACCAGAACACTGGGCTCTTCCTTACTTCAAACTTAATGCTGTGTTGTACATGTTCCCATAGCAGCCTTATAGCCAATGGCCCAATGGCTCTGTACCCTTCCCTACTCTATTCCCCCATAATCTCTAGGACAACATTTCTTTTATTGCTTTCTCCTCCTCCTCTTCCTTCCCCCTCCCATCATGCATTCAGGTGGAATCAAAGGGCAATCTTAGTGTCATACCTCAGGAACATTATGCATCTGGTTTATTGAGACGAGATCTCTCACTGACCAGCAAGTTCCAGAGATCTGCCGGCCCCTGCCTCTCCAGTACTGGGATTACAGGTGTACACCACTAGTACAGATTTTTTTTTTACACAAGTTCTAAGTATCGAACCCAGGTCATCATGTTTTCACAACAATCACTTTAGGGACTGGGCCATGTGTCCTTCCCTGCTATACTGTATTTGTTTTGTGTATGAACATTGACTGACTTCCCCAAACAACTGTGTTTTAACCCCAGGAGAGCACATACCTTGGTGATGTTTAGTTCACCGTAAAATCTGTGCAATCAGTGCCTGCCACCTAACTGATGCTCAATAAGTATTAATTAAATATAAATGGAGATATGTAAATGTAAATCAAAGGCCTGGAAAGAAAGCTCAGAGTTAAGAGCTATTCTTCCAGAGGACCCGAGTTCAGTTCCCAGCACCTACATCAGGTGTCTTATTACTTCCTATAATTCCATCTCCAGGAGGTCCTATGCCTTGATCTCTATGGGCAGCCACACTGACATGCACATACACACCATATATATGCATATATATATAGTTTAAAAATAAATTAAATCATTTTGAAGTGTAGGTTGAGGTTATGTTCATTGTGGATGGGAAGTTGCAGCAGTAAGAGATTGGGACAGCTGGTCACATCATCTACAGTCAGTAAGCAAGGAAAGGTGAATGCTTGGGTTTCCCCTCTTCCTACAGTCCAGAGCCTCAGTCCAAGAAATGGTTCCCACCTCAATGTAATTAAGACAACCCCTCAAGGGCATGGCCAGAGTCCCATCTCCCCCGTGATAAACCCCATGACCCATAAAACCATGAGCAGACAATGATCATTGTTCAGCATCACTGTTTAGAGGGTGGTTATCAGGCAGCAGCTGCTGTCATAGCAGAATACATTGTCCCTTCCATGCTACTAACAAAGATGTCTCACAAACAGGCTTCCCAAGCAATACCCCTCTTCATCAGCAGTACTCAAAGTCAGAGGTCCGGAGGTTTCATTCAACAAAGTCTAAATTCTTCCTCTGTTCCTAATCCCAGGAGTCAGGGTGGCAGCAGACACAAATTGTTTCTCAGGAGCAGTATGCATCGTACAAGCAGTATCTGGAAATGTCCAGGGCTACCCGAATACACACTCCAGCAGCGGACAGCAAGGGGCACTTGTCAATTGCTCTCTCTTCTCTTCTCTTCTCTTCTCTCCTCTCCTCTCCTCTCCTCTCCTC
>PVIH01001592.1:0-45656 GCA_004025045.1 Sigmodon hispidus
GGACAGTCCAGCTGAGGGGAGGGGACAGTCCAGCTGAGGGGAGGGGACAGTCCAGCTGAGGGGAGGGGACAGTCCAGCTGAGGGGAGAGGACAGTCCAGCTGAGGGGAGGGGACAGTCCAGCTGAGGGGAGGACACCGGCCAGCTGAGGGGAGGGGACAGTCCAGCTGAGGCCAGGTCACTCCTGACAGCAACCCCTCTGGGCTGGATGAGGCTACAAGGCTAGAACTCTGCCGATGCTTAGGGACACATAGATAGATACACACAGAGACAGACAGACAGACACACACACACACACACACATGCAAGTTGATAAAGACATTCAGGCAAAAACTGGAAGAAACCTACCCAGATCCCACAGAAACATGAGGCCTGGGAGGAAAATGGCCCTGACTGGGCAGAGGCCCAACTATCATCAGCTTCTTAGCAGGAAGTCATTGTGTCAGGAGTCACTGGGGACAGCACCCCATGCCTGTGCCTGTGTTCTTCTTGGTCAGAGCAGGGAGATGGGTGAAGGATGGGAAGAGCAGAGGAAGGGTAGAAAGGGAAGAACTGTAGCCTTTTCTTATCATTCTGCACACATTCCAACTCCCAGAAAAGACACTCTGTGTGAACCCCATAGCGCCCTGCAGGCATGAACTCAGGTGGGATAGTATGTGTCTTCCTACTGCCTGGCTAATGTCCTGCCATGTGTTCATCCTGGGGGTCTCTAACTTAGCAAAGGAGCTGCTTTAGAACCCAGAGGCTGCCCCAGATGGCCAACTTTCCAGACAAAGATGGCAGAACTGATAACAGCAGAAGGAAGCCAAAAGGCACCGCCCTTCGAGTTCATACGCCTGAGAAGAGGCTTGCCTTACACTGTCCCTCAAAAGTAAAACCAAGGCTGGATCATGGGAAAGACTGAGTAGGCCCTTTGGAGGAATTCTTTTGCGGGGTGGAAGGACCTTGTGTTAATTTCTTTTTCATTTAATAATACAGTCTTTAGCAGAGTGAACGAGAGACAAACCTCTGTGAGCTTTACAAGTCAGGCCAAAGTGGAGAGTGAGCAATGGAGGCATCATGACGGGACTGACAGAAAGCATATGTGTACATGCACACTGACTTCAGAATACCCACATCAAATAAAAATGTGTCTGTAACAGACTAGCATGTGGCATGCACTTGGGCATCCATCACGAGCATTTGAGGGACCCAGACAAGAGTGTCTTTCAGTGGCTCTGCCCCTGGCAGGGTGAGCTAGGACAACTCACCAGCCCCTGGAGACTCAGCATAGGAAAGGGACTATGCCCGGATGCCACTGCTTGACAATAGCTGGTCTGGGCCACCTGTGCTGTCTCATTCCATTTAACCCACAGGACACAGACAGCAACTCAGCTCCTGGTTGGCCAAGGGCTGTCTGGACAGATGTGGCAACAGATGTGCTAGCTCTGGATGAGCCACACACTCCTGGGAAGAAACAACACACTGCCAGCCCAATATGCTAGAACCTAACTGTATAATGCCTGGGCTATTAATCTGTGACTCCAAATCCTGTGGTGGTGGTGGTTGGAGTGGACTGGGGGTGAGGGAGTTGTTCCCATGATTTGTAAGGAGGTCATCATCTTCAAAGTCATCTCCTGCCTAGAACACATGGCTCAGTGTCCACAGGGTCTGGCTGTAAAGCTGTGGCATGTGGAACTGTCCTGATTAATTTATGAGCTAATTAAATACTGCTAACACACATCCAAGTGGAGCATAACAAGCAAAGCATTGCAAGTAAAGTCAGCAAACAGGAATGGAGGCTTGTTCTTAGGAGCATGTAATAGAACCAACAGTGATGTTTAACCTCATCACCCCTCTGTCTTCAGAAGCTTAGCACACAGTAGGGACATTAGCTATAGAGCCTTATCTGTAAGAGACAGGCTCCTGTGTGGACAGGGACCTGCAGGAGATCACCAGATAAGATGACAGACATGGAGGGAGCACAGGGCTCTTGGTAGACCCTCCTCTAGCCATCTTAAACACAGCCACGGTGAGCACAAAAGTTCCTTATGGGTCATATCTTCTCTTCTTTCATTTGAGAGACCCCATCTGGTGTAGGAGCCAGGATTCCCTCATGGGTTCCTGTCACTCCTTGTCAATCTACAGCAGGCCCCTACAATGACCCAGAGACATGACACCAAATCCCAGTGTTCCTTCTCTTCCTTCTCTCTAATCAGGGCGTTTCTTAGCAATGTCTCCTTCATACACACAGCCATTGTTTGGAGGTTACTCTTCCTCTGAAGGGACTCTTGCTTTGAGGATGAATAGGGGAGGTATCCTCTATCCTGGAGGCTTCAGGATATAGAGAAGGCATGGAGGCTGTAGTCTGCAGGAAACAAAGAACTAATTCTAGTCCCAGTAGTTAAAGAGCATTTCTCCAGTCCAACAGTGACATCAGTGGTAACATATACACTGATGTCCAATCAGCTGCACTGTGACACCAGTGGTGTCTGTACAGGGCTCAAGAGAAGAGATCCTAAAATCATGCATGGCAAGGCACAAGAACCCATGGTACTGCATGATGCCAGCTGTTTGGTTCCTACTACACAAATACCATCATGAAGCATGTTTTGATAACAACAGTGCAGTGCCCTGGGAAGGTGGTGCCCTGGGAAGGGGTAACAAGGCACTTTCATGGGGTCCAGAAGGGATCTATAGGTCCCTGTGCCAAAGGACATTTTAGCAAAGTTTCCTAGAAAGAAAAGAAGCTAAAGGGTCAAATATGGTGGTAAGAAGGTGCTGAGCAGGAAGAGAGTACTTGGCATGCTGTGTGGAAGATGTTCAGTGAGGAGCTCAGAGTGCAGAGCTGGTCAGCTTTGGAGGGCTAGAACTTCTGGCCTGTGTACTTAGAAAAGCATCTGAGGCTGCCCTAGGGTGAGCAATGGCTGTTTCAAGTAGAGAGCAAACATGTTTGGTGATGTGTACCAGAGCCCCTGTCTATGCCTATGTCGGGGCAAGCACGCTTCCTGTGGGACCAGCTAGGCTTGGCTGTAAGTTGAGGGGACACTCCAATCAGAATGGAATAGAGTCAGGTAGAAAAGCAAATGTCAGTCAAGGAGCCTCCACAGGGAGAAACTGCAAAGGAGAACCCAGAATCATCTGGGACAAGATGGGCACTGGGATGGTTTCCCTCACAGACATCAGCTGGAGGAAGAACTATGCTGAGTTTGAGGGGAGCAGTTGCTGTCAGCACCCTCCAGCCATACTTACTCCCAGTCTGTATAAAATGTTTGCTGAGACTGTCCTCACCCCTCCATAGGGATAGCTCTGTGATAACTCTGGAAAGGTCAAGGCTACAGGCTAAAGATGTATATCTCAGTTGGTAGAGAATTTGTCTAACATTCACAAAGCCAGGGGGTATGTGCTTGATACCACATTAAAACTGGATGTCATGATGTAAACCAATAATCCTATCAATCAAGGGGTAGAGGTGGAGGGATAAGAAACTAGAAGTAATCCTGAGCTACATAGTGAGTCAAAAGCTAGGCTGGACTATAGAAGACCCTGATAAAAAAATGGGTGCCTATGCCAGCTGCCTCAGACAGTAAAGTGATTGTGGCACGGACATGAGAAACTGAGTCTGTATCTTCAGCACCCACATCCCACATAAAAAGCTGGGCAAAGCACTGCACATGTGTAAACCACCTCTGGGAATGCAAAGACAGGTAGATCCCTACAGCCATCTGGCTAACCAGCCTAACTCTATCAGTGAGCTCCAGGTTCCAAAAGTAAGGTAGCAAAACGGAGGAAGAAACTCAACCCCTCCACACATAAACACACATACTCAGGGCCAGAACATCACAGTGAGACATTCTGCCAAGGTGGCTAGGCAGAAGGTGGCTGAGTCATGGCACCAAATGTTGGGGGTTTTGGCACGTGATAAGAAACACACCACCAGATGCCACTCAAGAGTTTATTAAACCAGGAAGCAGGGAGGGGAGAACAAGAGAGAGAGGAATAAGGAGGAGGAGGAGGAGGTGGTAGAAGAGGAGGAGGAGAAGAAGAAGGAAGGAAGAAAAAGAAGAATGGTCTCCATGTGCACATTTTCTTTTAAGAGCGTGGGTAGGCACTCTCGACCGACCAACCCATCGACTGCCATTCTGCAGCTGCTGCCGGTGAATACCAGCATCCTATTTGGTGTCATGCTGGGTCTACCTTGAGGCAGCCATAGCATGTGTTCATCAGGATTCTAACCCCAACCCTGGCACCACCCATGATAAAGCAGGCACCTGGGGCAGGGGTGCCAGATCGCCATGCACTTGCCATCACATCCGGCTAGAAGGAGAGCATGCATCTCTGCCTGTATCTCAAGGGCTGTGTAGGGGGAAAGGGATTGCAATAAGTGCTAGGCAGCCTCACTCTCTTCAGCAGGGGCCAACAGACAGGACTGACAGGAGAACTTTGCAGGGAGCAGGGAGGGGCTGATGACATTCAAGGAGCCCACAACTGAATGTGTCTCGCTGGACTGCAGCCCGAGGGAGCAGACGGACCTAGCTCAGCATTGCCAGGACATACTTAGGAAAGACTAGAAAAATGTGTTTGGCCAGAAGCGCGCTGACCTGATTCTGAGGGTTGAAACCAGATTTCAAGTTTAGGAGGAAGTATATGAGAGAGAAATCAAACAAAAGCCCTTAAACTCAGTGAGAGGATGCAAAATAACAGGAAAGGAGGCACCGCAAGGCCCATGGGCAGTACTCAAAGGAGATCTCTCTTTTTAGTTTTATTAGTAGCGTCTTTCTGAGTGCATGTGCATGCATGTGTGCAGAGGGCAGAGGACAGCTTTGTGCAGCCAATTCTCTTTTTCCACCTTTATACATGGGGCCCAGGGATCAAACTCAGGTCATCTGGCTTGTGCAGCAAGCCTCTCCGTCCCCTGAGCCACACAACTGACCTTCAAAGGGTCCCCTCACACCAGAAAAACAAACACTACAGGAGCAAGGGAGCTTGGGAGACCAAGAGGGAATTCCATAGCCTTGAGACGCCAGAGAAGTAAGGGAGTGCCATGCTCCTTATTCTGTGGATACAAAAGGCTATATGCCCTCACACATCACAACGCTAGAGCCCAAACAACGAAGTCCTCCCAAAGACCAACGCCACCTCTTCACCAGGTCTCCAAGACCCAGGCCCCACTCTGTGGTAATATTGTGATTGTGCTCTAACAAATAAAGCTTGCCTGAAGATCAGATAAAGCAGGGAGCCAGCCAGAGCCACTTCTTAGCTAGCCGGCTCCTCAGCCTGAAGTGGGGTGAACTCCTGTCTTCACCTTACATTCCCCTCTCCACCCAGCCATACCACTTCCTGTCTCCACCTCCCCAGTGCTGGGGTTAAAAGGTGTGTGTGCCTACCAAGTGCTGGGATTAGAGCCTCTACCACCTGGCTCCTTTTCTCTGTTTCTCTTGTAACCTAGGGTGGCCTTGAACTCCTGACCTTCCTGCTTCCTCCTCCCGAGTGCTGGGATTAAAGCCTCCACCACCTGGCTCCTTTTCTCTGTTTCTCTTGTAACCTAGGGTGGCCTTGAACTCCTGACCTTCCTGCTTCCTCCTCCTGTGTGCCAGCACTGCCTGGCCTCTGTGGTTAACTAGTGGCTAGCTCTGCCCTCTGATCTTCAGGCAAGCTTTATTTGTTACAGCACAAACACACTATCCACATCACTTGGCCTTGAGTGAAGTAAAAATGGAAGTTACTCTGTATTAGCACCTCTCCCTCCCACAGGTTGTGTTAGGAAGCATTTTATTGTTACCCTTTTTATTTTCCCTGACCATACTAAAGACTTGTGTCCCCATGGTAAAGACCCATGTCCCCATGTAAGAAGTGAGAAAACATCTCCAGAGGGCATAATCAACTTGCCCAGGACTACACAGGGGGATGAATGCGGGACATTTCCTTTGCCGGGCTGCCTTCCCTCACCTCCTAAGGCCAGCAAGTCCCATGTACCTGGCTGGCTTGCATAGGTTTCTGGAAACTTTCAGTCCTGTGATTTCTTTTCTTGTTTATGGCTCTTACTGAGTGTCAATCATTTACCCTAGATCTTCAAGCCCAGCAGGAAGATCCTTTCCTACTCTCCTCAGTAGCTTCCTTAGGGTATGTGAGCATCTCTGATGGCCCCTTTACCTCCCCACACCTCAGCAAGCAGCCTTAATCTCTCCAGTTTAGACCACTGTCTTCCTAAGCACATGGGACAGTGCTGAGTCTCTAACCTAGACAGACCTGCCCAAATATACCATTTTAACTACAAGTTCCACAGTGTGGAAGGTGATGAGCCACAAAGAAGGAATATTTAATATTTCTGAAAACTCTCAGCAACATAGAGTAGACACAGATGTGACAATGGTTGCTTTCATCAATGCTGCCAATAGTGGAGTCCAGTGTCCACTTCTAACATCTAGATTCAATCAGTCTCTGGGTGGCTTCAATCAGTTTTAGTCTGTGGTAGTGTCCTGAAGCCTCTGCCAGAACTTGGCTTTCAGGCAGGTCTTATGAAACCACAGACCAGGCCAGCCAGTTCTGTAATAGCTGCTCAAACAGTGCACATTCCAGGGACCTCCCCAGTTCAGGGCTAATAACCAACACCATCGACTTTAGACTTGACGTGTAATCGCATAAATCTGAGAAAGGTCCCCAGAGAAAAGACTCACAACTTTGAAAATTCTTTAGACTTTGCCTTTGGTGTTAGGCCAACTCTTGCTGTGTTGGTCGCTGAGATTTATCTAAAGCACGCTTTCTCATCTCCAATACTGGGAGTGTTTAGGGCCAAACAATTCCTTGTCATGGAAAGTAGTCTTGTATGCTATAGAATATGTAGCTCTCTTGTTCCTACTCAATAGAAAGACCCTTAACATCACCCCACAACCTTCCCGCCAATGTGACAAAGATATGCCCAGACACTGCCAAATGTCCCCAGATTGTAAAATCACCCCAAACAGAATCTCTGATCACAAAAATACTTTAATTAGTTGAGCACAAACTCAGCTATGCAAGTTTCACAGATAGTACAGTATGTTGTGTTTGTGGCCCACAAATTTCGCTAACTCCAGCTCCAGAGAACCCAATGTCCTTTTCTGGCTTCTTTGAACACTATATATATGTGGTGTACATAAAATAATGTAAGCACAAACAGAGCACATAAATATTTTTAATGTAACATGTTCTCATGAGCTAAAAAGTAATTAATTCTATGGTTAATTTGTAGGCCTTCAAAACTAAGACTCAAGCCTATCTTCAAATTTTGGAGTAAAATTTGGAGGTGTCTATCTAAAACACAGTAAGGTACCTTTTAAAGTACCACTTTATAGAATCCATAACTGCACTCTTTAGTTTCAAACATCAAGATTTTTCTCATTTAGCAATAGTGGAACTCAATATGAAGTTCTAGATTTACCCTCATAGGCTGGGCTATCCCCAAACCCAAATTTTAACATTCTTAAATCACATTCAATTCTACTTATTAATCCTACTCCAAAGAACACATGGGAATGAGGAAGAACTCAAGAAATGAAAATGATAGTGTCAAAGCAGATCCTGGACCTTGATGTCAGTATGTTCAACTGCTCTGTGCACTTGGGTTCAAAGTTAGATAGGATCATAAGTGCTACAGAAATGACTGTTTTTAGGCTGGACATAAAGCACAGCGGTAGAGGGCTTGCCCACCTGTATGAGGTCTATGTTCAAAATAAACAGTAACACATTCCCACTCTTGATACTCCCCCTCCCCCAGTTCCAAATACATGCAGCTGGAGAGATAACTTAGTCTACAAAGTACCTGTCATGCATTCAATCATGAAGACCTGAGTTCAATACAGAACCTATATAAAAGCTGGGCTTGGCAGTATGTCCTTGTAATCCTAGTCAGACAGCAGAGGCAGGCAGATCTCTGGGGTTCTCTGGCCCACTAGACTAGCCTAATCCTAAAGTATTAGGTCAAGGAAACCCTATCTTAACAAACAGTGGAACAGCAAACTGAGGAATGTGAGCCAATGTTGACATCTGACCTCCACATTCATGCATATGTGTTCTTGCATGCACACACATACACGCACGATATGTTTTTATACATTATGTAACCTAAACACCTTATATATAAATATATATTTCTATCCATGCACACACACACACACAATTTCTATTAACTTCTTCCTTCTCAGGTGACACTTCTGACATGAAATTCAACACAGTAGCATCACAAAAGAAAAGAGCAGCAGCCAGTTTCAGGCTCAGTTAATGGGCACCTGATAAATTACCATAAATACTCTATTTCTTACTATAAGCAGAAAGAGGGATGCTGTCTCAGGTTTTTACATTGTTTACTGACATGTTTGTGATTTTGAAGTCAGGTAGTGGCACCATAAACACAAGGTTACGAAGACTTCTTCCAAGCTGTGTGACTGTTGTTCCTGAAGTCAGACACACAGGTGTAGTTCTGGTTCCCACATGCTGAATGGGACAGACTCTCACCCTCATGGCTCTCACTCGACCTTGAATAAACCTTTCTTTGAGAATGAAGATTCCCCAGATGGCAGAGCTTCCTAGCAGCCTCTCTGGCCCTAGTAAGAGGAGCATCAAGGGCATCAAACAAGCAACATGCTACAAGAAACATGAGAAAGATGATGGTGGAGCAAGCAGAGGACCCAGAAGGCAAACTGCATTTATTATCTAGAAGATGTAAAGGGTTCAAAGAGACTGCATCAAAAAAGTCAGCCAATCCATCAGGCTGGGGCAGCTTTCTCAGAGAAGCTCCAACTTAAAAGTCAGAAAAGAAGCCTGTTGGTCTCAAGCACACAAAATACTTTGCAAGGCCCCAGAGACCAGGGGTGGTCTTACAGGATCAGGATTTTAGGGCCTGTAAAATAAAAATGTGCTTCTCAGCTACAGTGTAGCCTTCATATCACTATTGTGTACAGTAATGTGGTGTGTATGGGCAGGGACAGATGCCCAAGGAAAAGTAGAAGTCATGGACACAACATAAGGCTACTAAGTCTTAAGCCAGAGACAGATGCCAGGAAGAAACTCAAACTTTCATTCATTGCTGCTTCCAAGGTCTTGGTCATTGGATAAAAGACTAAAGATCCTCATTTTTCTCAGCTCACGGTACTTCCTGATTATACATGAAAGCACCAGCCTGAGGTTCCTGCCTTGAATGAAAGGAACTCATGTCTCCCCTAGCCTCCGGTGTAAGCAGGCCCTCACACACTCCTCACACCCTCTATGTTAAATAAGAACAAGCAAATTCATTGCTACTAAAAACATGAAACCTTTTTCTCAACAAAATAGGCATTAGAATATGAAGTTGATGATAAAGTTTGGTTAAAACCATTGTCCTTTAATGTTGGGTAACAACTACCCATGGTGTTCCCGTGTGTCCACAGCCTGGCACGCAGAGGCACTGAGAGCCCGTCCTCAGGATTATCTTTCTAAGGAAAGATACCCTTGGAAGATAGAAATAGGAGACAGAGAAAGAGTATGCACATGAGAGCAAAGGAGACTATTCACTTCCTGTCCAGCACCCCGTGTCTCTGGAATGAAGGAAAAGAATACTTACTGCCCCTAGCTCTCAGCTCCTCTCTGCAAGCTTCTCACAGCACATGTCTGAACAACGCTAGCCCATGCTCACATCACCATGGGAACCAGTGCTGGAAAGAACGGCATGAGTGAGGGTTCTCTGCCTACCTCTGTTGCTATAGGCATACAGTTTTTAATTTCTGACCCTGGAGTTGTATAGTTTTTTTGGCCAGCATCTCTGAAGCTGCCACAGCCCGACTTATTAGCTTACATGTAGGGTAAAGTCTCAAAGCCTTTATACTTCTTAACAATAGCTTCTATAACATCATCCTGTTGATCAGAAAATTCCAGCTCCACCAGCTTGTTTTGTACTTTCTATTTACTTTATCTCCTTTATACTTTAATCTACTTCAAAAAACTCAAAACTTCAGGATGCCAAAATATGGCATACAGGGGGCTGGAAAGATGGCTCAGCACTGGCTGCTCTTGCAGAGGATCCAGGTTCAATTTCCAGCAACCACATGTTATTTCAGAACGGTCTGTAGCTCAAGTCCAGACAATCTACTACCCTCTTCTGGCCACTGTATGCACATGGTGTCCATGCACACATTCATACAAAATACTCACATATATAAAATAAAAATAAATAAAGCTTAAAAAGAGAAAATACAGCACAAGAAAAGCATTGCAGGCAATTACCGATCTCGCTAACTTGGAATATTTTTGCCTGTTCTAGGGAACTGTAGGTGGGTAGGGTGACTTCAGTGAGGACACAACAGAGGAAACAGCATCCTGACCATGGGTGGAGGAAGCTCCTGAAGGATTTGGTCAGAGAAACTGATGACGTCGAGCAGTCTCAGGCAGGTGAGGAATGAGGGAAAAGTACAGCCCCAAGGCCCAAAGCCATGGGAATCAAGTTTCTAGCCAATTAGTAAAACACTGGACGGAAGGTATCCAAAAGTTTCATGCTCACAAACCAGCAAGTATGAGGCTGATGACTGCCAGGTTTCACAGCTGTCAGGCCAGGTGGAAACAGGAACCAGATGTTTCTACATCATGCCACGTGGATTAGGTAAACTGAGACAGCACCTATCAACCTGAAGAAGACTCAGACATCACAACAAAGATGACTGGGCTGATAACTGCAAATGATGAATACAGTCATGATGACTGATGGATGCCTTTGTGAGAAATGATCATTTAAATGAAGTGGACTGAAGATTTCATGACAGAACTGTATGTTTATACTTTATTTCCAGCTGCCAGAAAGTATGTGCTGGAGAAATTGTCTTCATTTAAATCTCTAGACTGAGAGAAGTATCAGTAAACCACTGTCAACCATTTCTAAAAATGTTTCCAGGTGAATATATGATTGGATTAGCCATATCTCACATCCCCAGAGCCAATGAGCCTTTGAAAATACCTTAAAGTCCAATTAAAGACAGCAAAAAAATCTCTGCTACTGAATATATTTTTCTTGGCTTGAATTTTTTGTAGTATGCCCAAATTTTCAGACGCAGCTCTAAGTCTTATTACAGTATGCATATGTGGGACTCAACATGGATAATCCACCTTCCGTATGATCCCCAAGGCTTGTGGATAAAGGTCACTTACAAACCCTGAGCAGTAGCTTCCTTCCATTGAGAAAATCAACTACTTTCCATCTTGCCTCAGGAGCATCCTGTGTGTCTGGGGAAAGGAGCTTGGTGGAGCACAGCGCCCCTCCCCAGAGAAGGCAGTGTAGCCAGGGCACATCACCAGGATCACCAACACAATAGCTAGTTTTCAGCCAGTGGTTTGACTATACTCTGTTTCCATGAAATAGATTCCCTGGATATGACTCATTTGGTGATAATACTTTGACAGTTACTTGTCTCATTGCTGTGACAAAATATCAGACACCGGCACTTAAGGAAATAGGGTTACTCTGGTCCCAGTCCATCATGACAGGGACAGCACAGGCAGGACCTGAGGCAGGTGGCCACACATTGCATCTACAGTCAGATCACAGAGAGACGTGGGTAGGTGGGCCCAGTTTTCTCTTTTGTTTTTATTGAGTTCTGGACCATGGGTTGGAATAGTACCACCCACAGTGGGTAGATCTTCCCACAGTAACTAAAATTAGCCTAATCCAGATGAATCCTCACAGATATGCTGAAAGTCTTGCCCCATGGATGATTCTAGATCCCATCAAGTTGACAGTTGAGTTGAAGCACCACACTAGATGATGCTGACTTTTTACTCAGGAGCGTACATATTATTCCTTTTAATTCTCTCTAAAACTTAAAAACAACTCATATCAAAGACTATTATCCTAATAAGAACCCTTCATTTTGATCAGTGAGAATAGCCTTGATTCCAGAGTCATTTGTGAGCTTCAGAATAATAATAGAAAACAAACTCATGATATACTCTGATGCAAACCCTCAGGTCTCAATAAAACACCAACCTACCAAAGCTAAGGCTGAAGAGAGATGCTTTGCCATGTTTGCCCTGAATGGTGGCTGGTTGTGTTAACTTCAGCACAGTTCCAGGGAGAGGGGATATAGATGTCAGCACCTCACTCGGCCGGGTCTGTGAGTTTGACACAAAAGGAAAAATACCCAGACCATGACAATCAAGACAAGGCAGATTGGGGACACACATCTGCTGTGGGCTGCCAAAGGGCCAGATGGAAAAACAATTTCAGCACAGACTGTCTTGATGATGGGGGCCAGTGGCATCATTTACACAAGAGTTACAGCATGCTTATTTGAGATTGATTTGAAGAGCTCAGGATGTACATAATGCTATCAGTATTTAACCATTAGATCTTCCCCTCTCTAGTGTGTGTTTTGTAAGAATGAAAAGGGATGCTTTCCTATTTCTCTTCTGTTTTGTATGTTTGAGGCAGGGCTTTATGCAGACCTTGATCACAGTATGTTGCCAAGGCTAGCTTTGAACCCCTGAGCCTCCTTCCTCCAACTCCCCTGTACTTGGGAATACAGGTCTGGGCCACGGTCCCTGGCTCTTATGCTTTTAGAAGTTCTCCAAAATCCGAGTAAATAATTGTCAACTGGATGTGGCCATATATGCTACAGACTCTTGAGGAGGACACAGAAGATCAGGAGTTCAAGGCCATGCTCTGCTACGTAGGGAGGCTTGAGACCTATCTACAGTATGTAAGACCCTGTTTTCAAAAGCTAAAGCAAATAGAGCAAAAAAGAAGCCACAAGTGACCTATCATCCTGAGGTACACACCAGTTAGCAACACATAATAGTCTTTCCTTTCTTATCAATATAATTCTGAAATGCTGGCATTGTGCAAATACTAGGGTTAGGATAGGCAAAGGGATGGTATGGCATAAACTAGAACCAAAACACACATCCAGAACAGTGCCATGGTGACTTCTTAAATGCTGGGATGCAGCTCTATCCATGGACTCTTCTCCAGGCCCTGTCAGTAGCAGCTAACATGAGTCTTCCCTTATATTTTATCCTCAGGACACCACAGATGATGCTGCCTCCCTTGTTATTCAAACACATGACCAGATATTCAAGAGGAGCTCTGGGAAGGAAGGAGCAGGGCATGACAGAACCATGAAATACCCTGTGGTCATACGCTCCAGAAATGACCAAGGATGAGAAAGCATGCTGATCCTCAGGACATGGAGAACACAGCAGTGTCAGGTGTTCAGTGCAGGACAAACATCTGGATGTGTGACTACATGTGTTATCCTTCCTCCAGATGTTGTGCCATTGTAAATATTAAGGATAGACAAAAAGTGACTTTGGAAATTTGAAAATGGGACCTCATAGAAAGAAGAGACTAGTAATTGGAGGCTGCAGGGCATTTCAAAGAATAAAGCAGGAGGGATAAACCTTTGTTAACACAGCTTCGGAGTTTCATCAAAAAGAAGAGCCCCCAAATCAGCAGGCGCTCCCAGCAACTCTTGTAAAGATCTTTCTCTTACAGAATTCTTTTCAGACCATGATCAGTCTTGATTTATGTATAATCATGTAGAGAAGCTTGCGTTTGTATGTAAATGTGTTTATGGTGGGGTGGTAGGTATCTGCCTTGATCACTTTTCAGTCTTAATCTCTGAAGCAAGATTTCCCCCTGACATGGAGCTCACCATTGGCTGGGCTGCCTAACCAGTAGGCTCCAGGTACTCATTTGTCTCCACTCCCCACCCCCAATGCTGGATGCATGGATGTAACCATTACAGCTGACTTATATGACCCTAATGGTTGCTGGGGATCCAAACTCAGGTCCTGTGGGTGCACAGCAAACACTGACAGAGCCTCTTCTACAGACCCTACTTCCAATACAAAAATCAACTCCACATGAGGACAAGGAAGTAGGAATATGTTATGGTCCTGCTTATATATATGTATGTATCTGTGTATTTTATTTTCTGTGATTTTTTTGGAAGTTTACATATAGTTTTTTCTTAGATAGGATGCACTCAGGCTAAATTTTAGTTAGACATAATCCCCGAGGAATTGTCTTGTGCCACAAATATTGAATGGTTTAAAAATTTAAAATCAAACAGCATTTATAGGTACCATCAATCACCTGTATGTTTGGGACTGTTCTATATTTTACAGTTTAGACCATCATATTCTAGACAGTTGAAGGTACATCTTAGAGATAAAAGTCCCCAGATTAAGAACTGAACCACAACTTTGCCAGAGACAAGTTTTTTATACTGCCTCTGGAAATGCCGAACACAGATAAAACAATGGCAGTGTCTGGAAAGCTCACAATTGCCACAGCATGGGCTGCATACTCACAGTTAGTCTTTGTATTTTCAGACTGAAATTACTCATCTACGACTAAGCCATCTGCCTGGGACAACCCTCCACGGGGTCAGAAACCAGGAGTAATCAGACACAAATACAAAGTTTCCAGGGGGTAGCCTGCTCCTGCCCAGTGGAGCCTGAGGCTAGGAGAGCAGATAGAAAGTTGGACAGTCTTTCCATTGCACCCAGAGGTCGAGGAGTCCTGCCTGGTCTGGAGTAAACTGCGGGTGACAGTTAGCCAATCCTCCCAGGGTTGAAAGCTCAGTGTCTCATCTCAGCTGCCTTCAGCTGGCTATGTCTGGGTTGGGCTGTGAGCCTTAGCACTCAGTGAAACCCAGCAGAGCTGGCGGCACTAGGAAAACATTGTGCAAGCCCTTGTGCCTTGAGCTGTGCTTTGTATGAACATGAAAGGGAAGGACCCCGGGGCGATGCACAGAGCCGGCAGGAAAGCAGCTGTGGCTCAGGATCGCACTCAAGGATACTGCTAACAAAATTCTCCAGGGAGAACCTCCCTGGCCACACACAAGCTTGTGGACACACAGGCATGAGTGTGCACACACACGTACACACACACACATACACACACACACATATATATATATATACACACACACATATGTACACACACTTATCAGCAAATTTTATTACTCTTTTTAGTATTTATCATCTATTATCACTATGACCTATTTTTTGTTTGCTTTCATTTATTTTATTCCTATCAATTTAAAATGAGACAATTCTTACAGTAAGAAAATTCCAAAGTGGTTACCTTGAAGGGCAATGTTGCATATATCCAAATCATGAAGTACTAAATGTCTGATATTAGAATTATCAATATCAGTCTAATTTTGCATATTCTCATCTTTTAATAACCACAGGTGGGTGACTTTTATATATGAGTTTTGCTTTCATCTAAATGGCTCTGGCAACCTCTGGTCAGTCACGGCACAGGCTACAGTCATCCTAAAACTCACCTGTCCTGCTGTCCTTATGTTAGCTTGCATGCTGGACTCCTGAGGAAGCCCGTTTGATGGCGATTAGCTACATTTCCTACCACTCTCCGAGCACTCACCTTGGGGGTAGTGAAGAGTGGGTGGGGAGGAGGGCACTGGGAGAGTCTCTTGTGAGTCAGCAGATGAAGGACTCTGGCTTGACGGGGAAGGTGAGGCAGGGGCTGCTGGCAAGCTCAGGTCCAAGGAGAGGTCAGCTCTGCCCCGGCTCACACTCCGGCTTCTCAGCTCCTTCTCGTGCGTCTCGGCTGCCAACTGCTCCAAGTATTTGTATCTGAAAGTTAAATTCCAAAGGGTTTCCGTAAAAAGAAAGAGGAGCCCGTGGCTGACGCTTGTTTATGGATGAAACACCTGCAGAGTGAGCTGGTTTCCTGATGCATGGAGCAGAGAGAGCGCAGGGCTGACTGGAGGGTCAGCCTGCCAAAAGCACACAGCAAAGCCAAGATGCTAGCGACTGAAAATCCTGCATCATTCATAAGCAAGTAAGTGAGGACAAATGGCAACATCACACAAAACTGGATCCTGGGTCACAGCTGCAGAATGCTCATTCCCCTTTTAGGATATATTTATACAAATAATAATAACAACAATAAACTAGCAAATAATGACCCACAAAAACTCTGGCAGTGACAGCTGAACGCCTGTGGAGTTCACAGCTGTGATGTGGGAGATTTCCTTGGTGTGGTGTAGAGAAACAGTGCCCCCAAATACCAAAAGGGGGCTCCTTGGACAGAAGCCTCGTGGAATTCCTAAACCTGCTTCGATGCTAACAGCAATGCAGCTGGAATCCACTTTGTTCTCTCAGCATAGCCCATGGAAACTTTTTTATATTCTAAAATATTTCTGAGCAGGACTCAGACATCCAATAGCTTGGACCTGACGTCACATACAGTTTATTCATCAAAGTCAGTTTAAAAGAACAAAGATACATCTGTTTTGCATTGCAGGCAGGCAGAACCCACTAACTGTTTATTAAGAACAGCTACCAATCATCTTCCTCATAGTGCACTTTATAGATCAGACCAAAATAACTTTGCAATGGGTGCCTCTTCCAGATGTCTACATAGAAATAATGCATGAGTTAAGCCGGGGCAGGTCTCCATCTTCTCCCATGGTGCAGCAGCTTATGCAAAATCCATCACTTTAGGCCCACCCAGTCCCAGGACATGACACTCCTTATTCAGCAGGATGACAAAGGCACACAGCATAGTTAAAGTCTTTAAAGTAATTTAATATTTAAGAACCACGTGACTAAGGCTGGAGAGGAAGCTCATGTGGTCAAATGTGTGCCTTGAGAGTCAGAAGACCTGAGTTTGATCCCTAGGATTCACACATAAGAGCCAGATATGGTGCCACGTCCTTATAATCTCAGTGCTGGGAAATGAGAGACAAGCAGATCCCCAAGGCTTACTGGTTAGCCAGCCCAGCATACTGGGGCAGCTTAGGCCAGTCAGAGGCACTGTCTCAACAAACAAGGTAGATGGAACTCAAGGAACAACATTTGAGGTTGACCTCTGACCTGCCCATGAGTGCATGTGTGCACACGCAGAAACACACACTTCTAGTCTCCCTCTTTAGGAGTGTATGGCCTCCTCTGTAAGCTATCCCCCCACCCCCACAAAGGCAGGCTGCCCTTAAGGCTGTGTCAGCATGTACTTCTTCCTCTGTAGGCTGGCTTGAACCAGCACAGCTGCAAGCAATCTCAGCCTTGCCTCTGAACCCATGTCGGATATGTAGCCCATTCATTCAGCTCCGATGGCATTTTACATCTACTGCCTGGCATAGTTAGTCAGCTCTTCACATGTGTGGGCCTGTTTTCAACAAGCAGATAATACGATTTGGGAGATCAGGGAGAGCACCCTCCTTGGTTCTTTCCCTCAGCGCCTTGCCTGTGTCCGCCAGTTGAAAGTGGAGAGAATGGAGAAAGCTGGAGAGAAGCCCCCACTTGCATAGGCCCACTTCCAGTGGGGTGTATATACTAACACTCTGAGCTTGGTGCAGAGATGCTGCTTCAGAGAGAGAGGATGGAGCAGAGAGGCATCACTCTGACTCTGGTGGGAGTGCAGGAGATGTGAATCCCAAAGCAGAAATGTCAGCATCCCAGGAACCACATTCTCACATGAAAGGATACCAACTTACCTTAAAAACACAACAATACACACAGTGGCTCCCCACAAAGCCACATCCTAGCAGCCCATTTCAGCCTTCCATTTTATCTGGTCCAGCTTTTGTCTTGGCCATCCCCACCATATTCTGTGGGCAGCCAGGATGACAGGCAGGGGCTGCCAGCCAGTGGGTTCAGATCTGCTTCTGGCAGGAATCCAAAGGGCTGCTCTTCTAAGGGATTGTGAGATATTCACAAAGACTATTCCTGGATGTACATAGGTGCATAAAGGCCATCACCAGAGATGTATGGGAAAGAGGAGGTGCCAAAAGACTTAACTAGAATTGTCCCAAGGAATGAGGATATTTATAGGGCAATAAAAGGGTGGGGCTGAGGAGAGCAGTGTTGGTCAGCAGGGACACAGTTTCAGTTCACACAATGAGACTTCTGGTTGTACAAATGTGAGACTGTGCTTCACATTACTGAACCAGACATTGGCTACATTGCTAAAATGGTCAAGTATATGATAGGTATACTTTGCACATACACACACTCTTTAAAATAAATTAAGGCTTACTTGTTTTATGTGTATGACTGCTTGCCTGTATGCATATGCATGCACCACATGTGTTCGTGGTGTTGGAGGAGGTCAGAAGAAAGAAGTCAGATCCCCTGGATCTGGAGTTACAGATGGTTATGAGCATCATGCGGATGCTGGGGACCAAGCCTGGATTCTCCGTGAAAGCGACAAGTGCTCTAAAGCACCATATTTCCAGTCACAACTCATACTGTGACAGGGCTGCAGCCATTGACCTATGCCCATGGTGATCAGGGGAATTATTTTATTAGAAGAAGAGCAGCAGTGTTTGTCTAAATGATTAGAGAGATGATGGTGGTAGGCTGCCATACATCAAAGTCACAGCTCATAGTAGTAAGAAATGTTACCACTTGACCACTTTCCTGACACAGAAGAATTTCCAGCATCCTGGGCATGACATGACCTTTGCATACACAGCTCTTACAGCTATGCACTCATGAGTCCGAACACATGGGTCTTAGGAGTCACTGGCTCATGAGGTTGCTGTCCCGGATGCCTTGTGAAGCAACACCAACCATAAGGTCATGATAAGATTACCACACAAAAGGCTAACCTATGTCTGTGGAGCTCAGGCCCAAGACTCAACCTCTCCCCTCTGCCCCTCCATCAAGACTCCATTGCTATGCCTCTCTCCTTTGTTTATTCATCTTTTCATTTGTTTATTCAATGCGCTTGTTGTGTGCTAAGGACTGTAATAATAATAAGGAATTAATAATAACCAAGGAAAGAGTCCCACTGCCGTGCATCTCAGTGAAGTGGGAGAGAGAGAGGTAAATAAACATCTGGAATGAACCCTGACACCCTAAAGGTATATGGGGGGCAGAACCAGACCAGATTTCAGCTCAGTCTCCCTTTACTGAACTGTACACACACCCTATTTGAGCCAGTCCTACTCACCAGTGACTTCTCTTCCTCTCCTCCTACTTAAACATTAAATCCAAGCCCTCTGACATCTCCTGGGCCGCCCAGCAGTGCTCAGCATCCCTCCTCATGGTTCCTGGACCACCACTACCATGACTATTTTCTGATCTTCTAGTGCATCCCCAATCTCCCCTTCTCCCTTTTTCCTGTGAGCCCTTGTTCCCACAGAATAGTCATACCCAAACAAGAAAAACAGCGGTCTCAGACTGTGGGGGTTTGCCTGGCTTTGCCTGCTGAACCCGCTGTAAGCTGAGCGGTGGGACGTGGGGGATGGCCACAGTAGGGGCATAGAGGCATTCTGGGAGGAGAGGGGATGAAGGGCAGAGGGAAGAGGGGAAGGACAGTGTCAAACTCCCGTCTGAGTTTGCTAGGAATAAGCAAAAGCCTGAGTAGGGAACATCTAGAAAGCTCTGTAAAGTCAGCCGCAGCCAGCTCTGACCTTCACAAGGCACAGGACATTTCCTGTAGGAGCCATGGAGCCTTGCCTGTGTAGACATAGCCTGACATTCCCGGCAGCAGACACCAAGCCTTCCTTGCCTGTGTGGACGGTCTGTCAGAAGCTCAAAAGTATAGCATCTGGAGAGAAAACTAAAAACATAAAATTCAAAATTCCTTAACCATGGGCAAAAAAATCAACAGCAATTCAGTAAAGAGTATATGCCTCGCTGTTTCCCGAAGCCGACTAGGAGAAAAAGAAGTTTCTTATTTTGTCACCAGCACCTTTCACTCTAGATTTACTAGCCACCGCTGGTTATTAGGATGACAATAATCTAATAGAATGTAGGAAATAAACCAATGTTTTATTCATGAGGCTGACTTAAGCATCTAATTTTTTAATTGAGCACAGACAGTCTCCGCTGTTGCCTGACTCAGACTGTCTTGATCTATTTAGCTGATGGTGTCTAAAACATTAGCACAATTCCACACCACATTGGCACAGGCCAGAAATGGTTAGGTTCCCACTAGGCTCCAGAACAAAAGGCATAAACTGAGCCTATCCTTCTCCCCATACTATAGCGCCATCTGGTGACAGAGTTAGTAACTGCAGGCTGTAGGGGGCAAAGGGTAAAACTTGGGCCTGTACATGTCCATGACCAATGTCCTTTGTTTATCCCAAGCTATCACAAATTTAATATATAAACTTTACACTTTATAATGGGGTTAAATTAATGAACTAAGACTGTGTGGATGATTCATTAGTTAACAGCTCTGGCTGCTCTTCCAAAAGACCAAGGTTCAATTCTCAGGCTCCATGTGGCAGCTCACAATAGTCTGTAACTCCTGTCTCAGGGGATCTGACATCCTTTTCCAGTCTCCAAGGGCACCTGGCATGCACATGGTACACAGCTATTCATGCAGGCAAAACACCCATACACATATTTATTTTAAAAATAAAATGGACAAATTTGCAGCTTGAAGATTTTAAAGGAAGCTCTTAGCTCGTTGTCATTGGTTTATTTTTTTTAAACTACATTCCCCCCCCATTGTGTGTGTGTGTGTGTGTGTGTGTGTGTGTGTGTGCACATGATGTGCATGTGGGGGTCAGAGAAGAGCTTTGAGAAGTTAGTTCTCTCCATCTTGTGTGTCCCAGGGACCAGACTCAGTTCATCAGGCCTGGCAGCAGCACCTTCACACACTGAGCCCTCCTGCAGGGTGTCCTTTATGTATTCATTCTATTCTTTATCCCTAAGTGCCCACCATGAGTACCAAACACTGCAGGAGCTACTTGGGACTGGTTCTTGCCATGTAGGACTTGAGAGTGTTTCAGGGGGAAGGGAAGTGATCAGTTATAAAACTCAAGATGTTCTGCAGTGGGTATTCATAACCCTAACCCTCTAATAACTTTGGGATACTAGGCTTTGGGTGTGGCCTCTTCACTGGTTATGTGACTGCTTAAATTTGAGGAGGGGGCACACAGTCTTGGGTGGTAAAGACCAGGTCAGGCAGTGTGAAGCAGTGTATGATCAGTCCCCAGCTTTCCAAGAACTCTGCAATTGGATTTACCTTGTCCTGCATCAGTGACTCTGTTTCACCATAGCACCTCTTAATAAACTGATGTTAATATTTATTAAAAGCCCTACTATTGTCTTGGAAAATAAAAAACTGTCGTATAAAACTTCTGCACATTGGGGATAATAGCTGGCATGGCACGTGTGCTCAGTTATTGACTGAATGAATGCATATGGACTAAGTGACCTGGAATTACATAGGAAGAACAGAATCCAGGCTCTGGATGCTGGCACATGGTGTTTCAAGTGTGGTTTAATGGAGACATCCTGATGTTTGCTTAGTTACGAATTACTCATGGAATGACAGCCTCAACAGTTAGTGCTCAGTGTTGTTACTACCATCTTGGTTCGTTAGTGCTCACGAAGATAATCAGATAATGACAAAAATTATCCAATGACACATCGCCACCACTGTGACATGTGAGTGAAGCTAACATAGGTCAAGATGGAGATGATCATATGCTCATTTTGAGAAGGGTTTTGGAGCATAGATTTTGCCATGATGGCCTCTCTAGGCCTCTTTCCATCTCTGATTTCTGTCAATTGCCATATCTATTATAAATCCAGACTTTTCTTGGAGTATAAAGCAAGGAGAACATGTGTTTGCAAATAGCAGCCATGCAAAGCTAAGGTGCCGTGGAAGAGGTTATTGCATCTCGGGAGGCTGCTTGGTTAACAGTGCAGTCACATGCCACCCACGGACAGCGAAGAAGACATACGCACCTTTCTCCTCTTGCTTGTCTTTGCTCTTCTCTTTTGTCTAGATATTCTCGGCTAGCAGAAGGGTTCAGAACAAACAAAAGAGGAGAAAAATAGATTTAGATGTTCATAAGATTACAAAGCAATTACTAAAAGGAAGATGCCTTAGAAGATGAAAATTTGTCATAGTTGAATGCTAAAAGTTTAGAAGCTACTTCAAACATGCTAAACACAATAGATCTTTTTTTTTTTTAAGTCAGAAAGGCAGGAAAACACTGGCCCACTCAGAAACTCCTCATCACCCCAAGGTCACTGGACCACTTCACTTTTATAGACACCCATGATATGGTCAATATTATTTAATTTTAATGTTTCATTTTTCTGGTCCTGCTGCTGAAGTTACAACTCGAATCTAAGTTTAACACGTGCTGGCCACTTGCTTTTCAGCAGACTGTTTTCCTGGAGAGTGTGGACTCATGGGTGACTACACTGGACCTTAGAATGTGGTTGGGGTATGTGGATATTTGTCAGATAGTTAATAAATCCTAGGATATCAGAGAGACCACACAGTCAAATCCTAGGCAAACAGCTCAGAAAATCCTTGATCCTTGAATACAAGGATTAACAGCTGAGAGTCAATCATACACACCTTTAATCCCAGACAGGGAAAGCTGGGAGTGCGATCAACACTCTTAATCCCATAACTCCAGAGACAGAACTTCTCCTTTCTGTGAGTTCAAGGCTACACATCTTTAATCCTAACCCAGCTGAGATAGGGCATATAAGGGCTCATTCATAGAAACCAGGCAGAAGCAGAAGTGACTGACAGAAGCAACAGGCAGAAGAGACCAGGAGTGAGGCTGAGAAAGTTGCAGGACAGTTTGGTGAGAATTGACTATAGTGCTTTCTCTCTCTGATATTTCAGCCTTCCCTTGATATTTGGCTCAGAGTCTGCTTTTCTTACAACCCCAAACTGTGCTACTACAGTGGTACATAATAACTAGACACAGTGAGACAACATCAGAAAGACTAAAGGAGTAAATATAGACCTGGGAGAATGCTACAAAAATGCAGATGTGCAATGCATTAACATCATGTTCATTGTCTTCTGAACTAGAAAGACATACAGCATTTTTGAACCCAGGAACTTAAAGCTGCATGACTAGTGCACCTGAAGCCAGAGGATGACTCTGAGATGTGCAAAAGGTCTGAGGAATGTGCACAGTTCATTCAGCAGGACTGAGAGGTGGGCTGTCAGAGCAAGCATCACCGTGGGAGCATGAGACACTCAGCTGTCTGTGCTTCCCTGTTTAATTCACATTCTCAGATATAGAACCATGGTTACTAATAGTCACCTATAGTCAGTCTGTCCTGATGACCAGGATTCTTTGCACTCTTAAATGACAAGTAATAATCATGCGAAAACCAAAGTTAATGATGATTGGTGATAAGGCATCTCTGAAGACAGGATGTCAGAGTCAGTCCCCAGTCTGCGTACATGTAAATGCATGTACAACATGGATTTGAAGTCTATCTTCATGCTTTACTGGGGTTCCAATGACTCAGTGATAGGAACTTGGGGTTATTCTCAGGGTTTCTCAGATTCTTTCTTCTTCTCACACTTTGTTTCCAATGGGCTCACTCATTCCTCTCTCATTTCAGTTCTGCTGTCTGTCTCAACCAATGAATTCATTATTTTTCCATGTTTCAGTTATATGTGTTTCTATTTTCTTCACAATTACATCTTCACAAAGGCTTGTCTTTCCACTTGTTTCAAGCATAGTTCTGCTCTTCTGTTACTCTTGGGTTTTTTGTTTGTTTGTTTGTTTGTTTGTTTGTTTTTTTAAGTCTAAGTAGTAAAACTTAAGTCTTACTAGCAAAAAATCCTAACATTCCACTGTAATATATTGAGAATAAATTCTAATAAAGTTAGTCATATAGATCAATTATTTCCAAGAATAGCTTGTGTTTTCCCTTACTCTTGGAACACATTCACAAAGGCTACTTTTCAATCTCCCTGATAATGACATCATCCCTTCTGCAGCCATCATCTTTTCATTATCTTTCTTCTTTGCATTAAAATTTCCCTAGCTCATTGTGGCAGGCTCTTTTATATTGCATTTGTATATCTTAAATCTACAACAAGATTCTGAGGACTTCAATTCTAAAAATGACACTCATTCTTGCTTTGGTTTTGCAGATAATCCAATAGGTCAGGCTCACCTGTGAGCTCTGATGCACCTCCTGATGTTGGCTCCAGGATCAGCTCAGTTCTCAGGCATTTCCACTGTGTGGATCAGGCCTTTGCACAGCCCAGCAGCCATTCTGGGATCTGGGCCTTAGTCCTTTCTCTAGCTAGTCCTCAGAGCTGGGCTTGGTATTCATGCTAGGAGCTACACATGTTCAAATCAGAGATGGCTTGTAGCTCAGGAAGTTCCTTGTTCTTGTGTCCCTCCCCCCTCTCTCTTTCTCTCTCTCTCTGTGTGTGTGTGTGGTGTGTGTGTATGAAACTAAGAGGATAAACTTTGGGTTATTCCTCAGAAGTCACTATGCAACTTGGCTTTTTGTTTGTTTGTTTGTTTGTTTGTTTTGTGGATGTGTGTGTCTATGTATGTAGAGGCAAGAGGAGGATGTTGGGTATCCTGCTTTATCATTCTCCACTTTATGCCTTTGAGACATGGTCTCTCATTGAACTTGGGGCTAGACTGGGCTAGCAAGCCCCCCAAATGTCCTTGTCTTCCCCAGCTCCCTGTAAACCCTCCACTGGGGGGGGGTAACATGCCTGTATGCTTCCAGAATTAGCCTTTCATGTGGATGCTGGGATCTAAATTTAAGTCCTTAGAGTATTAGCAAGTGCCCTTGCCCACTGAGCAATCTCTCCAGCCCCACCTCAGCCAGTGCCCACCTCAGCCAGTGACCACCCTTTTTGAGACAGAATGACTCAGAGGCTCAAAGCTTACCTAGGTAAGGCAGAATGGCTGGCCACAGAGTTTCCTCAAAGAGATTCTCCTGCCTCTGCCTCTCTGGAACTGGGATGACAAGTGTATGCCACCACAGATAAATTACTACCCAGGTTCTAAGGGTTAAATTTGGGTTTTCATACTTTTGTGGCAAGCACTTAATAAACCATCCCTTAGCTCTTTGCTGTTGGTGGCCCTGTTTTCTTTGGAGGCAGCACTTTGTGCCCCCTACCTTAAGTGATCTTCAATAAGACTCCTGATGTATAACTTAATCCTTGAATTTTCCATGTGTTTTGAGGCAAATTCCCAGCCACTAATTGGTAGTAAAATATGAGATTTCTCAAAGATCCATAAATCAGGAAGCATTTAACTTGTTCTAGGGGTTTTAAAAATTGGATTTTATGAAAAACTTCTGGAACTACCTCAGAAGGGGTGCAGACAGGTTGGTGTTTCCATGCATCATTTGGTGCAGTTCTGACAGCTCACAGTATACCACACATGTGTAGCAGAAAATGATGTTGGTTTACTTCATGCTACCAAAGCCAGGCTTGGCCTTCCACTCAGAAACTTGGGGAGTCTCTGTATGAAGCAGTAAGTGGCCATTAATCAGCTTTACTATACTGCTCATACTGAATCATTTCTACAATGACACATGTTCTCCTTGGCCTTCAGGGAAAGCCAGAAGTGACTGAATCTGTAAGTTCTCACTGATTGTCTTCATGTCGTCTAATGATGTAACATCGACCGAAGTATTTACCAAAGAAACTAAACTGCGGAAATGGGCGGCAGAGATGGGAAGAACGCTGACATCATGGGAAGGATGAGAAGGAAGAGGAAGATACAGAAGCGCGGTGGGAAAGGCAGGAAAGGGGTGCAGAAGCAGAGATGGAAAGAAGGGTGAGAGGAAACCTGGAAGAAAAGGCTTGTGTTATCCGTTCTGCAAAGCACAGTATGAGGAGTCCTGGGAGCGGAGAGAAACTTGCTGGAGCCAGAGGCTAGCCAATAAGTGACTGGAAAGGGGGAAGTAGGGAGTGACAGGGATCAGTGAGAATGGAGAGACCAAAGCATGAGACCTTCAATGGGCCGTGCCCAGGAAAACATCCATGGAGGGGAACAGAGAGCATGGCATAGGCTGCGAGTAACTGGCATGAAAATTCCTCCACAGGAAAAAAGCAGTACATATTAGATAAGAAGTTTTATCATATATGTATATATGCATGCAAAGACACACATATATAAATATATGGTTACTACAGGACGCAAAGAACAAGCCAGAAAGTTGAAAAAAAAAATTCTCTTTCTACATCTAATAGGATATGAATTAAATATGAGGAGAAATGGCAAATTACATTGAGGCAATTAGGCTTTGTGTCCTGAATCAAGCCACTGTAACGAATGGTGAACCAAGGCTGCACAGCACCTTAATTGTATTTGGCTGTCTGTGCTTCCTGCCACATGGCTAGAGGAAGCCAGGACACAGCACATCCCAGCAGCCTGCTGTAGGTGAGTCTCACTCCTCTTCAAAGATACACATAAGGGTCGGGAGCAAATCCGTTGCTTCCTGACCCATAGGAAGCCTGTAAGCCCAGTGCTTTAGGTTTGAAATCCCAGTTCGAACAGACAGAACCCTTACTTGAATCTGTCTCGTTCTTCCCGCTCTATCCTCTGCAGTCTCTCCTCCCGCTCTTGACGCCTCCGTTCTCTCTCTGCGGCCAGTGACTCCTGGTGCTGCCTAAAGGAGGATGTCAGAAGACCACTTGGTGATGACCTGAAAATACAACACGTTATGTTTTAGTTGCTTGGCCTGTGCATAAAAACATGGAGAAGGGCCTGGGGAGATGGGTCAGTAGTTAAATCTTTTGCCTCATGAATGTGAGGACCAGAGTTCAAATGTCTAGAATGCATGTAAATGATGAGTTACCAGTGTAGTAGCTTGCTTGTAAATCCTGATCTGGGATGGTAGAGACACGGGATCCCCAGAGCATGCTGGCTAGCAAGCCTGCCCAGAGCGGCAAGCTCTGGCTTTGATTGGGATCCCTGCCTCAATAATGTAGAAGAGGCCTAGGGGATGATTCTGGACATCTGCTAAGAGCTTCCACCAACATGGATGCATATCTGCATATGTACTTCCCCAACATACATGATACATGTAGAAAAATATAACGGGGGGGGGAGAAGAAGGGGGGAAGAAAAGCACAGAAGCAGGATATAACCCCCAAGTAGTGCTTAGAAAATCAGTAGGCATCTCAAGCCCTCCTCATTCAGAAGCCTGACTATAAATGGTGATAAGCAAAGTGCTTCCCATGCTGCTAAGACTGGAGATGGTAATGTATATCAAACACCAAGCAACATGCTTGGCCTATAAGTTACCATCATCCATTGGCATGAGAACTACATTAAAAAGAAGGCCAGGCAGAGACATTGTATGTATATACATATATCTATAAAATAAAGAGATACATCTATATTTATATTAAAATTGGTTTATGCTAGAATTTTGACAAATTGCAGTCAAATTTCAGCCTAAAACTTCTCTCTGTCTACACATTTTACCATACACAAATTTCTCTTTGTATATCTCAAAATAATGCTGTCATCTTAAAACAAGGTGTTCAGAAGGCAGACAGAAAAGATGTGACAGAGGCCTAGATATTGAACCCAACTAAGAAAATTTTCTTCAGTTTTAAGAATTATCCAAGGACATTTTTGTATGCCAAAGGCCAGCTCTTATTCTTGGCTAGAGTTCATGTAAAAACTAGACCATTCTCAACTGAGTGGAGGCCTCAATGAAGGGACCCTGTTATGGGAATCACAGAAAATGTCAAGGGAGAGAATGGCCGAGAGATGAGCAACCTGCAAAACTAAAGGAAAATTTAAAAGGGGATGAGCTGGAGAGTCAGCTGGGTCTCTGGAGAATAAAATACATTGTGAATAACTATTGCTTTTGCTTGTCAACAAAGCCTGCCACATATAAGATACCTGAGGCCCTGGGTTCAAAGCTCCTGCTTGTTGGAGCATGGTGTGGTCTGGGCCACTTGTCCTTGGGAACTTAACAGATTTCCTGTTTCCTTCCCCCTCATACAGAAGTTAATTTTAACAGTGTCTAGTTTTCAGTTTGGGACCCAGGGATTCAGACATCCTTTGAGTTGAAATACATTGTCTCTTTATCCAAGAATTCAGAGTGGACAAAAGCATATGTAAATTCAGAGATAATACACTTGTACACTGGGGGCATGGAACTCCTTAGTGCTGAGAAAAAATGAGATTCCATGTTACATACATCCAAGTCATCCTCCCTATTAATGTAAGTTACCAAAATGAGTACGGAAATGGAGGAGTACAATCCACTATAACCAAGTCCTGTACCCCAGGCTCACAGGGAAGGTACTAATGAGCCCTGGACACATAGGCATAGACAGAATTTATTTCGTTTTCACCATAAGAAGTCCAAACTATGCTGTATAGATTCCATATTTTCTTATTTATTTATTTATATATTTATTATTTTACATCATGCACCCCATCAAACTCAGTTATCAGGCCTCTCAGATAACACTCTTAGGATATCCCCATTTACAAAAATGCCCATTCATGCCGCTCATTTACTTACTGGAGCATAATTAAACTCCCTGTGGGCAGACCCTTAAAGAAAACAAGTCTTTTCTCACTCACACCCCTGCCAGAGGCCTTCAATGCAAAGTGAGGCACTGTGTCACTTAAATATGTTCTAGCCTTGAGCTCTTGTATTCAATGACATCTCTCTCTCTTTTCTTTCTTTCTTTTTTTTTTAAGTCCACTAATGAGTTAGTACATCCCCTGCTTCTCTTTCTGGAATTGTGATACCTCACTCAGGAAGATATTCTCCATATCATCCATTTGCCTGCAAATTTTAGAATATTGTTTTTTCTTACTGCTGAGTAGTAACCCATTGTGTAGATGTATTTTCTAAGCTGCTGTTATTTTGCAATTTTTAAACTGCTATATGCAGCTAACTCTAATGCACAGACAGAATAAAGGGACTTCTTTACTCTCCTGCCTGATGATTGACAGGCATAAAGTGTATTAATATAATTAGTAAATTTATAGACTACATCAATCTAATGCCCCACAACAGAAAAAAACACATTCTTCTTTCCTAAACAAAGATCTAAAACCTGTCATTAAACCTCTAAGAAAGTGAAAAGATGGCCTATCAGAGCCCATGTCATGTGATTTCCCTTCCTGGTCATAATACAGTTAACTTAAAAATAAACATTAACAAATTAAATAAAAAAATTCCCTGATTGTAAAATTTAATGTATTCCTAAATTTCACATTTTCAACATCACATTCTTACAAAAAATATAAAATCAGGCCAAGGATTTAATTCTCTTAAGCTAATAAATATCTAAATCACCATCTCAAAAGGATTTTTCAGAGAACTTTACAAATAAGTTTAAAATCTTTACAGAGGATCTGAGATTATTACTATTATTATTATTATTATATTAACTTTGAATAAAGCCAAAGCAGAGCATTGTTTCATGAAATGCCAAAGTTCATCCTATAACCAAAGCAGCCACATGTGAATGTGATCTTGGTACATAATTGAAATGGACTAATGGAAGGAAGTCACTGCCTGGAACACACACACACACACTCTCACACAAACAATACTAGTTCATAACAAACACCTCAACGTACATTAGTGGGGACATTGATAGACTCTGTAACAAATGGTGCTGATACTAATGTCAGTCATAGAATAAAATGCAGAGAGCCTTTCTTTACACCATGGGAGAAAAAAACTCTAAATAGTCAAGCAAAAAAATAAACCATATACAAAAACAACCTATGCTGTAAAGTGCTACAAAGCATGTCTTCTTTTTCGCAGCAGAATCTGTATGACCTCTCCATCCCTTCCAGAGGCACAGGCAAGCAGCTGATGACTCATGTCTTGGTCTTTGCAGAAATCCTCTGAGCTGAGATAAACACTCCCCTCACCATCAAGGCTACTATCACTTTAATTCCTGCTTGCCTGGCAGTGAGAGTGTTTTCTTGAACTTCACCCTTACTGAAGATTCCTGGAGCATTTTTCCAGGAACTTTGCACTATTGCCAGGGACCCAGCAATCCCTGACACGGCAATTAGGAAGAAGGAGTATTCCCTTGTATTCTCTTTCCGATATTTGACCCCAGGCATTTGTTCGGTTTGAGAGGGGAGAGTAACTGGAAGGATGTTATTTTTTGAACAGGAATTTCACATTATTTCCATTATGCTAAGTTCAGCAATAAAGAATTGGTTCTAGAAAGTACCAGGATGATATACTTGAGAGTGAGAACAATTTTCTTAGATTCAGAAACAAGCTGGTCCTTTTGCTCCATGTCATGGGAAGAATCAACCTCTCTTTTACTAAGACATCCCTGCTTTCCCAGTAGAAAAGCAGTCTTCCCAACAACCCAAGGCAACCAGTCTAATCATGATCTTGAATGGTTTGGGATGTCTCTGAGCTCCTAACAGGACAGACGGAGGCCTGGGCTGAGTGAAGGCAACAGAGATGATCTGGCCTTAAGTGGCGGTGGACGGCTCTCTATCATCACAGTCCTTCCTTTTGATGATGACTTGGCACCGTGTTGATCTCAGAATCTGCAGACAGACTAAACATGAGATTGGAAGTCTTTCTAAGGGCAAAGCTAAGACAAACAGGAAAGATGAAGGCGAGCTTCAGTTTGTAAAACAGTTGAGAGGCATTCAAGACAGTCTCAGTCTGTCAGCTAACCTGCAACTGCTGGGCCAAGTGACGCTCTTAGTGCCAGAGCCAGCAGCTCAGACTTCTTTGTTTACTGCAGTGAATTTGAATAGACAAACAGTATCTTCTAGAGACAGGCCTCAGATGGTACAGCTTCACTTCTCACAGCAGTGTTCAGCTGTGAAGGTAGCTCAGCAGGGAAAGTGATTTCCTTGCAAGTACAAGACCTAAGTTCAACCCCCAGAGACAACATTTTAAAAAAAAAGAAGAAAAGAAAATGCAAGGCATGGTGAAACTTCAGACCTCAGGAAAAAGAAAGAGGTATATATCTGGGGCTCATTAGCTAGCCCGCCCAGTCAACATGATAAGCTCTAGGCCAATGAGAGACCCTTTCTCAAAAAGACCAAACGGACAGCTCCTTGAGGAATGAAATTCAAAGTTGCCTTCTGCTCCCTACATATACTCTCACACATATGTACCTACACACCTACAGGCTCACAAACTCACTCCCCACCCTTGAGTCCAGGCTGATCACCTCGCTTGTTTTAGTCAGTGCAGCAACAGAACAGGAGGCCAAGTCTTTCCACACAGAGGCTCACCCCTCTGATGCCACTGGGAGGGGGGTTCTCACAAGCACTACAATATAAGCAGGCCTGACTGAGGTGCCTGCACAATCAGGCTTATGCTGTGGTTTCCTGACACTCAGCAAAGAGCCGGACAATTGCTAGATTAGATAGCCAGCAAACCCAGTGAGACCAGCTGATGGCCAGCACCTGAGTAAAGTAAATTGGACGAGATTATCTGTCAGACAGAGCCTGACAAACATGACCAGGGAAGAGAATTAGGAGGTAACACATGGCTGCTATTTTTTAAAACTCATTTCAGATGTTACTTGGATCTAAAGCTGACCCAAACAGGATGGGTCAAGATAATAATTTTTCTATTTCTGATCAGAAGATACTGGAATTTTGGCACCAATAAACTTCATATCATAATCTTACCTACTTGGTAAACTCATCCATTACCACATCCAGCAGTTCCCTGCCAAGCAAGCCATTCAAGACAGAGGTTCAAGTCCTAAAGGGCATCATAGCTCAATTATATATATATAAAAAATACTGTGCTGAATACAGCTGGTGCTAACAAAAGTAAAAGTACAAGACCTCAGAAAAGCATACTATACAACAAAACCCAAGAATAAAGGAATATTGGGTCCCAAGCAAGATAAGATTAATGACATATTGGTTAAAAATGCCAGTATATGAGAATCACACACACACACACACACACACACACACACACACACACACAGAGAGATAGTCATTGTAACTAAAGCCCATAGACCCAACAAGGTATACCCAGTAGGTAGTAAAGTGCTAAATGAGTAAAGTGCCATTGCAGAAAACTGAATATTGGACCTGAGCAATAACATCAGTATTTTAAAAGCAACACATTAAAAAACTAAGAAAAAGAAGAATTCACAGAATATCAATGTAGTGGGATTATCATATGTTGTAAATATTTGTTCTGCCTACTAGTTTAATAAAAATGCTGATTGGCTAAAGGCAGACAGGAAGTGTGGGTGGAGCTACCAGACTGGGAAAATCTAAGAGCACAGCAGACATGCCACAGAGATGCTATGGAGACACAACAATGAGATGGTAGCAGATGCAGAGGAAAAGAGGGCTGAAATGCTGCTCTGAGAAAAGGTATCAAGCCGCATGGCTGAACAAGGTGGGTTGAGTTCAGATGAAGGAGCTAGCAAGTTTTATGCCTGGGCCCTAGGTCAGTCAGCATAAAATTAAAGTAAGCATCTGTGTGTCAATGTGGGTCTTCAGGGTGGTTGGTCGGATTGCCTGGACTGCCGGTTAAACCTCTAGGCCAGGCCTGAAAGTCCAGGTCAGAAACCTATTACAACATACCAATAATGTTTGGGAAAGTCACTCAACATGTAACTAGAGTGATCATAAGAGAGAAGAAATGAAAAAAAAATCTTTTAAAGGAAATAGTGAAAAATTTCCCAAATAATGAGAACTATAAACCACCATGTCCAAGTATTTCATTAACCCCCAAGTACAAGAAAACCATATTAATACATATCAAATTCGAATTGACAAAATCATTGACAAGAAGACAATCTTAAAAGCAGCCAGAGAAAACAAACACAATATACAATGAGCAAGAGCAAACATGGCAAATTATTGTCAAATTGATGGGAAAGAGACAAAATGCAGAAGAGATAAAAAAAACAAACAGAACTCCGTCGATAATTCTTCTTGGAGGACATGGGAGAGAATCATACTTTATTTAAACTAGAAAATGGGATTTTGTTTAAATTGCACCAGGAATTATCTAGTTTACATGGGTTTGTAGAAATAGACAATTCCTTAGAACAATGGAAACACAGGTTGAAATAGGTATCTGGAAATACATGGAGTACACTAAAGGAGGACCCACCTTCCTCAGGCGCTCTTTGTCTCAAAATTGCAATTCTGAACACAGCCTGCGGAAGTTGCAAGGACTTTGTAAAAATCAGACATCCCATTCTTTTTCCTCTCTCCCAGACCCCTCTTCTCTCCCTCTTTCTTTCTCTTTTCTCTCTTCCCCTCCCCCACTCATTTCCCAGTAAACTCAACATGGCCTCCTGAAAAAACAATCAGACATCCTGTTCTTTCGATAGTGAAACTCACAGAAGCCTGGAGCAGTCACTGCAGCTTCTAACAGCCTCTGGATTTATGCAATGTTTCGGTTATTGCTTATAAAAATGTAAATATCCTGTAATTGAGTTTTAAAATTGCCCTTTGGACTAATGTATTTAGAATATTTTCTATGCAGAGCTATACAACTATAAAACTGAGTGTTTTATTCCTTCCTTTATTAGGTATTTCAGTCATCTTATTGCATCATATTCAGATTGTTAAATTTTTTAGACACAGAATTGGTTGGCAATTTTTTGTATTTAACATGCCATGGCTTTCTGTGAATGCTTCTAAGACAAGGTAAGGGGGAGGTGGCAAAATAGTTGTCCCTGCTCTTTTATCAAGTTTCTTAGTTACAAACTTTCATTAGTTAAAATTAGACAGATGAACATAGTTTTGGACTCATATATATATATACATACATGTATATAAATATGAGACAATGCTTTCCTTTTCTGTTTTTTCTTTAACTGAAAATAGGTTCTTTTCTCATACAATAAATCCTGATTACAGTTTCCCCTCCCTCTGCTCTTCCAGTTTCTCCAGATCCTCTAGTTTCCCCTCTCCTCCAGAACACTCCTCTTCTGCCTCTCATTAGAAAAGAAAAGGCTTCCAAGAGACAGTGAGCAAACATGACAAAATAAATGAAAGATGAATCAAAAATCCTCATATGATAGCTGGACATGGCAATCCAACAAGAGGAAGAGTCCTAAGAGCAGACACAAGAGTCCGAGACCCACTTGCTCTTACAGTCAAGAGTCCCAAAAAATACCAGACTAAAAACTACACTATACACAGAGGGTCCAGTGCAGATGCAAGAGTCCCATGCTTGCTGCTTCGTCTCTTTGAGCTCATGTGTGGTTGGTTTAGCTGTTTCAGAGGCCTTGTTCTCCTGGTGTCTACCACTCCCTCTATTGTTAATCTTCAGTGTTAACTTGAAGGGATTTAGATTCATCACAGAAACACACTTTTGGGGCTATCTAAAAGGGAAGACCAATCCCAAATGCTTTCCATGGGTTAGAATCCCCATTTGAATAGAAAAGAGGAAGTGAGCAGGCACCAGCATCACCTCTCTGCATTCTGACTTGCAGAAGCAATGAGACTAGCTGCCTTAAGCTCCTGCTGCCATGACTTCACCATAAACACAAACAATCCATTCCTCCAAGAATCAATTGGTCAGTTATTTTGTTACAGCATTGAGACAACCAACCAACGCACCCACCTAGCCAATATATATTGAAAATAAAAGTCAAAGAAAAATACCTTCCCAGCTATAAGACAAGTAGAATATCAATTCTAGACTTACAATATAAGGAAATACTGGCAGAAAGTAAATGATACCACCTTACAACTTTGATCCACATAAAAAAAATAGAGAAATAGGCAAATATTATTTAAACATTCTGTAAAGAAACAGACTATATAGAACAAGCAGAACAACAATCCCTGTGGGATTACAATACACATAAAAGTAAATATATGATAACTTCAGAGAAAAATAAAAATAAAAGTATGCTCATAGGATTGTATGAATATAATAAAGATGAAACACTGTAAATGTCCAAATTGTCAACATAAAACAGTTAACTATAAATAAGACAATAGGTTGCTCTCTGGGACTGGGGTCAATCCCAAGAGCTTGATTTCAGCTCTCCTTAGGAGACAGGACTAGAGTTTGGATGTGAGGGGCTCCTCCAGCAACACCTAACAAGGGGACCTTGCACAGTTGGGCTCCACCTCCAGGGTGAACCGCATCATCAGAAAAGGACTGAGGATTTGAAATTCAGATACCTGTCCAGATCAGTCAAAGATCGAGCAGACCCCTTGTTCAGAGGTGACAGGAGGCACACAAGTCCTCTTGCCACAACTGACTAGGAGCTATCTAATCATGAACCACTGAAGCCATGAGCAGACACCAGTGCAAAAATACATATAACAATATAAAGAATAACAAGGCAACACCAGAAGAAACTGGTGGTTCTACAACTACAAGACCTGAACAGAGCAATGAAGAGGAAACAGAAGGAAACAACACCAAAAACACCTTTATGAAGATTATTGAAGCCTTCAAAGAAGATATAAAAAATTCCCTTAAAGAAATAGAAGAAAATACAAACAAAAAAATTGGAAGAGATAAACAAATCCTTGAAAGAAAACCAAGAAAAGTTAAACCAAAAAATGAAAGAAACATTTCAGCAAATAAAAACTAAAATAGAAGCCATTAAAAAGGCAAAAATGAGTCAAGGTTGGAAATAGAAAATCTGAAAAAAACAGTTGGAACTACAGATACAAGCATAACCAACAGAATGCAAGAGATGGAAGTGAGAATCTCTGGAGTGGAAGATTCAATAGCAGAAATAGATACATCAGTCAAAGAAAATACTAAAACCAAAAAAAAAAAAACCATAACACAAAATGTTCAGGAAATCTGGAACACCATGAAAAGACCTAACCTGAGAATAATAGGAATAGAAGAAGGAGAAGAATACCAGCTCAAAGGCACAGATAATGTATTCAATAAAATCATAAAAGAAAATCACAAAACACACAAAACAAAGACAAAATTTTAAGAGCTGGAAAAGAAAAGGGCCAACTTACTTATAAAGGCAGACCCATCAGAATAACACCTGACTATTCAATGGAATCGATGAAAGCAAAAAGGGCTTGGGCAGAAGTTATATGGACCCTAAAAGAGCATGGCTGCCAACCTAGAATACTATACCCAGCAAAATTATCAATCACCATAGATGGAGTAAACAAGATATTTCATGAAAAAGTCAGACTGAAACAATAACTATCTACAAATCTAGCCCTCCAGAAAGCATTAGAGGGAAAACTCCAACCTAAGGATCCCACATATACCCATGAAACCACAAACATTCAATAATCCCACAGAAGAAAATCCCAGAGAAAGGAAATACATATAAGCTACCAAAAAAAATAGCAAGAAACATTAATCAATAGACTCAACTCACCTATAAAAAGACATACACTAACAAATTGGATATAAAAACAGAAGCCATCCTTCTGCTGCACACAAGAAACATACCTCAACCACAAAGACAGTCACAGGCTCTGAATAAAGGGATGGGAAAAGATTTTCCAATCAAATGGTCCTAAGAAACAACCTGGGGTTGCCATCCTAATATTTAACAAAGCAGACTTTAAACTAAAAGCAACTAAAAGGAACCAAGATGGTCACTACTTATTCATCACAGGAAAAATTGTTCAAGAGGAGATTTCAATTCTGAATATTTATGCCCCTAATATAAAGGCACCTACCTATATAAAAGAAACACTGCTAAAGCTCATATCCCACACCAGTTCTTACCCTCTGATAGTGGGAGACTTTAATACCCCACTTTCACCCCTGGATAGGTCAACCAGACAGAGACTCATCAGAGAAATAAGGAGTCTAACAGAGGCTATGATGGAAATGAATTTAATAGATATTTATAGAAACTTCCATCCAAATGGAAAGGAATATACATATTTCTCAGCACCACATGGAACATTCTCTAAAATTGACCACATAATTGGTCATAAAGCAAATATCAATAGATACAAAAAATGGAAATAATCCCTTGTATCATATCAGACCACCAAGGCTTAAAATTACAGTTCAACAGCATCAAAAATCACAGAAAAGCTACCAACTCATGAAAACTAAACATCACTCAGCTGAACCACCTTTGGGTCAAGGAAGAAATTAAGAAAGAAATCAAAGTCTTCCTAGAATTTAATGAAAATGAATCTACAACGTACCCAAACTTGTGGGACACAATGAAAGCAGTCTTAAGAGGAAAATTCATAGCACTAGATACCTATATGAAAAGCCTAGAGAAATCTCACACTAGAGAACTAACAGCAAAACTGGAAGCCTTAGAACAATTAGAAGCAAACTCACCTAGAAGGATTAGATGGCAGGAAAGAATCAAACTTAGAGCTGAAAGCAATACAATTGAAACAAAAAGAACAATACAAAGAATCAATGAATCTAAGAGTTGGTTCTTTGAGAAAGTCAACAAGATAGATAAGCCCTTATCCAAACTGATCAAAAAGCAGAGAGAGTGTTCAAATCAACAAAATCAGAAATGAAAAGGGGAACATAACAACAGGCCCCCAGGAAATGCAGAGAATTATCAGGTCATACTTTGAAAATCTGTATTCCACAAAATGGAAAACCAAGAAGAAATGGACAGCTTTTTGGACAAGTATAATTTACCAAAATTAAATGAAGACCAGATTAATTACCTAAACAGACCCATAACCCTAAAGGAAATTGAAGCTGTCATTAAAAGCTTCCCAAGTTAAAAAAGCCAGGTCCAGATGGTTTGAGTGCAGAATTCTACCAGACATTCAAAGAAGAATTACTACCATTACTCCTCAAACTATTTCACACAGTATATACTGAAGGAATATTGTCAAATTCCTTTTATTGGGCCACAATTACCCTAATACCCAAGCCACTCAAAGACACAACGAAGAAGGAGAATTACAGCCCAATTTCCCTCATGAATATTGATGCTAAAATTCTCAACAAAATTGTGGCAAACCGTATACAACAATATATAAAAAATATCATCCACCATGACAAAGTTGCCTTCATCCCTGAAATGCAGGGCTGGTTTAACATATAAAAAACCATAAATGTCATCCACCATATAAAAAAACTGAAGGGATAAAAACCACATGATCATATCATTAGATGCTGAAAAAGCCTTTGACAAAATCCAACACTACTTTACGATAAAAGCCTTGGAGACGGGGCTGGAGAGATGGCTCAGCGGTTAAGAGCACCATCTGCTCTTCCAGAGGATCTGGGTTTGATTCCCAGCAACCACATGGCAGCTAACAACTGTCTGTAGTTCCAGTTCCAGGCAAACATCAAGGCAAATAAATAAATAAATAAAGTTTTTTAAAAAGCAAAAAGCCTTGGAGACATCAGGAATACAGGGAAAATATCTAAATACAATAAAGTTGATTTACAAGAAGCCAACAGCCAACATCAAACTTAATGGAAAAACACTCAAAGCAATCCCACTAAAATCAGGAACTAGACAAGGATGCCCTCTCTCCCCTTATATATTCAATATAGTTCTCGAAGTTTTAGCTAAAGCAATAAGAGAACAAAAGGAGATTAAGGGGATACAAATTGGAAAAGAAGAAGTGAAACTATCTTTATTTGCAAATAATATGATTGTATACATAAGTGACCCACAAAATTCTTCCAAGGAACTGCTCCAGCTGATAAACACCTTCAGCAATGTAGCAGGATACAAGATTAACTCAAAGAAATCAGTAGCCCTCCTATACACTAAAGATAAAAGGGTTGAAAAAGAAATAAGGGAAACACCACCTTTTGTAATAGCTGCAAATAGCATTGAATACCTTGGATTTCCAAAGCTTGCATTCACCTGGAATGTAACAGTGTCAATCATGCCCCTGGGTGTGGCAATGCAAACATGGGCCCACCCACCCTTTTTAAAGAAAGGGCTCACACAAGTCCCCGCCCCTCTTCCTCTCTCTCTCTGCTCCCTTCTGCCCCTGTCTCTGCTGCTGTAATAAACTCTCCTGTGGTACTCCTGGTGTTGAGATTCCATTCACACAACACATACAAAAAACTAACATTGGTGCCGTGCATTGGGGGGGGGCAGCCCTAAGTGCGCAGAGGCGCTAGGGAGCCCTGCTCGACCCTCCACCAGAGACAACCTTCCATCTGCCTGGTCGTGGACCGTACTTGCATACCACCAGCGTTGATGTGTAAACGTGAACTATTTTCACGGAGGATCACGCTTCCTGATCTTCATTTGGTTGTGATTTGTTCCTTTTCATTGGCAAACACTCCTGGCTTTTTTTCCCTGCACTACAGTTTCGTTCACAGGTGGCAGCTTGTGATTTTGGGGACTCGAGTCCACTTTATCTCGCTGTATATGAGTGTAATGTCCTGGTGCTCTCTCTTCTGCCTGACGGGGTTTTAGAGATATTTGCAGTTGAGTTGGGGCACTGTCGGAGCAGCCTGCACGTGTCTTCTGATGAGCTAGTCCACTGTGGGCCTGCCTCCTTGTGGACTCAGTTTGCAGGGGTGATAACTCTCGCTTGCTGGTTCCATATTTCCCCTTCAGTTTCAGCATGAGAAATAAGCCAGCAAAATCCATACCTCCATCTTCACCCTTAGGGTACATGCTACAGGCATTGGGACCTCTTAGCCTTATGCCCTATCTAGATACTACCAAGCTGATCGGTTATTGTACAAAGAAATGGCCTGGATATCCCTTAGACAATAATCTAAAGTGGCCACCTAATGGCACCCTGGATCTCCTTATTTTATGGAAATTATCTAATTATTGCCAAGTGACCAGGCAGATTGTAAGAGTTAAAAGAATTACCCTATATCCAAGCTTTCTCTTACTTAAGTTCTAAGCCTTCCCACCTAAGTTCTTGTTCTCCTGCTCGTCTGTTCTTAGCCACTTCCTCAGACCCTGATGATTCTCATCTTCCACTGGATCCTGAAAATGACCCTCCACCCTTTAGACCTCAATGCACTCCTACTGCCCCTTCCTCCCTGCCTATCACCCACTCTCAGCCTCTAAGGACGCTGATCGAATTCTATCTCTTTGGGAAGTTGCGGACGTGGATGGGATAGTTAAAGTGTATACTCCCTTTCCTTTGTCTGGACTCTCCCAGGTTGCAAAGAAGTTAGGCTCTTACAATTCGAATTCTACTGCCTTTATAAAAGAATTTCAGTACTTAACCCAATCTTATGGCCTCACCTTTCACGATGTATATACAATTTTAGCCAATAATCTTCTACCTGAGGAGCACAGGTGAGTTTGGAAACAGGGCAGAATATATGCAGATGAGGTTCATCAAACAAATTTAGCACACCCCCCAGGAGCTGAGGCGGTTCCAGGCAGATCCACATTGGGATTATAATACACAAAGGGGAATCGTAGCCAGGGACAATTTTGTGACCTGCTTGCTCGTGGGTTTGCGTAGGGCTGCCCTGAAGCCAGTCAATTTTGAGAAACTGCAGGAGGTGATTCAAGATAAGCAGGAAAAATCCATCCTAGTTTCTAGAGCACCTTACAAATGTGCTCTTGCAGTTCACAAATTTGGATCCAGAGAGCACTGAGGGAAGACAGCTTCCTATGACCCATTTCTTTAATCAAAGCTACCCGGACATAAAAGCCAAGCTTAGATCTCTTGAGAGGGGTCCATTAACTCCACAAGCAGACATTTTGGCACTTGCATTTAAGGTGTATTACCGGAGAGATGAGAGAATTTGGCAGGAGAAATACCTCCTGCTGGCAGAGGCGATCAGGCCAGCCCCTCCACCACTGCCTCCCAGGGTGAGCAGACAAAAGCACTCAGAAAAGCACTCTGGTGCTTGTTTCCGCTGTGGCAACATAGGCTATTCCTATTGCTGATGCCCAGATCCATGGAGGCCATCCAGGCCTTGTCCTAGGTGCTATGGACACCATTGGCCAGGCAGCTGTGGCCCTGCATCAAGGGGTGTGATCACAGTAAGCTTGGATGAGGTGCATAATGTCCTGGGACTGGCCGAGGATGAATGATAGTGCCCAGGCCCTCTTAGTACGCAGAGACAGCCTTGGGTAGATGTTGAAGTTTCTGGCCGGACCATTTCTTTCCTGGTGGACACTAGAGCTGCGTTCTCAGTTCTGCAGGAGTATTGGGGTGTACCCTTTCTTTCAGGCCTTACAATTGTCAGGGTAGGAGGCAAATCCATGTGACCTTATCAGACACTGCCACTTAATTGCATTTTTAGAGGAATTCCTATTACTCAGTCATTTTTAGTTATGCCAAGTTGTCCAACAGCTTTAATGGGAAGAGATTTCTTAGCAAAAGTGGGAGTTTTCATTTCATTTAGTGATCACATTTGCCTAAATCCAGCCTCGCCAGCCATTCCAACTGTTCCTCTGTTCCTTTTACTATCCAATCAGCCTGTAAGTTCTACCTTCCTGACAATCTGCTTCCTCCCCTCCTCCATCACCTGCCTTCTCCCCTCACTCCAAAGTGGATGGGACCATATAGAGTAATTCTGACAACTCCTACAGCCATTAAACTTGAAGGCTTCCCATATTGGATTCATTTGTCTAATCTTAAACCTTTTATCCCCCTCCTCAAAATAGCCAGATAAGAGATCCAAAATCTTAAAAAAACCAGCTCCAAGCTTCCTTTGCAGCCGACCAGAGCAGAAGCCAAGATGGTAAACAAAGGGCCCCAGGCAGTCTGCTTGGAAATCCAGGTAAACAAAGGGTCTTTCAACTCTGCAAGTGAAGCAGCCACTCCCTGAGGATGCATTGCAGGTAAAACAAAGACCATTCCCCACTCCCCTGAAGGAGTCCAGGTAGGCAAAATACAGGACACTTTAATCCTTTCTCTTTACCAGACCTAGCAAGGATCCACAGACCTTAACATGCAGGCAGCAGACAACAGAATCCCTTATCAGAAGAAAGGAACCATTCACACAACACAGCTAACTGAAGGTTTACTCCCAAGTTTCTTTCTTCCCTCCTTGCCCTTAACCTGTCACTCCCAAAGCTCTATCACTGCAGACAATAGAATCCCTTAGCAAAAGAAAAGAACCATTCACACACCCAGCTAACTCAAGGTTTACTTCCAAACTCCTTTCCTCTTAGTCACTCCCAAAGCTCTATCAGTAACCCATATTTTTTTTCAAGCTCCAGGAAACAAACTTCCATGGCCCTATGATCCAAATCCTTCAATTCTGCCAGCAAGATGAGCTAAAGACCTCTCCATCCTTGTGTCAGCAGGAAGTAGCCAAGACCACTACGACCCATTCCTGACCATAAACCCAGTTTATATATATATATATATATATATATATATATATATCTCAAAGGGCGGAATGTAAGGATTTCCAAAGCTTGCATTCACCTGGAATGTAACAGTGTTAATCATGCCCCTGGGTGTGGCGATGCAAACATGGGCTCTCCCACCCTTTTTAAAGAAAGGGCTCACACGAGTCCCCGCCCCTTCCCTCTTCCTCTCTCTCTGCTCCCTTCTGCCCCTATCTCTGCTGTTGTAATAAACTCTCCTGTGGTACTCCCGGTGTTGAGATTCCATTTACGCTACACGTGCAAAAAACTAACAGTAACTATAACCAAAAAAGTAACAGATCTATTTGACAAAAATTTTAAGTCACTGAAGAAAGAAATTGAAGAGGATATCAGAAAATGGAAAGCTCTCCCATGTTCCTGGATAGGTAGGATCAACATAGTAAAAATGGCTATTCTTCCAAAAGCAATCTACAGATTCAATGTACTGACCATCAAAATCCCAACACAATATTTTACATACCTTGAAAGTACAATACTCAACTTCATTTGGGATAACAGGAAAGGCAGGATGGCCAAAACAATTTTGGTCAACAAAAGAACCTCCGGAGGCATCACCATCCCCGACTTCAAGTTATACTATAGAGCTACAGTAATAAAAACAGCCTGGTACTGGCATAAAAACAGACTTGTGGATCAATGAAATCGAATTGAGGATCCAGGTATTAACCCAAAAACCTATGAACACCTGATCTTCGACAAAGAGGTCCAAAATATTCAATGAAAACAAGATAGTATCTTTAACAAATGGTGTTGGCATAGCTGGTTGGTAGTGTGTAGAAAAGTGCAAATAGATCCAAGCCTTTCACCCTGCACAAAACACAAATCCAAGTGGATCAAAGACCTCAAATAAACCCAGCCACTCTGAACTTGATAGAAAAGAAAGTGGGAAATACACTCCAACGAATTGGCATAGGCAACCACTTCCTAAATATAACACCAGTGGCACAGACACTAAGAACAACAATCAGTAAATGGAACCTCCTGAAACTGAGAAGCTTCTGTAAAGCCAAGGATACTGTCAATAGGCCAAACGACAGCCTACAGAATGGGAAAATATTCTCACCAACCCTACAAATGATAGAGGACTGTTCTCTAAAATATATGAAGAGCTCAAGAAAATAGAGCCCAAACCTTGAATAACTCAATCAAAAAATGGGGTTCAGAACTAAAAAGGGAATTCTCAGCAGAAGAATTACGAATGGTTGAAAGGTACTTGAAAAAGTGCTCAACTTCTTTAGCCATCAGAGAAATGCAAATCAAAACAACTTTGAGATACCACCTGACACTTGTTAGATTGGCTAAGATAAAAGACACAGATGACAGCCTATGCTGGAGAGGATGCAGAGCAAGGGGAACACTCCTCCATTGTTGGTTGGAATGTAAACTTATTCAGCCACTCTGGAATGCAGTATGGCGGTTTCTCAGAAAACTGGGAATCAATCTCCCCAAGGATCCAGCAATACTACTTCTGGGTGTATACCCTAAAGAAGCACATTCGCACTCCAAAGGCATTAGCTCAATTATGTTCATAGTAGCATTATTTGTAATAGCAAGAACCTGTAAACAACCTAGATGCCCCTCAACTGAAGAATGGATTAAGAAACTGTGGTACATCTACACAAGGGAGTAGTACTCATCAGTAAGAAAAAATGATATCCTAAAATTTGCAAACAAATGGATGGATTTGGAGAATATCTTCCTGAGCGAGGTATCACAAACCCAGAAAGAGAAGTAGGGGATGTATTCACTCATGAGTGGACTCTAAATAAAAAGGCAAAAAGCAAAGCATTTCCAAGCTGCAAACCACAACCACTGAACAGCTTGTGATCTGAAACACCTTGGACTGGCACCTTGGATCCCACTCCCTCTAGAGGAACACCTGGCTCAGTCTGGATGTTGGGGTGAGGAAACTGGATCTGCCAGGAATGGATGCTGAACTAAGCCATATTGGGACCTTGAGACCTCCTGCCCTTGCTGGGGAAGAGATGGGGAGATGTGGAGAAGAGAGAGTGACTGGAGAGGATGGGAGGGGGAAGGGACCTTGAACAAGGATATACATGGATAGAAAATGTGACTTTATTCATAATAAAAAAGAAAAAAATTTCATAATAAATAAATAATTAAGACAATAAATGAAACAAAACAGACTAATAAAAATAGATACTAAAAATAAGCAGAGATGATAAAGTGTGAAAATAACAGATTAAACAAATATAACAGAAATGATATAAACTTCAGCTCAATCTAATCAATAATCACATATTGTCTAAATACCCCCACTTAACAGGCAGAGATTGTCAGCTTAGATTTTTATAAGTCAACAAATTGCATACACTAATTCCACTTAAATATAAACTTACATTCAAATAAAAGAATGAGCAAATAAATTAATGACTAAAATATTTTATGGGGATAAAGTAAGCTATTTCAACATGATAAAAGGCTATAGTCACCAGTAGGGTGTAGCAACTATAAACATTTATGTACTAATAGAGAAGCTTTGACATAAAGATGAAAAATTAGTATGCAAGCAATGAGTAAATATAAAATTGTAGCATAGGATTTTGTCATAATTTTCTTAAGAATGATGGAGCATGTAGAAGAAAAACCATTAGTGATCTAGAACACTGAAACAACACCTGCATCCAAATTGACATTCATTGCATATTCCATCCAACACCAGAAAAAATATTCTTTGTGAGTGATCACAGAAAATTTTCTATGAGAGAAGATAGCCTGAGCTATGAGGTAAAATTCATCATATTTAAAAGACTTAAAGAAGATACAAGTATGTTATTTGACCAGAATTTAATTATTTAGCAGAATGATAGTTTATAATCCTGGATATATTTATAAGTTAAAGAAATACTTTAAAATAACTCAATTATTTATAAAATAAACACTTTTAAATAACCTATGAATAATGAGAAAAATAAAAAGAAAGTTAAGAAGCATTTTGAACAAATCAAAAGTAAATATAAGCAAAACCTATAGAATATATATAAAACAACACTAGAGGAAAATCACCCATGCTAAATGCCTACATTTTTTAGGTCTTAAATCAAGGGCTTTATCCACCAACTAAAAAAAAGGAAAATTTTATGTAAATTGGTCAAAAGGAAGGAAAACTAGATTAGAGATTAGTAGGGCAAAAATGAATAAAAAACTAAAATAGGAGATATCACTGATGAGCATAGATGCAAAAATCCTCAGTGAAATACTAGCAAAACTATTATAAGCACATATCAGGAAGATCATTCACCACAGTTAAGTTGTCTTTACCTTGGAAATGAAGAATTAATCCAACATCTGTGAGTCAATAAATATTATGAATCACATAAATGACTTAAGGACAAAATCACATAATAATTTCAACATATACAAAATCCAACATGCTTTTAAGATAAAAGTCCTAGAGAGAGTTGGACTGGAGGGAACATACATCAACTTAATAAACATTATATATGTCAAATCCACAGCAACATTATCCTAAATAGAGAAAAATTCAAAGCAACTTTATTAAATAAGGCTGTCTACTACCCCTACTCTTTTCCAAAACAGTGCTGGAAGCACCAGCTAGAGTAATAAAGCAAGAGAAGGAAATTAAAGGGATACCAACAAGAAAAGAAGTCAAATTATCCCTATTTACAGATGATAACATCCAAAAATCCCCCAGAAAACTTCTAGAAACAATTGACAATCTCAGCAAAGGTGCAGGGTACAAAGTCAACTTTAGAAATCAGT
>PVIH01001592.1:45756-226814 GCA_004025045.1 Sigmodon hispidus
AAAAAAAAAAAAAAAAAAAAAAAAAAAAAAAAAAAAAAAAAAAAAAAAAAAAAAAAAAAAAAAAAAAAAAAAAAAAAAAAAAAAAAAAAAAAAAAAAAAAAAAAAAAAAAAAAAAAAAAAAAAAAAAAAAAAAAAAAAAAAAAAAAAAAAAAAAAAAAAAAAAAAAAAAAGAAATCAGTAGAAATTATGCAAAGGGATCATGGACACAGACCTATTTACAATAGCATCAAAGACAATCAAATGCCCTGAAATAGACCTAACCAAGGAGATAAAAGACCTCTACAATGAAAACTTGTACAATGAAAAACTCTACAAATATCTGAAGAAAGAGATAGATACCAGTAAATGGAAAGACATCCCTGTTTAAGGCTTGATAACTAATATTGTGAAAATGATCATCATACCAAAAGCAATTTAGAGAACCATAACAATGACCAATACAGTAAGATATGCATAAAGGTACAATAAGTGGTACTCATATCATCAGTGATAACCAACAGCTGTCTAATTGGACTTAAGACACATCGACAGGAAGAACTAAGTATATTGGGTACTAAAAACCTAGCAGCATCCTGTGGCTGGGGAGATCATGGACCTTAAAAAAGAATCTACTAGTGATATTTTGCTGGACCAGCATAATCCCTTCCTACACCCTAAATCTTGTCTTTATATCCACAGATGAGTATAGTTAATCTCTCTCATCAAAGAAGCCTGTCTTATAGCAAATGGAGACCATCACAGATATGATCACAATGCAGAAGCAATGGATCATAGAGAACCCAGTCCTAGAGGGCACATCTGTACCACTTCTTCTGCATCTGTGGCTCAGGAATATTTCCAAGAAGAGGATGGGAATACTGTAAGCACCAGAACACTGAGAAGTTGGCTGTGAAATTTTATCTCCTAGAAACAGTCACATAAACAAAACAGGAGCAATGGCAATGTCAATAAACACGTTAACATGGAAAGAGAAACACTTGGGGGGCTCACCCTGGGGCAGCTAATGACTACTGGAAGAAGGACAATTAGCCTTTCCTCTGGATAAACCCACTTACTGGTTGTTAAACGCAGAGTAAAACCACACACAGAGAACAACACAAATGGACTCATCAGGCTGCATTTATATGTAATTGTACAAACACAATACATATATGTATGTAACAATAATGGAAACAAGAGTTCAAGGGAGGAAGCTGGGAGGGGCTGTAGGGAGGAAAGGGATGGGAAAATGATGTAATTCTACTTCACTTTAAAAACAATTTATTTTTTAAAAAACAAAGAATGTTTTTTTAAGTTTTATAAAATGTATAAGCCTCTGGCCAGAATGATAAAGAAAAAGGGCATAATTAACAGTGCCAAACACAGAGAGATGCCATCACTGCAATATGTATAGATATTGAAAGAACAAGAGGCAACTATAGACAATTGTAAAAAATTAATTAATTACACTATTTAGAAAAAGTCCCTGAAAGACAAAAGTCACTGAAACACAGTGAAAAAGGAAAGAGGGACCCTAACGGTTCATAATAGATGAGGACCAGTTAAAGAAATAAAACGTTTGGTCCAAGATTTCCTAGGAGAAAGTTCAGTCATCTTCATGGGCAAAGTCTAAAGACTTCTTAGAGAAGAGTTGTGCTGGTATTCCAAAGAACAGCTCTGGAAAGCTGAAGAAATCCATTTCATGACACTTTGTGAATCTGGAGTTACACCAGTGTCCAATCATTTTGGAAATAGCTTAGATTTCTTAAAAAGCTAAGCATGCCCTACTATATGCCTCAGTCATTCCACCCTCAGCCATTTACCCAAGAGAAACAAAAGCATGCCCAGAAACATTCACTGTCAAAATCACTAACAACCCAAATGTCTACCAAGAGTTAAGTCAAGTCAGGATGGAATACTACACAGCCGTGAAACAGAATGTGTTAGTAAAATGACTGTCAAGACAATTCTGCTAAATAAAAGTAGTCAGTTCCATGGGAGAATATAATATCATGTTAACAGAAAACTCGTTTAAACATGTGAATGAATCTGTAATGATGGTGGTTGTGTACACATGGGGAAAGACGCCAGTAGCCACAAAGAGGCACAAGAACATTACGAAGGTAATAGACGTGGCCATGGGCATCACCTCGGTGGTGGGAATGGCTTTGTAGGGACACATACGACAGAATTCCTATAGAATTTTTATTTATTAATTTTACTGGGAAAATATCCTTTGATTAGCTCATGTAAAATAAAATCTTATTGGTAAAAGAAACAAACATTTCTCACATAAAATGTAATCTCTGAATATTAACAACAAGCCAAGCAAAGTTTTTAATGAATCTGATATTCCAAATTATCACTTAATTCCCAAGTGAAAAATGCAATAGAAAAATTTATATGGTTACAAAACATTAGAATGAGAATAATTATGTGGATAGTGGGATGGCTCACCCACCTGGCTGTGAAACTGATTGTCACATGACCTAAGGAATACAGAAGTGACCTTCCTAGCTCATAGTCATGGCATTGTGCTCTCCAGTGCCACAGTTTAGGTGAGTGATCACGTGGCAGGCCCAAACTGCTCTCTTCACACATCCAAGAAGAAAGAAACGAAGGAGCCATGAATCCAAACTCCTCCCAAAGGACCTTTATTTAATAACCTAAAGGCCATTCTAGTTCTAGCTCCTAAAGGTCCAACTATCTCCCGAGAGTACCAAGCTGTTAACACTTGGTCCTTTGGTGGACACTCAGCAACCAAACTGCAGAACCCTAAACTAGGAAATGTAAAAATCTCTCCCATCTCCTGTGCCACAGCCAGGAAAACTGTGATAAAATAAACAAGTCCCAGAGCTAACTCCAAGAACATGCTACTGTCCTCTGTCACCTCTGCTGCAACCCTGGGGACAGACAGGGCTGTGAACTGCAGGTTGCAAGGCTCCTCCTGTTCTCTTCTTTAGCAGCCTGCACACTTTGTTTCCCTGCAGTTCTGAGCTTCCAGGATGTGGATGGAGTGAATCATAGGATCGATGCTGGGAGCTAGAAAGCCTGGTCCCCAGGGAGGGGAGCCTCACATTACCTGATTGGCTCAGGAGAAGGCGCAGGGCCATTCCTTCAGGCCCTGGCTGTCCTCAGGCGTCAGCCATCTGCTGGCTGCTGTTGCTGGCCCTGACCTTGGCACCAAGCAAGTCCTGCCTGTTCTCTCCTTCCCTCTGACTTTCCAGCCTTCTGTCCAAGACTCTGAGTTCTCCAGCACAAGGAGGCCAGTCCTCTCTTGTCACAGTTCCAGGCAACCCTGGCATGGCTTCATGACTCCACCATTCTGGAAGCTTCCAGAAACACTGACTACCACCAGCTGTATGGAAGGTCTGACTGACAGGTTGACGTCCATTCTGTCTCCTACCTGTGGCCAGTACCCTCTCTGTTTTCTCATCTCTGAACGCCAGATTTATTCCACACCATCTCCCAATCATCATCTCATCCAATTCTTCAAGATCATTTCAAAGAAGGGTATAGACCCATCCCATCTCCTTAGGGACTCTTGACTATCTGCCCCTCACCCCCAACCCTTAGCATGTATGTCTGGGAAAATTGCAAACTATCTTATGCTGGCAGCTCAATTTCACATACTCCTTGAAGGGGTGTCCCTCTGAAAGAAGGACCTCCCTACTTGCATGGCCTATCCTCCCCTCCCCCTTCCTTGCCTTTCTCTTTTTGTATATGTATTGTGTGTGTGTGTGTGTGTGTGTGTGTGTGTACAGGTATGCAAGTCCATATGTAAGCCAATGTAGCATGCACATGTGCACTTGTGCCTTCATAGTACTGAGCACTGACCCTAGAGCCTCATGCAGAGGCGGTTAAGTTCTCTACCACTGAGCTATAGCCCTAGTCCCTGGATGGCTGGTCTTTTCCTAGCTCTTCTGTAAAGGCTCATTTTCTTGGTAGTAATTATGACAATGGAAACTATATTTGTTGGCTCCTTTTTCTGTACATAAATGTGTAATCCCTAGGAAGCTAAGAACCTGGTGTGATTCCAGCAATGCTGGATTAACATGTCCAAGCACAGGGTCCACACTCAGTAAGTAGCTGCTATATGCAAACCATGGCTTTGTAGGACTAGTGTGTCCTCTGCCCACAGCAAGTCCAAAAGCAAACCAGAAGCACAGGAGCCTCTATTATAAGACAACACTTAGTTGCTTCCCATTGCTGGACGTGGAAGGAATGCTGGGGAAGGGGAACGTATACAAATACTAAGGAACTGGGGGTGCATTGTACAGTGTAAGCTGTAATCCGTATATAATGCCCATGGAAGACAGGGACAGCTGAGAATTACTTGTCCCACTACAAGACCATGCCAGCCAGGGTAGTGCCACAGGCTTACTTCAGAGCTCTGTGGGGACCCGACCCCATCTTTAGTCTCTCTGGCAACTGTTACTTGACCCTTCTAGCTACCAACCTCATGTAAGCTTCCATGTTATGCAAGATGTTCTCATTTGCAAAGAGAATTATAATACAGATACTTAAGGTTACTGGGCACATCTTCTATGTAAATCCTACTGTCCAAAGGAAGAAAACAGGAAGCAGGGGATACAAGCAGTCCATACACTTGTTATTTGGCAAAGGTATAGGAAGAGGGCAGTGAGCTGGTTGTTAGATGGAAAAACATGGCTTCTGGTCAGCACTCAGCTAGCAGGACGGACATGAGAAAGGCAGAAAGGAGTATTGCTGAGGTAGGAAGCCTTGAAAGCGGAAACCTAAGAACATGGAGCAGCATGAAAATCTCCCAGCAAGCACACACTAAAATGATCTTGAAAAGTCACACGAACACCAGGTTCTGTGGGCTAGGGTCCTACTTAATATTTTCCCCAAGTCTTTTAACCAAGTGGCTAGTCGAGGAAAGGCAAGTGGTCTTCATTTCATGGTTTGGCAGGCCCAATGTGCATGGACTTATAGCACAGTAGGCAAATGAGGCCCAGTTTAGAAGACTAGGGATAAACATGTAACCATAAGGTGCCACAAGCTGGAGCAGAGGCACAAGGGTATATATCCATAATGTGTTCAATGTGAACAAGTCAAGGGCATTATATGGGACAAATGCCATTTTCTTTGGTCTTAAATTATAAAGAAGAATCAAATAAGAAGAGAGAATAGAAGGGATGATGAGTTTAAAAGAGGATTCCAGGACATCCTGGTTTGTTATTGGGTAATTTCCTTGGGGCTGAACTACAGTGAGGATGTGCATGTCATTAACAAGGTTGGAAGGTCCATGCAGAACCCAGATGTGAGTAGCTGCTCCCACCTGCAAGCTTAATCACATAGGACCTGCCACTAGACGGCAAGGAGGCAGTCAAGGTTCCCACGAGGGAGAAGCCACCCACTCAGAGCTATAGTTCAGAAAGGAAAGGGGACATAGCCTACTGCGGCGTCCAATTACAGGTGGGACTTGGTTCTTGAACTGCAGCAGTAATGGTGAGGAGTCAGATCCCACACATATTCAAGAACAAAAACCTCTAGTATCTGTTGCAGACAGATGTTCTTGAGTAGATCAGAGGCTGATGCAGGGCCCCAGGACTCTAGTGCACAAAGTCACGATATGCTGTCACCAGACTCTACATAAACTTACTCCATCAAGGGGACCAGCATTCTTCCTCTTGTGCATTCTGAATGGAATGCAATAGATTAATTAGAACCACATTTTGCTTTCCAGAATCACTTAGTGCTTGTGATGAGATTGCAAGCAGGAACTCCACAGCACAGACAGCAGACAGCTTCTTCAGCTGGATGGTAGAGCCTCCACTGCAAGGGCCCTCCGATTTCTTTTTGTCATGGTGACACTTAGTGTCATCATGAAGAAAGGTGATGCCCTTTACACTGCATCCCATGCTATTTGGAGTTTTTCTCAGCAATGGTTAGTTTATTTTTTTTTCTTTATCCAAGTTGATCAACTAATTTAAATTTTTAAATGTTCCATTGGACAGTGGGAATCTCAACTCTACTGACACAATTAAAAACGACAACAGCAAAAAAATTCTAAGCAGGTCAAGTGATAGAACACAGCCAGAAAGTATTTGGGATCCAGAAAGGCACAAGGATCACATCTAAGAGCTGTAACTTGAAACCCCAGACAAGGAGGACACTGAGGCACAAGGTCAAGTCAAAGAAGATGGAGAGGGAAGACACAGCAGTGAGGGCCACACAGGACAGACAGTCCCTCTGGAGAAGGCAAGTAGGCTGAGGAAGGACACCAGGGCCAGCAAGCTACACACAGGACAAAAGTCACAGCATGGCTGGCAGGCGAGCACAGGGTGAGCAGCAGGAACCAGCTCCAAATTAAGTGCATGAAAGTAAAGACGGCCACACAGGACAGATGGTCACAATATAACTGGAACAGGTGGCATCCCAAGGGATCAATGCAAATGGGAATTCATTAAGGGGCTTGAGCTGGAAGTAGAAGCCAATGCTTAAGCCAACTGCCTGCTCCCCATATCCCCAAATATTACTGTTCTCTTTACTTCAACACTGTCAATCACCACTCCAAACTTCACAGCAGTACAGGACAAAATGACAACAGGCCTGCTTTAAAACAATACTATACAGTCACATTTTAATTACAAACACTGGCAGGAAGAAGAGTTTCTAACATCCAGAATGCTTGATTCCAGAAGATGGGCTTCAGGAAGAGATGAAGCCTTTCCTCAGAAAGTGGTCTGTATACGTTAATGCAGAAATAAACCTGCCTTCCTATTGGTTAAGATAAATCTGGTATTGAAAAAGGGGCAAAAATTGAAGTTGAGACCCAACCTCTGCCAAAATAATTTCTAGGCAGGTAAAGTATTTAGATGTAAAAACAGAAAGCAAAAAGTGGAAATAGTAATGCTATCAGGAACCACCAGAGGAACTGTCCTCAATAGAAATACAAAACCCAGAAGACAGAAAGAACTAATGTCTAATACATTCACAGTTGAAATGTGTCTACCTGTTCAACTGTCAACTTGACAGAATCTAGAATCCTAGAAGATAAATCTATGGGCATGCCTATGAGGAGTTACTACATTAAAGATGAGGAGACCCACCCTAAGTGTGAGAGTAACCATCCCGTGAGCCAGAGTCCTAGACTGAATGAAAAGGAGAAAATGAGCAGGTTACCTGCATTCACCACTCTCTGTTTCTTAACTACAGATGCAACATGGGGCTAGCTGCCTCTTGCATATGCTGCCATGTTTTCCTCATAATGATGGACCTGTCTTCTTTAACTGTGAGCCATAGTAAACACGTCCTTAAACTAATACAAATTCAAAAACTTGATAAATAGAATTTAAAGGATTCCATTTTAGCTTATGAACTTCTTCTGCAACTCAACATGAAAAGAGCATGATGATGATGAGCTAAAAGTAGAAGAGGAACCAGAAAACATTCAACACAATGTAAAAAAAATGCAAGTCACAGATTTACGTATATACAAATACACAAGGGATGTACTATCTCTTGACAAAGATATGGGAAATGAGGCTCTCACCATTATATTGAAAATCAAAATCGATATGGTTTTATGATAAAACAAGTCATCAAAATTTAAAAAGTATCACCTCTTTTGATACAGGATCTTATGTAGCCCAAGATGGCCTCAAATTCACTCTGTAGCTGAAGATGGTCTTTAATTCAAAATTCTTCTGCCTCTACCTCCTGAAGTGCTGAGCATGCATCACTATTTTGATTTACAACATTCATTTTGGGGAATTATATTAGGATCCTTCAGATAATCGCATATATGCTAAATGATACATTTTAAGAACTGCCTTCACTACATCACATGTATCAGCAGAAGACTGGGTGTAATAATATGGGTGGGCTGGGTGAAACAGCATACATAGAAAAACAGTATGGCAAGCTGTTACAAAGAATCCTCTAGCTTCAAGCACTGCTTTGGAAAGAGGGTCAAGACAGGATCATCAAGAGAAAACAAAGGCAAGGGAAAGTTTGGGTGGCAATGTTGACGTCATCAAATAGGTGTACGGTGGTCCCAGAAGTACACACACTGAGGCACCAGGATTGTCTCTTTTCAAATACAGGAGGAAGTATCACTACCACTGTCCTTTCTTCGTGTACAAAACTTAACATTTATACAGCACACATGAAAAGCCCATAGAACAAACCGTGATTTAAAATAGCCTAAGCTGTGTTATATTCTTTCTAGCAGCTCCACTTCAGGAGTCATACACTCAAAAGAGTTAATTCAGGATCTCAAAAAGATACCTGCCTGCCATGTTCATCATAGTATTGAAGATAACAGTCAACATATGAATACAAGTGATCTGTTTATCAACAGAGGATTGGATGAAGGAAATGTCATATGAACATTTAAAGGAAAACATTTTTTTAAACTTTATTTATTTATTTATTTATTTGCCTTGGTGTTTGCCTGGAACTGGAACTACAGACAGTTGTTAGCTGCCATGTGGGTGCTGGGAATCGAACCCGAGTCCTCTGGAAGAGCAGACAGTGCTCTTAACCGCTGAGCCATCTCTCCAGCCCCAGGAAAATATTTTTTAAAGAATCATTTATAATGTAAATAGGTGAGGTTTGTGCTAAGTTTAATAAGTCATCCATAGAAAGACAGCATACAAAACACTACATGGCTCTTTTTATCTGTCTGTCTGTCTATCTATCATCTGTCATGCAGTATTAGAGATTGAACGTAGGATTTTCCACATGGTAGACAAGCATTTTATTACTGAGCCATGTCCCCAAGCCTGCATGATCTCTCTTGTATGAGATATCTGAAACATCAGAGATGTAGATGAAGGCTAGAGAGCAGGAGCTACAAGAAAATCAGGGAAAAGAAAGGTGAGAAATTACTGAATGGATATACAGTGGGTCTCATGCTGTGTCTCTGATCACACACACCACAAAGCACAACACCCATGTACCTTACTACCCCTTCTAACTGCCTAAAGGGATGCCATTACTGGATTTATCCTCTCCCAGGAAGAGGTAAAACCTCTCCAGGGACAACTATAGAATCCAGAACACTCTGAGCATCCAAGGTTTCTGAACGTTATCCTGGAAAGCAGATAGACAACTCCTGATTACAGTAAGCAAGCACTGCACCATCTCAATTAGGAAGATAGAGTTCATCCTAATGGAACACAAGGTCCCTCTGTGTTTAGCAGTGTGTCCACAGGAAGTCCCTCCTAAAAGCTGGCCCCAAGGATCCTCCAAGGTCCTCTTATTAGGCAGTTCTGCCCAGGTCTCATCCTAAGTGAACTCTCTAGTCTAAGCACAAGGACTGATTCTTAAGTTAGTCCTTTTTGTCCACTCACTTAACTTGCTCAATCTAATCACTACCCAACTACCTTCTGCTACCATTTCTGAAAAGCCCCAAAAGATGTAGACAGCACTGCAGGGAGAGAGTGAGTGTGTGTTCTGCCTCTCCCAAGGCTGATGGCCCCAAACTCACTTGTGCTATAGTTAACGTTTATTTGTTTCCTTTGAATACTTGAGATGAATGGTTCAAATATGCCTTTAATTTTGTTGTCTTTCAGAAAGAAAATATTTAGACCTTCTCTGCTCAAAAAGCACATTTTCCAAATTGAGGCATTTTTTAAAGTCTGATTTCATTACACACTTGTGACTTGTAGCCTTGAGGATATTTGTAAACAGTCCCAGCTTTCTCATTTTGTTTTGGCACAGTCTAAATTCCAATTTCATGAAAATTAGTGCTGTGTTCTCTGTTTCTAGAAGACGCTTTAAACGACTCTGTCATAGAATTGGAGATGGATTTGCTTTAGTAGCCTTGTAGTGGTTTAATTTTATAAAGTTTTCGTCAGTATTTCCTTCCTGGGTCAATATATCTGTGATGGCTAATTCTGGTTGTCAACTTGACTACATCTAGCATTAAGTGAAATATAAGCATCTGGGCACACTTGTGAGGAATTTTTCTGGATTGGACTGTTTGAGGTGGGAAGACACACCCTACACCCAGATGACTCAAAGTAGAAAGATGCACCATAAATCCAGATCATCTAAGGTCATAAGAACAACTGAAACTCTGGTCCACACCTGGTGGCAGTCACCATAAAGGACAGGGAAGAAGTGAAACTTCTTTTTGCTTGTTTACCCTCACTCTTGTTGGAAAGTTCATCTTGCTGCTGAGGCATTATTTTACTGGTATTAGAATCTATTTCTTTCTGATTCCAATATAAACTGAAAACTAGTTGAGACACTCAGCCACACAGACTGAACAACTATTAGATTCCGAGCTTTCCAGTCAGGACACAGCCATTGTTGGACTAACCAGACCATAGTCTATAACTCATTCTCATAAGTTCTTTTTAGTATATAGATTCATTCTATCCGTTTTATTCCTCTAGACCCCTGAATAATCCAATATAATTCCAAGTTTATTAACATCCAACATGCTAACATGGCTAAACAAGCCTCGGAATGAAACACTAAAGCTTATAATGATGTCCACTTTTAAAGTGATCTAAGATGCCTGGTGGGGCATTGTCACTCACCTGATTTTCCTAGGACTTTGAACATTCAATCTGATTCCCAACTCAAGATTACAAGAGTTCTAAAGTTATAGACTTGTGCAGGTTCAGGTGTTACAGTTACTAGCTATGGTAGGTGGTGACTGCTAACAAAAGATAATATATTTTCCCTTGCAAAATCATGACTATTGTTCATAATATTTCAGTATATATTCTGAGCTGTTCCTTTTCACTCTTCAGTGAGTGGAAAATATTTGATGATTATATGTGGATAATTTCAGTAATAAATCTGTGTGGTGATTTGGAAGAAAATAGCCCCCAAAGGGAATGGCACCATTATGAGGTATGGCCTTGTTGGAGTAAGTTTGTCCTCATTGGAGGAAATGTTTGGGGACAGGCTTTGATGTCTCACATATGCTCAAACCAACCCCAGTGAGACAGACCACTTTCTGTTGCCTGCAGTAAGATGTAAGAACCCTTAGCTCCTTCTCCAGCACCATGTCTGCCTGCACACTGCCTTGCTTCCTGCCATGATGATAATGAACTAAATCTCTGAAAAATATAAGCAAGCCAGTAAGTGAGTAACTCCCCTCCATCACCTCTGCATCAGCTCCTGACTCCAGGATTGTGCCCCATTTGATTTCTTGTCCTGACTTCCTTTAGTGATGAACAGCAATACAGAAGTATAAACTAAATAAACCCTTCCCTCCCCAATTTGCTTTTCGGTCATTGTGTTTCATCACAGCATCAGAAACCCTAACTAAGATACCTAGAAAACATGAGACTTGTAAAGCCAGACATACTCCAACATTTCTTGCTGTGCATCCTAATTCTGCATCTGATATGACAAGGATTATCTCCATGGTAATCACCCCAAAATCACAAGTAACCTCACCTAATCCCAAGGGAACTTGAATCTATGCTAAAGACAAAATCTTTAATTGACTTCCCTATCACCAGGGCCTAAGTGTCTTCAGTTCAGAGTCACCCTTGGCTATGAAATCTGAGAGACTGATATGGATTCACTAGTGTCATGTGTCAGGAGTGTCTGATCCTTAGTCTATGGGTTGAGAGAACACATACATTTATTCTGCATGACACTGTAACACAAGGTTGTCACCTAGAAAATTCATGCACAAGAAAAAGAATCAAGTTACAGCACATACATACCCACCTCTCTCCCCCCCACACACCTCTTAATCTATTAAATAAATTCACAATTTTGTGTTGGAATATATTCAAAGCTATTTTGCTATCCTGAGCCATGAGTTGGATACCCCTGAGAGGCAAAGTCCATTGGACACTTCTTCTCCCTGTAACTATAAGATTTTGTTTGTTTCACACTCCAGCCAAATCTCCTGTGGTGGTTGAAAGAAAATGGTCCCCAAAGGGAGTAGCATTATTAGGGGGTATGGCCTTGTTGGAGGAAGTGTGTCACAATGGGGATGGGATTTGAGGTCTCTTTTGCGCAAGTCTCCCTCAGTGTGACCATCAGTTGACTTCCTGTTGCCGGCAAGATGTAGCACTCTCAGCTCCAGCGTCACATCTGCCTGCAGGCTGCCATGCTCCCCTTCATGATGGTAATGGACCAAACCTCTGAATCTATAAGTGAGCCATCCCAATTAAATGTTTTCTTTATAAGAGTTGCTGAGGTCAAGGTGTCTCTTCACAGCAATAAGAACCTTAACTAAGCCACCTTCTAGCTTCAGAGATGCTCAGTAAAACACTTCTGAATATGAAATACTGGTCCCATGTCGGGGGAGGGGGGTGGGGGGTGGAGGATGATTGGAGCAAGTGACCTCTGTAGTAGCTTGGGTCTAGATTCCTGTGATGGCTCACCATCCTTTACCTGGCCCCTCTGCTGGTTGCAGACAATGGGTTTCCTGCAGTACTCCTGTGTGGTTAATTTTCTTTCCTCACCAAAATCACTCTCTAAAAGAAAGGGTTGGTGCAATCAGCATTTTACCCTCAGGGGGTAAGTAGCTTCCCAGTGAGTGAGTTGGAAATCTAAAGGCCTTCTCTTCTCCAACTCCTGCACTCTTGCCATTAAGGGTAACTGCTTTTAATTGTTCTAAAATTACAGGTCTTACCTTTCTCTTGTAAACACATCCTTGCATAATCACTGGCTTCCATGAGTAATAATCAGTGAGTTTCTGGTGGTCTAAGGCACTTGCCAAGTTAAATTCCTTCCATGCACCCATACAATTTTTTTCTCTTTTGGTAGGTCTTAGACTAATTAGCATAGCACCTCGGTGAGCCCATTTCCTTCTGATCTACATAGATTTAGTCATTCAAAGGTGAAAACAATGTCTCTCAGACAAATTGCATGTAATATCTAATATCTAGAATGATCTTTATAGGGCAAATCAAGACATTCCATACTTACATATTTTAGAAGAAATGCTTATACTTCATATTTTGTTTTGTTTATGTGTATGAGTGTTTCACCTGTGTGCAAATATATGTACCACACACATGCTTGGTGCCCACAGAAAGCAGAAGAGGGTTGGATCCCCTGGGACCAGTGTCACCATGTGGATGCTGGGAATCAAACCTAGGTCTTCTGGAAGAGAAGCCAGTGGTCTTAATGACTGAGCCTTCTCTCCAGCCCAAGAAGAAATGTTTATAGTATCTATGGGAAGTATATAGGGGGTGGCATAATTTTAAAAAAAGTATATTTCATTCAAATGAAATACTTGCTTAGTAAGTAGTGTGGCTGACAGAGAAACTGATCTACAGAAAAATTCTTCAAAATATGCCTTTTATTTATGCTTTTAAAAACCATGTTTTGTTTTCCTTTATTTTTTATTATTTATTCATTTGGCTTTGTTGTTGCTGTTTGTTTGTTTTGAGACAGGATTTCTTTGTGTAGCCATGACTGTCTTGGAACTTGCTCTATACACCAGGACGGCCTCGAACTCACAGAGATCTGAACGCTTCTGCCTCCTGAATGCTGGATTAAAGGCATGTGCCACCACTCCAAGCTGCTTGTTTATTTTGAGATAGGGTATCATGTAATCTAGGCTGTCCTCAAATTCACTATATAGCTGAGCATGACTTTGAACTCCTGATTTCTCTGCCTTAATTTACCAAGTGCTAGGATTACAAGCCCCATCGGCCTCTGCTGACCACTCAATGTAACAGATTTTCACGAGTGAGCAACAGGAGACAACAGCATGTCCCAGACTCACCTGGTCTCTTGCGGGGATGGGAAGGATGAGGCAGTTGATGGGGATACACTAGGTCCAGATGAGGGTCCAGAGGACTGAAAAGAGTTGCTGCTGAAGTTGCTGTATCTAAAAAGCATGGAGGTTTTAGATTGGAGACAAAAAAACAGAGACAGAACAGGTGAATAATAAATATAAATTAGCTTTTTGCAAGAAAACTACTTCTGAAGATTCTACTGCAAATCGTGATTCTTTAGAGTTACCAAGATTTACTAAGTACTGCACTTTGATAAATCTTCATCAAAGAGGTTCCCCAAGCTCCAAAACCCGCAGGGTAGGAGGATTCAGAACAAAGAGCTTCAGAAGAACCATCACATCTCTTATCATTTTATACATGCACATTAAAATTAATTGTGAACATAAATCAAGAACCCAAACTGTGTTCATCCGAACTATGATGATCTTTCTTACTTGTGATGGTGCAATTAGAATACATTGAAGACCTGAAGAAGGAACATTTGTCTGACTTAGGGAACATCTCATTATTGCACATTTTGCTGCAGGTCATTCTGAATCCATCATGTTCCTCTCCTATAATCCCCCGGATACCTCCAGGCTTCTGGATTAGCCCACTACTTAGAGATGAAAGCACCTATGGTTTCATCTAACGCTTATCCCGACTGAAACCTGCAGTAGTTACAATAAAATGAGCCTTGACCTTTTCCCAACCATCTCTATTAAACAGATGTCAGGATTTGTAGAATCCTGAAGCTTCCTGTTTGTAGGAACATCCTTCAGGAGTTTCTTCCATGCAGCTCTCATCACTGAGGATGGCTCCCAGGAAACAAATCACCATCTAAAGCTTCACATCGAGCTGGTATTCATGTAAGGTGGCTTTCATCCCTATATATCTTGTCACAGGTGAGACCAAATCATTAGGGACACTGTATTAGGATGTGTGAGGCTGCAATGGTCACCGAGATGAACATACACAAAGATCTTTGTGGATACGAGAAGTGTGGGTTGAACTCCATCAACAGAGACAGGTACTTCTGAGACGCGATTAGACATAAGAGATGTCCCATGAGATGTTAGCTCCAAAAGAGTGCTTTAATGTTTCTACTGTTTTCATGAGAAAATAGCATATATGAAAATGCTCACTGGTGCATTATTTACCTCATGGTGACAGCTCAACCATGTATGAGAAAGGATAGCCAAGGAAGTATGATCTCTTATTAACTGATGGCTCATTGATTCTGCAACCATAAAAGCTGACCGATTTTATAACTTGCATCATGGAGGGAAAGATCAAAACATATAGTTTAGTTTAGTCACACTGTGCAAAAATATTCTAAAAAGTAAAAATCAATTTTAAAAAAGTATGTTCATGAGCTATCTACTTTTAAAAAGTGGGGGATAGATAAAAATGTCAAGTTTTAATAATAAATTACTACAGTAGGAAATATTCATGTCCTCTACTCTAATTCTTTGCCTCTAGCTCTGGTACTTTGGCCATTGCTTCATCATCACGTCAGGCGTGTATCCAGAAATAGGTTCTCTCTATCAAGACTCAGATGACAGGGCTTGCCAGTGTCCTTTCCTGTTAACATGTCACTTTCACGACTCTTGGCTTCTGGGGACTTAATGCCTTTCTTCTCCTCCTTCCCTTCTCCCTCCGCCAAACCCTTCTTGGGTCACACTGAGATTGAACTTGGGCCTTTACCAAAGTTAAATGTTAGCTGTATCCTTAGACCTTTTTCATTTCTTATTTTGAGACAAGGTCTTCCTCAATTTTTCCAGTTGACCTTGAATTCATGTAGAGCCCAAACTGGCCTTGATACTGTGATTCTCTGGAGTAGTTGGGATTTCAGAATTTTCCCTTTTTTAAAAAAGAATTCACATTCTACATGTCTAGTAGGTTAACTGCTTCTCTGGTCCGCGCTGGTTTGATTTTTCAGAAGGATTCACAAACCATAGGCCATGGAGAAGGCAGAAAAGCACAGATTGAAGTCAAGAACAGGGTGTTAATTGATGCCACAGAAAGGGGAAACAGAAACTGGACGCTGCCACCACATTGGCTACCAGCTTGGCTGTCCACCAGCTGCCCGGACACTGGCTGTTACCCTTGCCACTGAAACTCACCCTCCAACTGCATGGAGACATCCTGCTGAATGTTTTCATAGGATCATGTTGCTGAAATTATGTTTAAATGACGTTATGGAAATAAACCATGCACAATGTGTTTTCTCCCCTCTTGGTTTTCCTAATGGCCAAGTAATTAATTCAAATGCCTCAGAGCCTGCCCAGTTTTGCTTCTCAGTTTCAGCCAAACTTACTGGATCATAATTCACTATTCAGCATTTTTGTGTGTGAGGAGGGAGGGTTCATTATAGTGACTAATGGGCTGGTCTCTATTACAGCCTATCCAATTGCAGTCAGCTACTGAGTAGCCAGATCTGTGGCCTGCAGACCACAAAAACCACAGCAACTGGACATCAGAAAGTCCACCCCCACCAACAATACTGACAGTCTTATCTGACAAATGACCAGTTTCACTTAATTGGCTAAAGCAATCTAAAGCATGTGCCCGTGTTTCACCACACACAAACACAGTAATCTGGGTAATTTACAGGTTCCTGTTATTCTCATTCCCAAGGACTATATGTACTAATGAAGCTTAGAAGAACCGAGGACCCAGGAAAGAACCTTCAGGTACTGACATCATCCCCAGGAAGTACAAAATTACCACCACAGGCTGATCCTTTGCTTGGAAAGCTGAGGTTGCCAGTAACATCTTCCAGGCCAAGCCAGCCAGCTCATGCCTGCATACAGATACTCTCTGAGAAAATGGAAGGCAAGACTCACTGGCTAAAAACTGTGTGCAAGACCAAAACAGTGTCAGGATTTGGGACTTGGGAGAGGCCTACAAAGAAGGCAGAGTTCTGAGCAAGAAGAGCCAGGTCTCCAATGTGTTCTTTGTTATATAAAAAAGTATGGCCTCTGTGCTTTTTCCTGAGCTGCTTTAATGGTTTCCTTCTCCAGCCAGCTTCTCCTCCCACTATGGCCTCCCACTTTCGGAAAAAAAAAGAAGAAATATACTCCAACAGGCTAAATTTATGTGTGTCTGGCTGTGCTGGTTTGAAAGAAAATATCCCCCAAAGGGAGTGGCACCATTAGAAGGTGTGGCCTTGTTAGAGGAAGTGTGTCACTGTGCGGGTGGGCTTTGAGGTCTCCCATGCTCAAGCTATGCCCAGTGTCACCGTTCACTTCCTGTTGCCTGTGAATCAAGATGTAGAACTCTCAGCTCCTTCTCCAGCATCGTGTCTGCCTGCAAACCATCATGTCCCACCATGATGATAATGTACTAAGGCTCTGAGCTGAAGCCAGCCTAATTAGATGTTTTCCTTTATAAGAGTTGCCATGGCCATGGTATCTCATCACAGCAATAGAAACCCTGACTAAGACACTGGAAAACCTTCAGGTGCCAATGAAAGAGATATTTCCATATTCTTTTAGATTGTATGTAACCCAAAGGAGTTGTCAGTTACAAATTAATCCTTCAGTTATCAGATGGGAGGTCTGATTATCCTGGAAGACTGGTTATTTCATGGTGGGAAGAGCTGCCTCTCCCTTAAGTTTTATAAGGCTTTATTTGGAACAAAGTTAAAAATTTTTGCCAGTTGGCGAGTCTTAGAGGTTCCCAAATCAGACTCTGGTGAACACGTCACCCTTGTTGTCAAGACTCTGTCTGAAGACTCCTGACAGAGGTGTTACAAGTCCAGAAGGAGAGCCATGGATCTACAGAGAGGCCTACTCTCAAAGGAAAACCTGACTCTGGGCTAGGCTTTCTGAAATCACCTTTCCATGCACTAACAGGTTGAATCAGGCCAACTACCCAGTCTCTCAGCCTCAAGTTCCTTACCATGAATAGGAGCTAGTGATAGAACCTGTTTCTTAATGGTTAAGTGATACATTCAAGTTCTACCTTCATGGGAAATAGAGAACTTGGCCTATAATAAATGCTTAGTAGAGTTTGCTCTCTCGTTATTATTCTAAGAGGGAGAGCATTACAACAACCCATGACTATAGCTACAGATTGAAGAAATACAAGATCTTAGATCTATTAAACTAACTAAAGTATATTATCAGAATAGATTTTACTTGTCTAGTTTACCACTTCAGAGACAATTACTTGGAGCTGGTGAGATGGTTCAAAGGGTAACGGCACTTGCTGCCAGGCCTGATGCTCTGAGTCTGATCCCCAGGACTCACAGAAAGGAGAGGACAGATGCTTATACGTCGCCCTTTGACCTTCTCAACATGCCTCACCCAATAAATAAATGTAATAAAAAATTTTAAAATAGAACACAGGCATTAGGAAAATGAAAATATATGCAAATATCATTGACTCTCCACTCTAACTGCACTCCTGATGGCAGAGGCAGTTAGTTATATGTCAGGCGAACAGTTCAACTTTCCCTGCGGAGTCTAGCTTTGTGTATCTCCCTCCAAACTACCACCAAGACAATTTCTTATTATAACACTGGAATGTTCATAATTAGATAATGTGAGCATCTTAAGACTTCAGGAGTTGGTTCAAACTACAGCTCTGTGACATTAGCAGCCTTAGTAAACTCAAAAGTGTATATCATAAAACAAGGCAGGGAGTTAAGGAAAGATAAGGTCCAGACAGGATGCCCACTCATTAGGAGTTAGAGTCTGCAGCAGCAACCCAGTGGGAGGGGCTGATGAAGACGTGGAGCGGAAGTGCAGCCCCAGGTACAGCACTCACCTCCCATCACAGGCCAGAAAGATCATGCTAGATGCTAAATACACAGATCCTGATAGACTGTAGTTCTGAAAGCTGTATTAGTGGTTACATTGACACCAAAGCTCTCCTTAGTCCACACAGGTGAGTTTTTCTAAGTCAGTGGTCAGAGAGTTAGTTTAGCCACAGAGGTTCTCTATCTGAGTGAATCCATACAACACAGCAAAAGACAGGCATGGAACATAGGCAATCAGATGTGTCTTCCTCCCTGGGTTAGTCCCACACGGACCCCACTGAGGGCCAGTCTACCTGGTATCTGTCTGAGGGTCTCTTCCCTTGTCCTTGGTGAGAAGGGGTGAATCTTCGAAGTCATAGGAGAAGAGGTGGAAGGGGGTGTGGGGGACGTAGGGCAGCTTGTCTCTTGTCGGAGACACCTTTGGTGCGGTGGAGGGCCGAGTAGCCAAGCCAGGGCTGGGAGATGGCAAGAGAGCCGGCCGGCAGGTGTCAGCCACAGAGGTCCCCCCAAGCATGGGGGTCCATGCTGCTGTGCCAGCTGGAGGCCACTTTCCCTGGGAGGCAGTGGGGAGCGCAGAACTCTCTGGAGCAGCATCCTTTCTGGAGGCAGAGCTGGCCTCGCTGTTGGCCCAGAAAGCCAGCCAGAGAGAAGAGAAACAGAGATTTGAGAGAGAGGAAGCAAAGGTTAGGAGAGAGAGAAAGGCTAAGGAACCTCACTATGCGGGGCCACACACTTCCGGTCCTGTGTGTCTTGAGACAAGGGAAGAGTCTACCAGCAGAAGCACTGTGTTGTCCCATCACCCCAGCCACCTGAGGGTAGAGCTCCTCAGAGAGCCAGGGCGATTTTCCCAGGCAGTGTGCCTCTGGGCAGACAGGGGCCTGGGAGGGGTTTACTGTGTCCTGCAGACTCTTCTGAGCACACTTGCCACACCCTCTCTGTTTCTCTTCACACTGCCTAGCACCTGAAATTTCACAATTTAAACCTCATCTTTTTGTCTCAGCCACAGAAGATCCATCCTCCTGCTGAAAAGCATGTGCTTTAGTTGTGGTCTTTAGAGCCTTTTCCAATGCAGATACAGATGTGAGAAAAGGAAAAGCAAGAACTAGACCATGCCGGAGAGAGGTCACAACATAAGGAAGACAGATTCTGCCCGTTTCTTTTACTAGGGCACCAAACCTTCAACAACTGGGCTCCTTCAGTCAGGCCTATAGCTACAGTGACATGCTGCCATCCCCAAGCAGGGCCATCACAGAGGGTGGCATATATATTTAGTAACTTGGTTGTGTCGTGATGTAAGACGTAGATACACAAAACTATTATGTGGCTGCTTTATATATATATGTATATATATATACATATATATTACATATATATAGTGTTTTTCAATAAAATCGTTTTAAATTTAAAAACCTCCATCCACAGGGCTAGAGATTTGAATATGTTAACAGATTTATAATATGAGAACCTACATAAAATTGCAAGTTTCAAAACCATAGTCCCATCTCTCAGGCAACCGAATTGACAGTCATACAGGTTTGGGAATAGAAGGTAAACTGATTCCTTCCTTGGGTCAAACTCAGAGTTTGCTACCTGTTTGCACAGGCAACAGGGTGGCACTGAAGGGCCTTCTTCATGATGAGATTCCCTCATCTATTCTACGGATACTGAACCTTTGGGTTCAAGGCTTCTGGGACAGACTATTCAACAATGAACACATCCAAAGCCATTCCGGTACACTTACAGAGTCTATGTAATTCCTTGTGGTTTATTTTAATGCTAAGGTGGGATTGTCAAACTTATCCCATTGCCAAGTCCCCAAATAACCCATCACTACCCACAAGTCTGGCACATCATGGGGCAGAGCTGTTTCCTGCTGATCTTTCTTCCTCTCTCATTCCACAATGTGTGACTAATTCTCCATCAGTACTTCATTGCCTTCTTCTCTCTCTGCAAGCCTTCCCAGAGGGAAAGGCAGGAAACTACCACTCTGTCATTTCCAGAGGATGCTATAACATTTAGGAACAGGAGGGTGACTTAGTATTAAATGAGGCCTTTAATGTATATGGAGAATAAGGCAGCTGAATTGTCTCGCTATGTATCTTTGAACTTGACGTTGGCAAGAGAAACATTTCACTCTAATTTAATATGTCCCCGAGTAAGAACATTGATTTGTAGTGATAACCAATTAAGTGAAGAAAATTATTCAAGTACAAAACCATTTTTGAATCATGGAAGATGAAGTTACTTGTGGGCACTCTTGCTTTATAAGAAGATGATTTGAGAGAAATATCTATAAACTTTAAGGTATCTCTAAAGGACCTGAGAGGGATTTACTGTGTCCTACTTCCCCCCGTCCCCGTCCCTCTCTCCCTTTGGGGTACACTGAGCAGGGACAGAATGGGTTTTACTGGGGTGAATGGATGGATGATAGCAGCCTCTCTGGAAGGCTGCAGACCATGGTTAGATGTTCTGGATATAAACATAAATACTGGGTAAGTTTTCTGTGCTATACAGGATAAAAATGATTCCCTTCCACTTGCATAAAATGGTATTTGAACAACTAACAAAGCAGTTACCACATACATTAACTGATATTAGAAAAGAGGGAACATGCAAATTCTTACTGTGGTTCTTCCTGGAAAGATTTTAAACCTCCTAAGTGGAAATACGTCTTTTTAATCACCATCAATCTGGTTGAGCAAATACCTTGGTGATGGAGAAAAAGGTGTTCAGAAGACAAATTGCGTGATTTTTTTCCTCCTATAAATAGTGTCCATAGTAACACAGGCAGGATTTGAGTACAGAGTGCAGCCTCAGATAAAAGTACTTTCGGGCATTTCTACAGGGATACTCATTCTGTGGCTTGTGCAAAGGGATATGAGGAGCTGCCCTTGTGAGCTTGTAAAGGACAGGAGATTATGAAGACATGGGGGCAGGAAAATGATCCATGAGGAAGGAGCCGCTGGTCCAGCCCTCAGTACCTGTCCTTGCCCTGACACTGGGCATCGTCCTCTCTCTCCTCCTCTGAATTGGGCTCCGTGATTGGCTGTTCTTCTTCCTCTTCCTCCTCATCCCTGAGACAAGACCAGGAAAAAAGAAACACACAGAAACAAGATGGAAAGGCAAGATGGACATTGTAAACAGGACACGAAAACACAGAAACCCAGCCAGGCGAAAGGAGAAGGCCTCATGGTCCATTATCATAGTCCAAGTGGTCCTAGGGACTGTCAGTGTGGGAAGGAGGTGACAAAACCCACAAGAGCACTTCCTTGTCATCATAATGCCATTACCCTGAGCCTCCACATAGGATTCAGAGAAGCCTTCTGCCTTGGGAAGACCTTTTGTGTGGCTTATCCCACTTCACTGAATCACCTGGTCAATGTCCTTGGTGATTCAATCTCCTGCTGGAACCACAGAGTTTGCATCACTGAGGTGCTGACCAATTTGCTGTTGACTCCTATGGTGACACATAGTTCTAAGAGGATACCCCTTCCATCTCAGTGATGTTTCCAGGAACCAGAATTAACCCCTACCTCAAGGACATAGTCAACACCACCGCTGGGATTTCTACAAACTTTCAGAGATTGACTCACTATGGTGGTATTTTGATTCTAAAACTATAACTTGTGAGATACAAGGAAACTCCAATTGCTGGGCATGGTGGCACTCATGAGGCAAAGTTATGTTCAAGGCCAACTTGGTCTATAAAGTAAGTTTCCACCAGTCAAAGTTACAGATAAGATGCTGTCATAAACAAAACATCCCCATCAAAATACACACAGGAGAGTAAAGGTGAGGAGAAAGGAGAGCGCTCTGATGACCTCAACACCTGTATCCAACAGCTCTCACTGACGGAAGATGCTGTGCACCTAAAATGAGCCCCACCAGACCCCATTTTGAACTTACTCCCCAGATGAAGGTGCTGTCTGGGGAATCCAGGTTCCCTTAGACGGTGGGACAGGAGGGGTGGCTTTGGAAGGTGACTGTAGAGCCCAGACCCTGGTTCCCACCATACTTTCTACATCCTCATCTGCAGTGCTGTGAAAGGCTCACTTTCCTCCTTACACGTTTTCACACAATCTGGAATTATGATTATGACTATAATAAGTTCCTTTGACACTTATGTCTTGTGAACCCTCTCTTTCCGCTGTACATTGGTTTTGAACTTTGTGAGGTCACTTTTATGAACAAAATTCTTAGAAAGATCCAGCTTATCTTTGGTGACTAGTGCTTTTTATATCTTGTGTGTTCTTTTTCTTTTTCCTCATATCAAGCTTTCATCTGTCAAATAATTTTGATTCACTTGTTAATAAAATAATAAAATTTTCCCTTGTTATAAAAAGAAATGCAACAAACTGTAAAGACTGATATTTTAAAACCATTAAGCCAACCTTGAACACCATAAATTTCACTCTGATGCAATACATTTGCAACTGATTAGATATGGCAGGAAGATCAGGGAATGGACACAGTCACGTCCATGGGGGTGTGTCTCAGTGCCTGTGTTAGGTGTCTCTATTGCAAAGACAGAGACCGGTGGACATCAGGGCAGCAGCCTTCCTGCGGTGCCAAAGGCCCAGAGAAGCACAACCCACGTGCCCTGCCAAGCTCTCTCACTCCACAGTTCATCAGTGCTTCTTTTCTCCTTTGCCTGCTCCCACAGCACCAGGATCACCATCCACAGTCACTACCTAGAGGTCCTCACCCCTCAGCTTGATCAAGAGTTTGTTGGAGATAGACGTCTGGTATTCCATCTTGACAATCCATGGCCTTCTCCTTTGTAACAACTAAGCCTCCCCTCCAAAACAACCTGATTCCACAGACGCTCACAAGTAGAAGTAGGGAGGTTTCAAAACTATGCTGCCAACCTTTGCTCTCTACCCTGACCTCTTCTGAGCAATCCTCACTGTAGGCCTCAATTTTCATGTTCCTACATGTAGTGATAGTAACTTCCCCCTAAGAGAGTTGTATTGTCAATGTAAAACACATTGAAAAGTTTTGTTTACATTATAGCCATCTGCATCACTGACCATCACTGCCATCCGCATCACTGGTAATCACTGCCATCTGTATCACTGACCATCATTGTCATCTGCATCACTGACCATCACTGCCATCCGCATCACTGGTAATCACTGCCATCTGTATCACTGACCATCATTGTCATCTGCATCACTGGTAATCACTGCCATCTGCATCACTGACCATCACTGCCATCCGCATCACTGGTAATCACTGCCATCTGTATCACTGACCATCATTGTTATCTGCATCACTGGCAATCATTGCCATTTGCACTGCCATCCACATCACTGGCAATCACTGCCATCTGCACTTCCATCTGCATCACTGGCAAACACATCACTGCTATCACTTCTATCCACATCACTGGCAATCACTGCCATCTGCACTGCCATCCACATCACTGGCAATCACTGCCATCTGCACTTCCATCTGCATCACTGGCAAACACATCACTGCTATCACTTCTATGCACATCACTGGCAATCATTGCTGTCAGCATCACTAACGTTCATTTCCATCCGCATCACTGACCACCAACACCATCTTCATCATTATCTTCTCTTCCTTCTCCTGTTTCTCTCTTCTCCTCTTCCTCCTGCCCCTTTAACCTCCCTACTGATAGAGACTCAGAACGTTAGATTCCCAAAGGGAGGAGACACAACACACCACCAAACTTTCTTCCCTACGAACAGCAGCAAGCTCACATCACTGTTGGCTCTGTTCTTTGATTCTTCTCTCTCTGACATAAATTCCATGCTGCAGCCTTAAATCCCACAACCAACCATCACATAGCACATGAGTGGTGTAGCCTTACAATCACTGTAGCATGGCAGGACAAAAGGCAGGTGACACATTGGCACTCCAGGAGGCCACTTCTATGGGAGAAGCACTGGCTTTGTCCTATGGTGCCACAGGGTAGAAAAGGAAACATGTCTCCTATGGCCTTGGACTACCATGCTGATTTGATTTAGTTTTATTAAGCCTATGATAAAATAAGCAAACCAAATGATTTCCATGCTAATAATATTAAAAGCTGACAAAGTGATCCAGATCGCTTAGCTTGTTTCAAGTTGGCTTTTCTCCTAGACCAGGACTGTTCATGGTTGATTCTATTTTCTGAGGAATTCTGGGTGTTTGGCCTCTAGCTTTCAAATGCTTCTTTTCTTGGGCTTTCCTTTAAAAACAAGGTCAGTCTCATTCTATATTCTAGAATGGTCTTGAACTCATGGTATCCATCCACCCCCATCTTCCCAGGTCCTGGGATTATGACTGTGAGACACCATACACAGCTTGATTTTGTTTGGTTTCAACTGATGAGGAATTACTCACAAGCACAAGCTTGCTATGAATTTATATGAAATTTTCTTTATAAAAAAATAATCCCAGATTTGTGTCTCCCTCACCCACACTCCTTTTAGAAAAGCCAGAGGCCCATGGCCTGTTCAATTCTGCAGGCCATAGTTTCGACCATAGTCAATTGAACTTTTCCAAATTGACATCTCAGGGTAATGGCATGTCTCTTAGATTCCAAAAGCACAAACAGAGAGGATAATGAATATTGCCAAGCTCTTTCAAAATCACAGTGCAAACTTTAGGGACAAAGGTGAGCAAAACCAGATGAGCTCATTTAGGAAGACACATAGCAGGTGTGCATGTATGAAAATGGCATAGCAAACCCTCTCATTCTGTATGTCAACTAAAAGAAAAGAAAGGTCCATAGTATAAGCATGAAAGTCGGCAAAATTGTCACAGCTGGTAAACTCCTACAGAATTCTGCTTTAGCCTCTAAGTTGGGTAGCTATAGTAACACCATAGTGAGAGACAATTTCATTTCTACCATGCAAAATTGTCTGACATACTAACATGCAGAAGACAGTGTAGGGCACCTCCCTCCTTTGCAGTGGTAACAGGAAGGTGAAGGGGTTAAGCACTCTATCATTGTAGCTAGAACTACCCTGTAAACACATTTAGGTCCTGAGCAAGAGTCTACATTGCTGTACTGTACCCTCAGGGAGACATTCTGAACCAAAGCTGACCCCTCCCAACCCAAAGGACACTTTATCCCACCTGTGTAGATAGGGAGATACTGGCATCTAGTGGGCAGAAGTAAAGGACAGTCCCCAACAAGGAACATTATAGTTCAAGATGTCCACAGTGCCCAAGTTGAAGACTCTTTCCTCAGGGTCTTCAAATTTTTAAACACAAGAAAGAACTCAATAATATTCTCAGGAGCATTTATGAAACTGTCCAAAACTGGAAATGATCAAAATGTGTACCAAGAGAAAAGAATGACCATACTATGATAAAGTCCATGTATGGAAAATAAACAAGGAACAGCTTCCCATGATAACACAGAGCCCATCAGAAGTGTATGTGTACTGAGGAAAACAAGCTGGGAGAGCGGCACACAGCTTGACATCTATTTTATCAATTAAAAACAAAAAATTTGAATAACACATTGCTTAGTCACACATTTGTCATAATTGTGAAAAACAAAACAACCCAAAAGACAATGACAAATACATAGATGAGCCTGTCAGCCCAGACCTAAGGATTCTAGGGCAGCAGGCATGCAGATAGATGTCAATTAGGAGTGACATGTCGGCATCAAGTGAGTCCAAGTGCAGCTGGCAGGCAGCCCACAGAGACAGGTACCCAGCTCATCACACTTGCAGATGACAATTCCATGTCACAATGTCAAAAGGTTGCGCACTCCTCTGTTAGTATCTCGGGTAGATCACAGTTTTAGCAATGTTTTTTATGATCATAAATACAATATAAAATAAACCAGACTAGAACCACAGGCCAGTGATGACAAAGCCTCAGAAACCAAGGATGATGACTATTCTAGTTCCATACAATTGGGGCATCTTATATCATAATTAGATGAAACACATTTCATTGAAATCCTTTGCTGAGATTAAGACGGAAAGTGCCCCCCCCATTTGGTTCTCATGGCTCTGCATTAGCAAATGCTTAAGCTGTAGTTTCCACTCAGCTCCTGTGACTCACGCTTTCTGTTAACAGTAAGGTTGTTTCTAGGATACCAGGGCCCAAGCCTGAAGATTTCCAATTAGTGTTCTTAATCAGTTACGACAAATATCTGACCAAATGCAGTGGTGATGTCATTTAGAAATAAAGTTTGCCATCTGCCAAATGAAATAAAAGTTCCCTCAAAAGATCTGTACCAGCCAAGTGAATGAAAGACATCTGACAGAGTCCAGCTGCTGCTCTGACGTTTCCATGGTGACAACCCAAAGTTAGACAGGAAAGTATTTATTGTCCCTGCAACATGCACCACTCAGAAAGAGCATGGAACACAGCTCAAGATTCCTAACTATACCCAAGAAGCTGGCCGACTGGCTGGCATCTCAACGCAAAAGCCTTTATTTTGCTGTTTTGATTAGAGTCAAACACTAACAATTCCAGCACATTCCTGTTTTTAAAAAATAGGGTTTTGTAATCTGGCTAAATTCAATCTGCAGAGCATAAACATCAACAGGAAGAAATGTAATTATTAGCCGGGGATGCTGACCTGCTCAGCTGTAAATAGATGGATGCAGTAAGAGCAACAGGCCAGGAGCCTCTTTTTTTCATTTGCATATACCTTGATTTTGTTAATAAAAGACAGTTCTCTTAGCCACAGTTGCACGTTCATTGTTTCACATGTACCTGAAGGGTCTAAGAGGCTAACATGAAGGAGGAAGATTTTAGTTTTCCAAGTGCTTCTAGAAGGCAGCAAGCAGGGTCCCAGGCTGCTAGCCTCAGAGGACCTACCTCAGGTGTGACTTCAATCTATCTAAATCCTTGGTTCACCCAGGGCTCACTTCTAGCACACCTAAAAGAACATGTCACAGCCAGATGAGAACCTCTGTTTCTGGCCTGTGTCACTGAGGGAATGAAACACATGGCCATAATGCCTTCTTCTACCAATCACACATTTGATGTGTACCTTCTCTGGGCAAGCTTGCTTTTAAGTTAAACACGGGCTGAGCATCTCGCCTGGAAATGTCAACTCTGAAATCCTTCAAAACTGAAACTTTCTAAGCACTGGCAAGTCATTTTAACTGGAAACTCCAGATCTGGCATCATGTGATAGATTTGATGAGACAATAGGCACTAAAATTTTCTTCATCCTGGGTGTATGCAGTACACACACAACGTGAGTGAGCTTTATGCTTAGACTTGGGTCAAATGCCCATCATGTACTCTCAAAGCATTATGGGTAAGGATAGGGAGCCACTCTAATGGCATTTTCCTGCGTTTTCTACTGTCTCAAGTTTTCCACCAATGAGGAGTGAATTTAGAAGGCATGAACTTTCCTGTCTCATAGGAACAAGACAGGGTATTGTGTGCTTATTCATGTATAACTAACTACCATAGGTGTTTTTGAAGCTTCAGTGTGTGGTAAGATCTGTTCAATTTGTGACCCCATTTGATTCTACAACTAATTGCCCTTTGATGTGCTTTGAGTTAACTTTCCACAATCAACTTTTAATATGGTAATTATGCAGATTGTTGTGTATAGATAAACCCCAAATCCTGCATTTCAGCCAGGCATCTTCCCAGCAACCTCATTCCTGTTTTCTATCTCCAGTCATGCCCACAAAATTGCCAGTAGTAACCACTGAAGTTGTGTGGCAAGCAATTGCTTTCTCCATGACTGTCTATCTGCTGCTGGTGGAAATGACCATGAGAAATGAGTTGTCTACAAAGGAGGTAACAGGAATTTCTTTGAAAAGGAAGAGCCAGAACTGTCTACAGAGATTATCACCTATGAACTGAAGTTTCCTAGGGGAAAGAGGGTAGGGAGAGGGGAGAAGGCAAGATAAGGGAAAAGTGGAAGGGGGAGGGGTAGGAGAGACAGACACAGAGCAGAAGACAGAAGCTGCAGCTCTGTTAAAGACGACAAATGAGTGAGCTGCGAGATTGCTAACGGGTAAGATGTTGCAGACCAGAGTCAAACTATCTTGAACTATTTTCAGTCCCTTTGAAAGCTGTGTGTTATCTACCCCTGGGCCTTACCTAATACCCTTGTGGCCATCATAAATTTGCAAAGTATTTTAATTTTACCAGTCTTGAAGCTAATTTGTCACTGGATAACATCTGGAGCCCATAACATTGTTTATCCTCTCCACACGTACATTTAACAAACATTTTGATTCATGAATTTTTCAGTACTATAACTGATAAAATTTCATGTGACCACTTTTATAAAGGAGCATAGTATTTGGGGAAATCCAAAGCTATGCTCCCGGGCCTTGGTCACTCATATTCGGCTCCATACTCTCTTTGCTATGAGAACTCTCTTTGTGTTGACATATCCAAGGACCTCTTGATGCTTAATCTCAGTTTTCAGCTTGAATAGAATGAGAAATGCTCCCGAAATTGGTGAGGCCCATCTCTGGTTGGTTATGTGCATTGAGGGTGTTCCCTGAGCATGGGTAGAACTATACCATAGACTGGCTAGTGGCTCAGATGGGATAAAAGTTGAGAAAGCACCAGTCCACCAGTGAAGACATTTTCTCTTTGCTTCCTGTTCAATCATGAGGTGAGTTGCTTGCTCTAGTATACTCAGCCATGGAGGACAGAGCCTTCTGAGACTGTGAGCAAACTCTCTTCTCCCCTGAGTGGCTTGCCTCAGATGTGTTGTCATAGCAATGAAAACCTACCAGAGAACACAGTGTGTGTGGCTGAGTCTCACGGCACCTTGCACACTCACAGTTCTCACTGTGTCTCAATCAGGGCTCACCAAACTCAGTCAGTTGCTAAAAGCAAAGCTCAGAACATATGCTGCTCCAAAGTATGTTACTGTAAAGCTGCTCAGGAAAAGTAGGCAGTTTGGGATTATCTAGTGGAGGTACCTTGCTCATCTACTTGGTAGGCAGAGACTCTGATGGCTGTGGACAAGTCCTTAAGCACACACAGTAATAGGTCAAAGGCAATGATAATTTTCTTCTTCTGATGTCATGATTCATTATTCCCTCCTCAACTGAGAAGGCAATTTTGCAAAACTGGTCATAAATTTCAGAAATGTAAGAAAAGAAAATGGCTTCTTGAGTCTCACAAGCATTGTTTCCCTTTCAGGAGGCCTGCCTGTGGCATACAGCCAGAACACGTTGTCCACTCCCCCGCCTTGCCCTGTCCTGTTATGGATCTGTGGGGGAGGAGTGCCAGCATGCAGCAGGCCTGGACTGGCCACTTCCTCCAGAGGGCTCATCTCTAGTCACCTTTAAATCGGTGTTTATACAACCAAAACCGCATGGCAGGAGCAAAGATCTCAGGAATGAAATGATGCCTCTGGGGCAATGTGAACACTGTAACCAGTCTTTCAAGGTTCCTAGGATTGCCTCTGGCCCCATTGAGTCACTGTGTCCTTGAGAAACAGCTTTCTTAGGATAATCAAAGGCATTCACCTTTCAAAAGGCTCCCAAGACCCCTGAGCTCTGAAGGGCACACTCTGAGGTACAGGGGCAGCCCTTCTCAGGGCTTGGTTCTACTATGTGACCTCTCTGCAGTAATTTACTGACTCTTCTTATTTAAGCTCTGTGCTGGGTGCCTATCTATGTAAGACAGTTTGCATAGATTACTTCTTTACTGGTCAATCTCAAAAACGGGTCCTGTTAGTACATTGAGAAGTTAAAAACAACCCCCCCCCAGTATTAAACTGGGATTAAACCCAGGGAGCCCAACCCTAGCATCCTGGGCCTAACAGTTAGAACATGCTATCTCTGTTTAGGATAAGCAGCTGGAGAAAATGTCTCCTTTCTTTAATGCCACATATCCTTCTTTTCTTCTTTTGTTTCCCCCTTGAATACTACTAGCTCTTATGCCTGTATTCACATGCATGAGGAGCCCACCAGCTCACCTCCCCTGACCGTCATCCTTCATTCCAATGCCTGCACCCACCAGGAAGAAAAGAGATGCAATGGATATCCATGATACCATGAGGTATACCTGAACTACAGTAATGGCCAATGTCAATTCTGAGAAGTCTGTCATACCGATGGCCTCATTTTGAATAAAAAAAAAAAATGTTTTCAGCATGAGAATGGTGTTTCTGTTATTGCTAACATCTTTTGTGTATATGGAGTGACAGTATGGCTGTGGGCCAGGTCTGGCCTCTTCAGGCCCCCATGGGTCCTTATCCAACACTTCACCAGCATCATCTATGTTCAGTAGTGACTTATCTTTGGCTGTCACATTTGGCTTCTTGGGATTTTATCTTCAGGCTCATCCTTCATTAGTCTAGAATTACCAGACTCTCTCTATATAGACCTTTCTTGGTCTCCCCTGACTCTCCAGTACCCTTTCTTTTACAGTGTCTTGCTGTGTAGTCCCAGATGTTTGGCCCTAAACTCTCAGAGATCCTCCTGCCTCTGCTTCTCAAGTACAAGGAGAATAAGTGTACCACCATGCACAGCTGACCATACACTTAAAAAAGCAAGACTGATATTGTTCCTTCTATGACTGAATCTAATCAATCAACAACTCTTGAAAAAGCCCTGCTCTGCTTCCAAAGACATGTTAGGAACTGCATATCCCCATGTCTCCATCATCATGGACCACCTCAGAAATCCAAGCTCATCAGCAAAGATTGTGAGTGGAAGAAAAGGTGTATTTATAGGAAACATGGGTCTGTACAGGTCAAAGGGAAGCAAGCCTAGCCCTTTACCAACCAAATCAAAGACTGGGGATCAGTCAGGCCTTCCCGCTGTCCACACATGAATAGGTAGGTGTCTCTTTCTGAAGCCTCATAGCATCAGAGCCCACCAGCTTGAGAACCTCTCACACTTAAAGGTGAGCACTTTAAATGTTCCTGACTGGGAAAGTGTGTGGCAGTCTCCTTGGTAACATTTCATAAGATGATGATCCAGCACTTTCTTGCCCAGAGATGTATCATTTGTTTCTCCATCTCTTGCTTTATTTTTCCTGAGTTACAGCCTGGGCATCACCTATCAGCTATATATATTTGGATTCTACAGGTGCCTGTCAAAATGACGGGATTTCTATCCATAGGTCCCTCAAACACACCAAACCCAGAGTTTACTGAGAAAGTCAGTCCAGGATCCTGCATTACTGGGTGCTTGGGAATCAGCTGACTTTGAGTGTGAATGTTCTGGAAACCATGCTCTTCTGTACCCTATCAACCCCCCCCCCTCTGCATCCTCCCATCTCCACTTACAGCTACTTGGGCAGCATTCTAGCTTTTCCCAGTCTCCTTACCTGCTCCAGCTCTCCCCCAAGGCTTCCAGAGAGTTCTCACTAAAAGACATCCCCTCAGTACACACACACACACACACACACACACACTTCCATTTGAAACTCACTGTTGGCTCTGTGTGGTTTTAAGAAATGAATTCTACCAATTTCCTCAGAATATATAAAGATCCCAAAATATATGCTAGCAAAGAATGAACTCCCAAGACACTGGCAATCTAGTCAAGTAAGCTTTCCAAAAGTCAGAAACTTTACAAGTTGACTTTTTTCTCCAGCCCCAGGAGGGACTGCTACTGCTCTTTTCCGATAAGCCCCTCCCAAGTTCCTTTTTCCTTGACTCCAAAAGCCTACCATTCGCCTGAGAATATTCAGAAAGGTCTTTGGACAGCTCCACACTCCTGGCTGCCATCCAGTAATACTTCAGGAGGTCACAGGCCCACCAGTGCATCTCACTCACTAGAAATCACTTACCATCAGATAAACTCTCCCAAGCAGCTACTTGCTGCCCATGGTACCAGTGGTTGTTGTGAAATCCTGAAGCAAGTTTATGCTGGAACATAAAATACTCTCTCCAGTTCATGTCCAAAGTTATTTAACAATTACCTTCTTCAATAAACAACATCTGGGAAAGTATCAGGGCATGATGTGGCTAACACAACCCTCACCTGGTTAAGCACACATTTTTGCTATGTATCCTAACTCTCCTTACATCAGTAAGAGTCCACATGAGGCTGAGATCAAGGCCTGGGGGTCACACCTATACTCTTGGCCACCACATCTGTTCCTTACTCTCCCTGACCAAGCCTAGCTGTACGAGCCAACACTTAACAGGTTACCTGAGCCAATGACTTTTATGAGCTGACCTTATGTAATGTGTATTTGTTTCGTCGTACTCTTTTCCTTGTAAACAGATTGTTCATTGCCAACTTCTTCCAAGAGATAGGTCAGCTTCATTACTCTGCTGCAGACCCTACAGGCAACCACTGAATAAATCCTGTAACCCTGGCAACAGAGCCCTGTGGGCAAGTTCTGTCCTAAAACTTAAGCAACCGAATACATCTCCTTCTTGTCCAAATATAGGAAATTGAGCTCACTGATCCTGTGGGTTCCATAATTAGCTACCCACTTGCTCACTGCTTCCTGTGTGGCTGGTGGAGGGATGCCAATGCCCTTCCCCACTTTATAGGAATACAGTGAACATCCCCTCCAGTCTCCTCTCTGTACTGGCATAGACAGGCTTACCTCAAGGCTTGGCTCCCCTTATTTCCCACCCACTGGGCCACTAATTGGTGTACATTGACTGAGATGCTAAACCATTAGGATGACTTTCTCCGACCCTGCTTCCTCAGCATCCAATCATTGAGACTCAGCTGAGGCTTCCTTTCAGTGAGTGTCTGTTCTCTGTACCTTCCTTTTGGAATATTTTCTGGAATAGCCAGCTAGTCAGCTAGTTCACTGGGAAAGCTTGCTCCAGAATTAGTATTTTCAGAAGTTCTTCAGAAGCCATGTCAGTGCCCACTCATGAGAAAAACAAACCCAATGATAACTTCAATATCAAAACCTATAAACAATGCAGTTCTTTAAGATGATCAAGCATAAGTAATCTTTTGCTCTGATAACTTTTCTTTCTCAGGGAATCTAATTCACCCCCTAAAGCTAACAAACACATTCTAACCCATCAGACAGCCTTTCCAGTCCTGTTTGACTGGAGCATGACTGCCTGAGTTTCAAACCAGCAGTGCCTCTTACCAGCAGTACAATCTAGGGCAAATTCCTTGTCTCTCAGTGTTTCAGTTTCGTTGTCTATTAAATAAGAAGAACACACAACTTTCTCCATGAAACTTTCAACATATGAAAAACTGCTTATCACTATAGCCAGCACATAGTGGGTGCTTCCTAAGTGCTACCTCAGCCAGCACACAGTGGGTGCTTCCGAAGTGCTACCTCAGCCAGCACACAGTGGGTGCTTCCGAAGTGCTGTTCCTGCTGTTACTTGTCTTAAGGGAAGGAAGAACAGCCCAGAGATGCTGCAGCTCAGAGAACACACGTGCCTGTACAAGCATAGAAATCAAAAGCCACACAGGAAACCAGTCATGTATGAGCTGACAGTGTATTTTACGTAGAAGGTAAGAAACATCGTGTTTTTAAAGATATTGGAGAGATGGGAATAAAGTGTCTAAAGGCTAATATTTAAAACACACCAAGAGCACTTATACTGTCTTTCCATACACACAGTAAAGAACACCTATATATCAATACAAACAAACTAGATAAAAGAGCAAAGGATCTAAGCAGAGAATATACAGTCGTGACCACAGAACCCTAAGTCACTGTATGTAATTATAAAAATTGTAATTACAAAAACTCTGAAGAACTAATATCAGTGTAAGTATTGGTGTGCCAAAATGGCCAATGACAGGCTGATGGGAGAGCAAAAGGTACAGGTACAGCCTTCCAAGAGTTGTGTGTGTTGGTGACACTGAAATTTAAGTGTTCTTTGTTCTAGAGTTCCACAATATTGACATGTAAGTCCTTTTGCATCTAGAATTACACTGCTAAGAATTTATTCCTGGGGGCTGGAGCGATGGCTCAGTGGTTAAGAGCACTGACTAGTCATCTGGAGGACCTGAGTTCAATTCCCAGCATCCACATGGCAGCTAACAACTGTCTGTAATTCCAAGATCTGACACCCTTACACAGTTACACATGCAGGCAAACCACCAATTCACATAAAATAAAAATAAATATTATTTTTAAAAAGAATTTATTCCTGAAGAATAAATACACAGGCATGTATGCACAAATGTTTACTATTGCCAATTCAGCACCAGGAAAAGCTAGAATGAAGCCAAGGCAAAATGAATGAAAGAATGGCACTGTGGTCCATCTGCATAGTAGGACACTGAGTAATAATTTCTTGGTGTGTGATATGTGCATGTATATGTATGTGTGTAGGTATGTACATGCCACAGCACATGTGCAGGTCCAAAGACAATCTTAGGAGTGAGAACTTAGCATCCATCTTTTCTGAGAAAGCATCTAACAGGTGTCAATACACAGTCATTGCTTCTGTTCAGCCATTTACCTAGGAGATTAGATCTACAGAATCACAAAGACAAGTGGTCAGACAAAGCCATGAGCTCCTCACTCTAGAACCAGAGCCACACAATTCTAAAACCAATCCCATCATACTATCTATAGGTCCCCAGGCAAGGAACTTCAGCTCCACTTAGCCTCCCCTGCTGTCACATGGCAATAAAAACAGCACCCACTCCAAGAGCAAAGACAACCTCAGGTGTTGGGCAGATTGCCTGGTAGGTGGATATGTGCTCAAAAAAGGTTTGTGGGCATTGTAGCTATTGCTGAGATGCTGTCTGGTTACACTATAAAGTAATGGGCACATATAAGTTGGTATAAGACTGTGAGAGTGTAACCAGGCTCTGAACCTTGCTTTCCTTTGCTCAGACATGTCTACTTATGCTCAACTCCAAAGTAATTCTATACGCCACCCCAATGGTGGAAGTCTTGGGAAGATCAAGTATTTCTTGGGAAAGACTGGTCTTTCTCAATCACAAAGTCCAGACTAAGCTCCAAATACTAGCATCCCTCAAAGCCCCACAATATCCCTGTTACACTTCTCTCTGCAGCTCGGATAGACTAGCGATCCCCTAATCAGCACATCAGGCCTCAAGCTTACATAAGATGGCTGAGACAAGGCTACATTTTCTCACATGTACTCTGTACATGTACAAGTTAAATCTCTGGGTTCATGGCTACAAGGTCACTGTCTATCTACAACCTGTCTCTGTGCAGATCTATAGTAGTGAAATTCTGTCCTTTAGACATGGGAGGCCATTAACTTCTTGATGACAAGCAGTAGACTTGTAGAAAGTTAGGGCCGTTTACTTTTCATTATGGCCAAGGAGGGGCTCTATTTCTTTCTGAGGCCCCATAGACACATTATTTCTGAGAATAGATAGTCATGAAGTTCCACTCTCCCTAAAGATTTATAAAGTTAATGGTTTTAGGGTTCACAAGGCCCCATCTGCCCCAGGGAGGTCAGAGTATCTGTGTCAAGCCTGGGTTCACTACTTCAGCTTCATAGCAACTTACATATGGCCATGGCTTCAGAGTTTGGGCTAGAGAGCATCTCAGCAATACTGACAGCTGCAGGACTTGAAAAGCTTTATTGAACTTACAACCATTCATCAGGCATAATAGGCAACGAATGGTTGCTAGGAGATCTTTTTCTTCACTGGTATAACTGTCCATAAGTTGCCCATACTCTTATAAGTAATACCAATTAGATCACTGGTACTTTAAGCTACACTTAGGTGGTATTATTTGTTTCTGTCATCAGCACCCTATCTGGGGCAAGGGGATGTTTGTTTTCATCTCCTCAGCAAAAGCTCACACAACAGACTGTTTTTATCATAATGACTTTGCAGTTTATTAAAGTGAACACTTTTATCTCAGCAGGCACATTGCTTATCTTCTAACTTACATGGAAAATTCAGCAATTTTTATTTATCCTTTTAGCACTTGGGTCAAATGGCTGACAACATCAGTAACTAAAGCAGAACTGTGAGAAGCTGCACCTCCATGCTGGTACTCCAATTTCTCCTGCACATCTCTGGTTATAAGAGCACACATACAATTATGATTCTTATCCCTCCAAAAGCTTCATGAGGTCTGGCCTCAGGTTGCACAACTCTGTTATATAAGTATTTTACTGTCTTGCCAATATGTTTCATGCAGGTGTCACATTCCATGATGTCAAATTTTTGGAATGTGACAGACTCAAAGCTGATTAGAACTGGCTGTGTTTGGTTACTGATTGATTCATTAGATTAAGTCAAACCTGTCCCTAACAAAATTCAGTGTAATTGCTGAAAATTTGAAAAGTGAAAATTTACTAAACAGAGATAAAACAAATAATAAAAAAGAATTCTGCTACAATTTACATATGCCAGAGTGACTAAACAATAGGTAAGACATTCCACATTTCCATTCTTGCTTTTAAAAATGCTGTCTGTGATGGTTGTAAAATGTCAAAGAAATCTTTATACTAGGAATATCATGTACAGACTTGAATTTTACCTGATTCATAATATTTTCAGGATAAGGTTAACTTTGATCCGAAGTTTGGTATGTGAACATTCGAGGCAGGTACACAGAGTCCTATGTTCTTCTAAAAGATCTATTTTGTCCAACAGCTGTTCCTAATCCCAGATGCAGCCCAAGAAGGGTATAAAAATTTCAGCCAATTACTTGAGCCTGCTAAGGTGTTGACCCATATGCAGTACTCATAGGCAGTTGTTCAGTAAGAGGTATCCCATGCATGATGGCACAGTATTCCTGGACTTATCCTACCACATGCCCATAGCACCCAGCACCAGTAATGACAACTAAAAACTTACTCAGATGTCCCTTGGGTAGTAAAGTCATCCTGGTTGAGAACTACTTCCTTAGGGATCCCCAGAGCTAAGTTTATCTTGATGTTACCTTCCTAACTGCCCCCATCTTTCCTGCATGTGTGATTAGCCCTTTCCTCCCACCAAGCTCTGCCACCCCAACTTTTCATCATCCCACCTCCAATTTCACCTGTGATCAACAAGGTCCTCATAATCTCCTCATGAGATTTTCCTCCCAAGGTTTCAGTCACATATCCCAAATTGTCCTCAAACTTGTTAGGTTATCTGGTTATCTTAAGTAAGCTTCAGGCCTGATGTGCTGATTAGGGGAATCACTAGTCTAGGTTACCTTGAACTCTCAATCTTCTTGTCTACTGTTTGAGTGCAAGGACAAGTAACTACCACCACATCTGGCTTCTAGAGATCAAGCCTAGGGTTTGCACATGCTATGTACAAAGCTGTTCTACCACATCACAGCATCCTTTTTCTTGTTGTAACCCCAATTCTATGATCCCCACAGCCTTCTCATGGGACACGTGATCTTCTCCCTCCTCCCTCACATATTCCTTATTGGCAATTTCAGTCCATTTTTCCTCCATTTATCTGAAAATAACTGGCCCCTGAGAGCAGTAGTGGTAAAACACAACCAGTGAGCTCAATCCGGCTTAAAATCTGTTTTGAAGAGCCTGAGATATATATTATATATACTTAACATTTTTAATGATTAAGAAACACCAGGAGATTAGTATTTCATGACAGAAAATTAATATGACAGCCAGGCATCACCGCCCTTTGGCACATATAGCATAGGTCTACACCTTCCATTCCCCAGCCAACTGTCATTGTGCACAATTTGCCAGGTCGCTCTTCCATGTCCTTAAAATACACACATGACTGAGAGCTAGATGGTACCATGCAAGCATCAGTTGACTTGGAGAAGCTCAAAATTACCTCTGGAGAGTGGAATGTGTGCAACTCCACGGGATGGAATTCAGAGTTAAGCACTAGGTCCCATGCAATGTTTCATAGCAGAAACACTGGAAGACAGAACAGAGATCAATTGTGTGTTGAGAGCAAGCACCTGGTTGAACAGGGCATGTTTATGGAGGCAAATTAAGGTCAGAGGCTATCCCAACAAGTAGAAAATACAGGCTAGAATGGGATGCTCAAGGAAGAAAGAGATGCAGCCTGTATATATATTCCACTGGCTTCCTGTTTAGGCTAGACAGTCTTCAAGAACATTTTAGTCCTAGGAATGGTAATATTATGAGCCAGATACACTGCTGGATTTGGGGGAGGGATTGTTCATTTTTGGTAATTAAATGACCCCAAATACTTTTCTCAGCAGTAAGTAATTTTTCTTCTTATAATCAAATCTATAAAAATTAAGTACAGAGATGAAATTATTTATGGGACACATACAATATAAAAAAAATTCAGGTGACAGATGATAAATAAGCTACCTTACTTGGCTACTGACCAGTGTAAAAGCCATGACACGGTAGTGTGGGTTCAGGGTCACATAAACATTCCTAAAATGATGGTAATAATCTGGCAGGCTTATGTATATAAGGAAGCTTGATTGTGATATCCTTCTCAATTCTTCCTGAATTTTTATATTTGCCTCACTAAAGATGATGTCCATTTGGTAAGCTGACCAATTCTCTTTCCTAAAAAGTCTGATGTATATGTAAGTCTTATCCAATGAATATGTTTAAGAGTGGGTGGGTAGGAAGTAGCTTTGAACACTGAGAGTCAAGATTTGAGTTTAACTCGGGGCTCAGCCCATCCCCTACTCCTGCTATCCACTGCAAAGCCTACCTGCTGTCTGGCATTATCCTAGCTCCCTGTTCAAGAGGGCCTTCATGAGATCTAAACTCATATGAGCAAAGAGTTCCACACATATTGCCAACAGCACAAATTCCTTTCAAAACTTTCACATTTCCCCCATCTTTTCCCGAGTGTTGGTATCACTTGTGCCACAGAAGGATAAAATCCAGCCTCTGAGTCCTCCTATGTGTCTTTTGCAGGGACCTCACTACAGACAGGCAGCAACTATGTCCAGGGAGTGCCCAGGCATTGCTTCCCAGGCCTCCAAGGGACGGGACCTAGCAGCAGCTTGATTCTGAAGTGCTATTTTAAGTCACAGATGTTGAGCAGGTGATACTGCTAAGCACACAGGGACCATTTTCCTTCTTCCCATCCTTTCCTCCATTGCAGTCTTGTCTTGATGAAAACTGCAAACCACCATACCACCCCAGACTCTCTCCGTCAGGCTTTACGGGTAGTTATTTCAAAGTTAAAAAGCCATAAGATGTCTTCTTTTCATGGTTTATATTTTTAATTTACATTCATTTACTTGTGTTTGCAATGCTAAGAATGGAACTCAGTGCCTTACATGTCCAGGCAAACACTCAACACTGAGTTAGACCCCAGCTCGCTTTAGTGTTTTCTTTATCCACAAACTGGAAAGCACTTTTCCCAAACACTGCTGTTGTATGATATTGTGTATTCTGACTAATAAAGCTTGCCTGGAGACCAGAGGGAGGAGACAGCCACTAGTTAACCAGAGGCTAGAGGGTGGTGGCACAAGCCTTTGGTCCCAGCATATGTGAGGCTCACACCTGTAATCCCAGCACTCGGGAGGAAGAAACAGGAATATAAGGCAGGGAGAGACAGTACCACCCTCCCTGACCCCTTTTTGGTTTAGGATTCATAGAGGTAAGATTATCTGATCTTTCAGCTTTCACCCTGATATCTGATTCCTGGTTTTTATTGATAAGACTAATAGGATCACACTTCATGCTACAAAATTTATATTAAAGCAGTAACTTCAGCACAATAAAAATGCATAGTATTTGAAAAGAAAAAGCCAGCATTGTTTACAGCAGCATCTCCATATCTTCTCTGCACCCAGATACAATTCCTGCTAAGCCCAGAACTTGAATACAATGAACTAGTCTCCCAGCAGTCCCCTGAGCTGCTGTCATCCTTGCCAGTGTATCAGGAGATTCCCCTACCAAACAAACATAGGACCTTCAAAAAGCAGAAGAGGAATAGAGAGGCCAGAAACAAGCATAGAACGAATCAGACAGAGTAAAGACCCAGTGGGGTCAATAGGCTCCCTGCACCCCTACCTTCAGCATCTCTGCTGATTTTTAAGCAGTTTTCAATTACTGTGTATACTTTCCTCAACCTCCTCTGAGCCAATTCCTCAAACTGCTAGCTAGAGGCAGTCCTGGGAAAGTGCTTCTGCTGAAGCACTTGGCTCCACCTTGGATGAGCTTCTTCAAGATCCTGGGTCACAAAATGCAATCCTCACAGTAAATCTTTTCAACTTTAATATATTCAGAAGTTTGGGGTATTCATTCACCAGAGTAGAGCTGGTCAGACAAACTCAGAAACAGGACTTCTGGGGCCATGACCTAGAAAGGGACTATGCATGCTGCACATGACTCTCAAACCAGGACCCCTCCTGTTTCCTGGTTAACAGGCACATGAGCACCAGACTGCTTGAGCTACATCTTGATGGAGCTGGTGGCTTATTCTCCCTTTGATGGGGGCTGGGGGAGGATCCACATATAACCTTGATGGTTGACTTTCTAAAGGTGGTCTGATGTACTCTGAGTTACTTTCTCCTTCACTATGCAGCCAGGTAAGCTAAATTTGACTCCCAGAAATATTTCCAGGATGAGAGAGAGTAGCAGAATCATTGATACTGACATGAACATGGTTTGCATCCTGCCTCGGCACCATGAATGGGGTGGTTAACCTCTGTGATCCATTATTTCAGCAACTAAGCAGCATCCACCTGCAGCAGCTATCTCAAGGCCTTAGAAGCCCAGCCATACTTCTATTGCATCTGTTTTTTTCTTCAATCATTCCAGGCTATCACAGGTATAGTCAAGCTTCCTTTTTTGAACCTATATAATTTCTCTGAAGTCTATGGGTCCCTCTGTTTCTGTCTGCCTCATTCTCTTTTCCCAGCTTAGATGTGAGGTTCATAAAGATAAAGATCATATTTTTGTTGTGTACATGTGTATGTGTCTTTATATCTTAGAATACTCTTTACCTATAATTGATACTCAATAAAAATGTTTACTGAATGACTAAATAATAAAATGAGTATATGCTGCTTATAAAGAAATGTCTTTAAATTTGCATATGTATATTCACATATCTAAGGCCAATCTGTGTAAGGCTACATTATCTCAAGAGCCATCCAGTTTTGCATTTCTGTGTGGCATACCATGTATTTCTAGGGCATGGTTCTGTATTTTGGATTTTTTCCCATTTTAGAAACTACTAAATGAGTCTGGCAAAGTCGAGTCTCTCCTTGCCATCACAAGCAGCTTGAGTGGAAAGTTCCCTGAGGGAAGTATGGTTTAGTGGTAGTGGAGAGGCAGGAAGCAAGGCCAGGAGGCCCTGACCATCTAGTGGGAGGGAATCACAGTCAGTACACGTGACCTGCAGTCTTTATTCCTCTTCCCAATGGTACCCCTCCCTGTCACTGATGTTGAGCTTACTTTTCACAGAGATCTTGAACTTGGCTGGGTTTGAAGGCAGGAACCGACTGGGAACAGGGGCTGGTGGGAGCTGACAGTGGGCTCTTGATAGTCTGGATTGAGTGTCTACGGCTCCTTCTACGGTCAAGACCCTGGTGCTCACCCACACTGCCACCAGAACACATGCTGGCCCTCCTCCGGTCCCGGTGCCCACTGGGGGGTGGCTCAGCTGTCTCATCACCATCTTCATGTCTGAGCACCATCTGAAAAAACAGAGTGTATAAGGCAAGTCAAACTTGATAGCATTTCTCAGGCCTGGACTGTGACTACATGTCACCTCCAAGAGAATTAAAAACTTATTTTTGGTGTTGATCTCTTCCCTGTATTGCAGGCCTCTACTCAGCTTCAAAAAGTGACCCCTACATGTGTCCAGAAGTCAAGTTCAATCTGTGATTGCACAGTGCCTGTCACTATGCATTCTATGGACCAAATGGATACAGAAGTGATAACTAAGTATGAGAAATACATGAAAATATCTGAAATCTAAATGTTTTAGTCAGGGATTATCACTGTGATGAAATGTCTCAGAAAGTCAGCTTTGAAAGGAAAGGTTTGTTTCAACTCATGGTTTCGGATGGTTTGGGTGGGTTTAGATCTGGGTAAAGACAATGACATTACCATGGAAGACCATGGTGGAAGAGAGCTGCTTACCCCTTTGTGCCCAGGAAGAGAGTCACACACCCACTGCATGACATTCAAGAAGTGGAGCGCCAAGCTGCTCACTCCATGGTAGCCAGGAAGCAGAGAGTGTCACAGAGAAACCATCTCCTGGTGACCCACTTCTTCCCCCTAGACTCTGTCCCCAAGTTTCTACCACCACAATTCTTATTCTCCCAGGTTTTGGAATTATTTCCCATATCATCACCAAATAAACAGTGTAGCCCCTCTGTCCTGGAAATCACTATGTAGGCCAGGCTGACTTCAAACTCACAGAGACCCACCAGTGTCCACCCCTTGGGTGAAGATATTTCTAAAATATCTTTCTGGCACATATCTTTGTTGCAGCATGTGTGGGCTCCCCCCAACCCCAGGCACTGAAGGGTTGTCTGAGTGCATGGTCTTTGGAATCGTACAGTACATTCTGCTGTACAAAGCCTCTTACAAAGATGAACAGGAACCAGCACCTGTTCTAGCTCTCATGACCCTCATCTGTGTTTTCTTCCTCTGAGTACCTATCTGGGGGAGACAGCTCAGGAATGATCAGGTGTGGAACCCTGGTGGCCTCAGGAAAGCTTCTGCCCCTGGAGTGGGGAAGAGCCATAGGAGGGCAGGGAATGATGGTCAAGGCAAGTAGAAATTATTTTAAGTAATTTCTTCTTTAAAGTGATACATATTTATACAGAGAATTGACTCACACCTTTTTTTGCCACTTTGGGTTCTATAGAGGAAACCTAAGCCAATTGGCACCATATTCAAAGGCCTGGGTATTCCTTTTGCAGAAGCCTTGCATATCCAGCTCGGATGATGCTCTACCTGACTGATGCTCTGAACTTCCCAACTCCATTATGCCCTGTGCTCTGTCCTACTGTATCACTCACCCCAGCTACTCTGGTGGCATGCTTTGCTTCTCGGCCTCTCACTGTTCCCCACCATGGGCTTTGCTCATCTGCATTTCACATCACTGTCTAGTCTGGTTTTCATGTGTACTGCCTGTAAATCTAGATATCAAAAGCACTTCCTTTGGTGTTAAGCAGACCTTTGTGTGCATGTCAGCTCTGCCACTAATGAACTAGATGCAAGTGACACACTCTCTGGTCCCATGTTGAGAATAGCTGTATTTGTGAGAATATCAAAGTAAGGGGGCTTCTCTGTGGCTGGCATTCAAGCAGCAATGTCCTCTTCTGACCCAAGCACAGAGAAAGATGATAGGAATTCCACCAAACTCTTCTCTTACAAAGAACCTCCAGGTCGGCAACCTTCAGTCCAGCTGGACCAGGATCAACTAAGCCCCATAGCCTGATAAATTAAACAACTGGGGAGTCATGGGGTCCCATGCATCCCCAAATATGTAGACTTTCTTGTTTTGAAGATGTTTACAATTTAACCCTGCCTAGTGAGAGAATAAAGAGAGCTGAGAGGGTTGTACAGTTCCCAGGCCAGAAAAGCTGGTTTCCACAGAAGTAATCACCTGACATTTTCACATCTGTGTTCTCCTAAGAGTGAGACAGTACCCAAGATGCACGGTTGATGAACAGCAGGTTATCTAGCTCCACCCTCTACTCCCTATTTCCTCCAGCCCCAGCATTTAGATAAGACAGATTTGTTGTGCTCTATCTAAGGTACAAATATATTTCATAATGAGTATGCAGATTTTATGAAAGTGATTTGAAAGTCTTCTGTCCTTTTATTCTGCTATAATGCATTCCCAAGCACAATGTTTAAAGGCTCGGGGTAAGAACTGATGAGTTCACCTAAGGCTCATCTTTGTACAATCTCACTGGAAACTGCTGCTCTACAGAGTCCTGTCTGGATGCACAAACATCAAGAGTGAAGTTCAATGTTTGGTGAGTCACAATCATCATCTCTACTTTAAAACTCTAGGTGGTACTGTGTGGGCAAGTGTGGGATGAGAGCATCTCAGCAGTGGTACAGTGTGGGATGAGAGCATCTCAGCAGTGGTACTGTGTGGGCAAGTGTGGGATGAGAGCATCTCAGCAGTGGTACTGTGTGGGCAAGTGTGGGATGAGAGCATCTCAGCAGTGGTACAGTGTGGGATGAGAGCATCTCAGCAGTGGTACAGTGTGGGATGAGAGCATCTCAGCAGTGGTACAGTGTGGGATGAGAGCATCTCAGCAGTGGTACTGTGTGGGATGAGAGCATCTCAGCAGTGGTACAGTGTGGGATGAGAGCATCTCAGCAGTGGTACAGTGTGGGATGAGAGCATCTCAGCAGTGGTACAGTGTGGGCAAGTGTGGGATGAGAGCATCTCAGCAGTGGTACAGTGTGGGATGAGAGCATCTCAGCAGTGGTACAGTGTGGGATGAGAGCATCTCAGCAGTGGTACAGTGTGGGCAAGTGTGGGATGAGAGCATCTCAGCAGTGCATTTCTGCGTGTTTCCAGTCTGGTTTTCCATCCATTTCTGTCAGAACACTCTTAGCCCATCTGAACTTCCCCTGACCTGAAGTGTTGACTGTTTCTGATTAAGCACACATTTGCAGTAATATGAGTGGGTACAGTTCAGATATTTCTAATTCCTTGTCTAACCTCAAAGGTCCAAGGATCAAGTGACATTCCACTCACGGTGCCTTCCGAAGAAGCAGTGTGCAAGGAGTTACTTTCACTGCCCTGTGTCAAGCAAAAGGGAGACTGACCAGAAAGTTCATGTGAAGGAAAGAATCTGAGGCAACGATCTAGACAACACCATGATGTATGATTCATTTGAGAATTCAGAGCCACAACAAAACACTTGCCAAAGAGGAAGAGAAGGTGAGGGGGGAGGAGGAGGAGGAAGAGAAAGAGGAGGAGGAGGAGTAGGAGGAGGAAGGATGCAGCCAGGTATGGTGGTACAGCCTATAGTCCCAGCAGCTGAAGTATTCCAAGTGCAAAGCCAGCCTGGAATGTGTAACAAGCCTCTGTAAATAAGTTCAAGAAGAGGAGCTATAGTAAATTATGCTGCAGTTATTACAAAATTGCTGATCTCTTTGGCTCTCATGGTTTTTTTTAGTAAATATCTGGAGATGGAGAGTTTCATTGTGAATCTGTTCACAGCATTTTAAACCTTTTTTCTGTAGAAATTCTAGGCATACACAACACATAGGGACGAGTACAGACTATGTGATATGTACGACATCCACACTAGACTATCAGTTGTCAGTTCGGAGTCAATATTTTCACTTTTTTGCCTTTAACTCCATGGCCATTTTTTCCAACAAAATATCTAAAGTTATATCATTATCATCTGAAAACATATTTTAACATATATCCCTAAAAAGATTGCTAAAACCATAACAACCTATTATTGTCATACTTAACATAATAACCTCTTAATATTATCAAATATTAATTTTCAGTGGGAGGTGCTAGGGAGGAAACGCTAGGCCTTGTGCATGCTAAGCATATGCTCTACCAGTGAGCTATACTGATGATTGTATAGTATTAGGTCTCCAGGGACTTATACACCACCCTGTGTCATCCCCTCCCACCTTGAGATTAGGCTTAGTTGTGTAATGTGAGCAATTTAAACATTTTTAATGGGTCTCAAACCCACTACCATTTCTCCATGTTTTTATCACAGTGTGGCCTGACTCATAACATGCAGCCATCTTAGTAACAAATGTGACCGACCCATCTCCACACTGCTGTCTCACACCTCCTCAAATTCAGCTGTTACATGGGGCACAGATCAGTGTTATAACTTCAACAAGGACAGTAGATAGCAGGCTGTAGCCACCACATGGTGTTGTAGACACTCCCGCTCCTTGCTTCCTTATTCTGTCATCTCCTCCCACACAGAGGTGAGTCTTGGACCATGTGACTTTCTTTTCCCAATGGGACATCAGTAAGCATGACACCAAGCCTAGAAGTATTTGTACTAGCCTTGCTTTTCACAAATGTTGCTAACCTGTGAAGAAGTGAGAACTATCTTGCTGATCATAGTGGCCCAGACAAGAGCCTAAATCAAATTGAAAGCCAGAAGATCAAGGCTAAGTGGGACCTTTCATGCTCAGTAAGGCCACCAGATAGCCTTGCTGAAAATATCTTAGCTGAGCCAGGCCAGATTCCTAATTCTAAGAAACAAGATCAGTGAGTACTGTTTTATATCAGTTAATTATGGTATGTTTATTACACAGCAAAAGATAACTGACATTTTTAATCATCAATGAAATGGAAAGCTCTCAGGGAAGAGGAACTTGTTAACAAGTTTTAAAAGTAATAGCTATTTATCAGCCAAAATTCTCCAGCAACAAGATGTCTTTCCCCTTACAGAAAGAACATTTTTAAAACCAAAAGTTAACACACATGATCTGACAAAAGATTCTTTTGTTTTGGCCATTTATTTATTTGAAAAAAAATCACATGTGGCTAAAAAAAATTCAATGAATTTAATTAAACATGGATTAAATCACCTTTCTGAAATAGAATTAAATTATTTGAAACAAGGCTTGTCCCAGACATGTGGCCACCAGGCATCCTGCTCCATTAGAAAGCACCCTAGAAGTCTATTCAAGTTTTCTTCAGGGACTTGAGAAATTCAAAGTCTTTTTGAGGAAATCATTGGCTCTGCATGTAGATTCTTCTAGCTCTCCTTGCACATATTTAAAATTGGCTGCCTCTATCAATAAATGTTTTCTAAAATGAATTAACATTCAGATAGGAATGAGGATTCAGACTATTTCTGCTATCTAAAGCATGTGGTTGTCACCCTGAGTTATTTCTATCATACCCTTCCCTAACCACATGCCGGGCAACACTGTCATATTCATGTGTGATCCTTGCAGGAGGCAGGCATCCACCACTTACTGAGCTCTAGGCAGCTGTGATGGACCCTGGCATTAGAAAGAGGCATGGGGCAAAGGACTTAAGGAAGCTCAAAGTGACAGAGTGGTTGTCATGAGTACTTCTGGACAAAGGGATAGAGACATTTACTTATGAACAGTGGGGATTAGGGAGCAAGGCTTCATGGAGATGACATTAAGGGAATTTGCTAGGAAAAAAATAAATTCACATAAAACAGAGAAGAGAGTACAGGAAGGCTCCTCAAATGACCCAGTGTTCACATTCAGGAACAAAGGCATCAGTGGAGATTGGTACCACATACAAGTCTAACTTAGATAGACCATGAAATGAGGAGTCAGCAATACCCACCACTGAGCAATCCCAAAAGCTTTGCTTCCATGTGAATCACATCTGCAGAAGGAAACTTTCTCATATCCTTTCCACCCTGCTACTTTCCCATATTAGCCACTTAAGCTTAACAACAACACAGAACAATGTGGACTGACAGAGCAGCTCAGAATCCCTTTTATACCCAGCCCTTCATTACTGTCCAGGAAGCTGAAGACAGAGTGCTGATAGAATGCACACTCATCCAGAAGCAAAAGAAAAATGGATGATTCTAATGCTGTTTCCCCTGTCCTCACATGATGGACAATGTTTGCAAATAGCAGCTTCTAAACATGAGCCAGGAAATTTTGACAACAATGCCTACAAAATACTGACATATTTGTATTTAAATGATGCTAAAGGGTATAAAGGCAATGGAGTTTGATGTTCAATTTTGATTTTGCTTTCCTTGTGGCATAACATAGCAAATAGAAAAGCACTTTAATAAGGCAAGAGGAAACACAGAAGAAAGCACAATGTTGTGAGGCATTTTTAAAGCACTGTTTTCTTTTCCAAAAATGTTGGCAAGCACCTGTAATCCTAGCACTTAGGAGGTGGAGCCAGGATACTGGTGTTGAAGGTTAGCCTTGCCCTCATATGGATTCTGAAGCTAGCCTGGGATACACGAGACTCTGTCTTCAAAAGGAGATGAGTGAGCTGCCTGCAGGCTGTGCAGTGTGCTCCAGGCTCCCAGTTTTGTAAGTTTCACTGATGGTGAGGTGGGCTTTGGTGGTTTAGCTAGCTGACTTTGACTCACTTCTGGTCCTGTAAGGAACCTCCTGCAAGTAATCTCAGTAAAATTTGGGGAGGGGGGGAGAGAAAGAGGGGGAGAGAGAGAGAGAGAGACAGAGACAGAGACAGAGACAGAGACAGAGACAGAGACAGATAGACAGACAGGTTTTTCCAAAAGTACCCATGAATTTCCACTGCACATATACATTATGCAGGGGAGTGCCCCTCCCCGTCCTCCCGCCCCCCTCCATACTCCTCCCTGACCCTGTCTTTATACCTGATTTCTCCTTGGGTAGAGGTACTGACAACAGGCACAAGTTCTTTAAAACTGAAGAACAGAGGTTCTTCAGCTCGAGTACATATTGGGGTCTCCTGGAAGGCTTGTTAGAACAAGATTTCTGGCCCCACTCTTAGATCCTAACACTTCTGGATCCAAAAGCTTCTCGAAAATTCTCATGGTGTGAAATTCCCTGTACACTTAGAACTCTAGTCTGGAGGACACATGACATCACCCTTTGATCTTTGCTGATGCTGTGGATAACTTAGAAAAGGCACATTCTGTTACCTCATAGATATTAAACTGCTCCAGCAAGTCCAGGTCTGTCCCTTTCTTGTTCAAGTGCCTCTGGGACACAGCGGCGATGCCCAGCTCCTCCAAGCAGTCTACCACATCATAGAAGGTGTCTTGATCTGGCAGTCCTGCCAATGTCTACAGGAGAAGAATAGGATACACCCATATCTTAGAGAAATGTCACAAGGCAATGAAGACATGTTTATGCGGTAGCCAGCAGCCTCAATTCACATCCCCATAACATGTTGTGCAAGACATATGACAAATCCATTCAATGAGAAAATCTCCCGAGAGGAAACAGAGTAAACTGAGGACTATGGCCCCTGACGTGCAGTGCACCAGAAGCCCTTGAAACCAAGTGAGGGCTGGGAACTCCTGTGGGTGAATTGTTGCACTCATCATTAGGTTATCTAGAAGGAGGGATTTAGCAGGTGTCCTCAAGGTTCCAAATCAGATAGTCCTTCATGGTCAGTGAGTAAATTTTTTAAGAAAGGAGGGTGCAGGTCTACCCTGAGCTCAGGCTGGTTTGGAAGAAAGAGCAAGACACAATGGGCTGAACAGCTGTATGGAAAAAGAGTCCAGCAGACAAGCACAAAAGGCTGCCAGGGCTCATCCTGGCAGCATCTTAACTGTAGCCTTGAAAGATCCTGAGCTGACAGCCCAGTAAGGACCTGACAGACCAGTAAGTACCCGTCTGGACTCTTGCCCCTTGGGAACTGTGAGATGATAAATGTGCATTTCTCTATGCAACCAAGCTTGTGGTATTTGTCATGTACCAGTGGAAATTTAATAGGCTTCTAGATTTGAAATTCTGGTTATAATCAATATAACAGTGTGAGTTATAATTTAATGATTCTATTCCACTAAAGTTCAGCAGGGCCTTTCTTTGCTCTATGAAACTTTGGGAAACATGAGAAATTTCAAAGGAGCAACCAAGAGCCAAAAAGACAAGGCGGGGATGGGGTGGGGTGGGGTGGGGTGGGGGGGTGCAGACTTTCCTCTGAGTTCTGTCTCTCCTACAGGGAGGATGCTTTCAGCAAGGTCCTGCTCAGAACAGAAGAAGCCTGGAGAGTTTGTACAAATCCTTCAGCTTACATTTGAGGGGGATGGAGGTCCAGGGAGGGAGGAATGCCACAGAGATCACTGTAGTGGGGGTGGGGTGCGGGGGTAAAGCCTCACTCAGAGCCGCCAACCCAGTATCTACACAGGTTATTCCAATCTGAAACCCCAGGAACTTCTCCTTAGTTCTATTTATTTCACTACCTTTGTCTAAGGCCACATACACTTGAAATTTATTTTCATCATTTTAGTTTGCCTCAGAAGATACTGGCCAACACTCACATAGGGATCACCTCAACCTCAACTTCTCCCAAAAGGAGAAAGAGTACTTTTAGACACCAAATTATGGCTCTTGGCTTTTTTATGCTGATCAAAGAAGATACAACTCATTATGGCTGAAGACAGAGATGTCATCATCTTGATCGCTCAGGAGACCCAAAATTTCCTGGTCAAAAGAACCAGCTTTTAAATCATGAAACAGCCAGCTCTCCACAATAAGCAGATTTGAAGGCCTTTGCTGAGTTAGCAGGAACAGAACTGAAGCTGCAAACAGCCATATTTAATTCCACTATGAAAAATTTGAGTTTGAGTTGAGCCTGTGGCCTCAAGCATTCACACAGGCTGCAGTGGGCCTGTGGCATTTCCCCCTGTGCAGGAAGGTCCCTTTTTCAGGCTGCTGTTCTCATAGGCTCAACCACCTTCAGTGCATCCTCATCTGGGCTTCTCCTAGCTCCTGTGGTCACTGCTAAGATACCTACAGCTGGTAAATACCATGGCCTTGCCAGAAACTCCTGGAGGAATGAGTTTACTGAGGCTGGGAACACCCCACAGCTGCCTCACATCTGGCATCCCTGACTTCTGTTTTCTTTCAGACTTGGTCTTGCCAGGATTTGTATCTCACAATACTTTACTGGCATTAATCAGAAACCAAAGTCTGTCTTCAAAGAAATTTGTCTCTCCTTGGGTTTTCAGAGGGTAAAACCAGTGTGGTAAAGTACATGCTCCCACACTATCCCCAGTGTCACCTGTGGAAGTCAAGAACTGTGACCTTCAATTCCCCCCCCCACAGGCAAATAGATAAATTATAGATCCCTAGTCTCCCTCAAAAGACACATGTGTGAATACACTGGGGTGTACCAGTGCAGCAGAATCATATATACCCCCCAAAGGGAGTCATTAATATACACAATAACACACCTGAGTGTGTGTTTTATACAGAGAGAGAGAGAGAGAAGCCAGCCTCAAAGGGTTACATATTACAAGATTCCATTTGAGCCTGAAAAGACAAGATTATAGTAATGCACAGAAAATCAATGACTGCCAAGGGTTATAGATGGGGGGGGGGTTAAGATGTCTATAAAAGAACACAAGTGCAATATTTAGGGGACATGGAACTTACATGTTTCCTAACTGTGAAGTCAAACCACCTCTGTGTATGTGTGTGTTAAAATTCATACAGCTACATCCCAGAAGAGAAAGATCTATTTCAATGTATAAAGCAATAAAATGAGAGTTTAAAAAGCCATCTACTTGGCCTGAATCCCATATGGTTAACTATCCCCAGGCCCTAATGAAGCAATGACTTCCCAGAATTCCCTGGGGTCCTACTATTATTGTCCCTATCTACCTTATTTTATTCTATGAGGTGACTAGTACATGAGACCCTATTCCAAGCAAGGGCTCTACCCAGGAGGATTTCAGCTTTGGCAGAGGAGATTACAGTATCATTTTGACATCTTCCTCCCCTCAATTCTTTTCAAGACATAGCTAGGGATGTGGGAAGGTAGAGAGGTTTCTTGATGTCTCTGATAAACAACAATAATAAAACAAACAAACAAACAAAAATGCCATCTAGTCTCAGAACTCAAGGCAGATTAGGGTTTACTACTTTTATCAAGAAAATGTCAATTTGTAAATTCATGTTATTATACCAGTATTCATTTTGTTGAAATTGATTTGATTAGAAACCACCCAAATTGCAATATAATTTCCCAGACTTTAGAATTTGGTGTTTTTTATTTTTGTTTTGTTTTGTTTTTCCCAGACTCACATTAACATTTCAGTTTGCTACTCTGTTTGGTATCTTAGTGCATTTGACTCATTGGGGCCATAAACATGACTGCAATTCAATAAAGCAAAATGAACTCTGAGTGGCAGTGGTCTATGGGCTTTTTCAGGAATGGTTGTATCTGGAATGACCTTTCCCAGAACCTTCTCCATTTGTAACGAACAGGCATTGTCCTTGCTGCCTTTTCTGTTGCTGTGAAAAACACTGAACAAAATCTTAGCTTGGAAAGGGTCTATTTGGTTTAATTTCCAGATCACTGAGGAAATCTGGAACAGGAACTCAGCCAGGAAGTGAAGCAGAAACACAGAGGAATTATGTTTGCTAGTCTGTTCTCTGACTCATGTTTGGCCGTCTTGGATCCATAGCCTAAGTCCAATTGCCTAGTGATGTTGCTGCCCATAGTGGGCTAGGCCATCCCACACTGATCATCAGTGGAGACAACTTCCTCACAAACATGATCGTAAGCCAATTTGATCAAAGAAATTCTCCATTTGAGGATTTCTCGTTCCAGACAACTCATCTTATGCCAAACTGATAGTACAAACTAATCAGGCTAGGCATAGATAAGGCATGTTAACAAAGGGGGAAAGCTGTGCCTGCATAGACAGATGGACTTCTACAGCCACAGTGATGTGAAGAGGTTGAAATGTTGCAGGCCCAGAGCTTTATTACCTCGTCTTGGCTAGCTTTAGCCCCTTACATAGCAATTTCTTGCTCACAGCTTTTTCAGAACTGATGTATAGACTGACAAAATCTGACTAATAGGCAAAACCCTTTGAAATTTATTTTAAAAAAAAAACCCTAACTTTCACCAACCCAAAAGCTAAGATTGTCATCACCTAGAATCTGAGGCCTATAGAAAACCTTCCACATCTTGCTGTATCTACCTTTCTGATGCACCTACCAAACTTTAAACTTTAATGAAAAGCTATAAAGCTTTGTTTTGAAAAACTATAAAACTTTATGAAGCTGCTACCACTTTGAACATAAAACTTGAATTTAACCTTTGACTCTGTTTCCAGGCCAGAGTCACTCAATTTGGTTCTAGAATGAACCCATAGCCCTTTAAGTTGAGAACTGTCCTTTTTGGGTAGACAGCAGAAGGGCCAGAAAAGAACGAGAGAGTGAGGAGTCCCTTGTTTGTGATACACGGTGTCAGCAGATACTGGGTGATGTGAATGACTGACAAGAGTGTCCACATGCTGATGCCACAGAAAGGAAGGTGACCACTGTCTGTCAATGAGAAAGATCAAGTGACAGTATCCAACATGGGCCAACTCGGAATGCTCATTTTTGCTGAATTCAGAGTTCTACAGAGCAAGGTCAGCAACTGTAAAGGACAGGAAAGAGATAAGCATCATCTTCAAAGACATGCTTCAAATCACACAGCAAATAAACTGATGAACAGAATGGAAAATAAAGCAGAGTCCTCCTAATTACCCATCCAAAATGTGGCTGCCTCCTATCATGACTATGTAAGAATTAACTACGCACTCACCAGCAAATACTACATTAGTAAGGAAATACAGGGATTGGAGAGATGTCCCACAGTTAAGATCACTGACTGTTCTTCTAGAGAATCCAAGTTCAATTCCCAGCACCCACATGGCTGCTCATAGACATCTGTAACTCTAACTCTAGGAGCTAATCTTTCTAGTCTCCTTGGGATCAGACACACACATGCTACACAGACAAACAGATATGCAGACAAAACTCCCATAAATACTCACCAAAATTCTTAAGATGAAAGAAAGAAATTCAGGGGCCTGGAGAAACAGCCTCTGAGGTTACCTGCTCACACATGGCATGCACTCACAATCTCAACACTCAGGAAGCAGAGACAGACATGGGGCATCAGTGTGAGTTCAAGGCCAGCCTGTTCTACACTTAAATTCTAGCTAGGGCTATATAGGGAGATGCTGTTTGAATTCTTTTCTTAGTTTTTAAAGCAATATATAACTGGCATGGTAAGTGAGGCTTTCCAAAAGGGGGACATTATGTCCTTCCGTTTGGCTACCTGACAATGACCACTAAGGAACTGTAAATCCTACAAGAACCTCAAGCTTGAAGGAGAGAAAAGCTGAAGCTCAGGTGTGGTTAGAGAAGGAACCTGTCCCCTTAAAAGAGACTTCCCACAGTTGTGATAGCTTGTAGGAGTCCAGACAGTGATGTGTCAGTGATGAGCAGGATCGAGCCCTGACCAGGGTTGCATGTCTCTCCCACTGGGATAAACTCAACTTTGTGTTACTAGCCCAGGGTCGGCCACTGACACCATTATTGTCCCCCTTTTCAGTGTGGCCATATTAACTAGCTGTCATTTCTCTGCTTTTCAGACTTGACTCTTAAGCTGGTATTTTGCTGATGGGTGGCTGGGCTTCACTTGCCAGAGCTGCAGGGTCCAGGCTTACCTCTGATGGCCATCACATAGTCTGGGAGAATGCCTTTATGCTTTATTGTGTATTTCTAGTATTCATGGTTGACTTAAGGTCTTTTCTTTTTTACTTTACTAATATATTCAGGATTTTGGGTTTTATTGACCAATAGCTTTCTTGTCTACCATCTGCCTAAAGGCTTGAGATTTTCATTTTACAAACAAGACCCTTTATAACTTTATCCAGTAACACATTAAAAGTATTCCTTTTGCAATATTTTACTGGCTTAATAATCAAAACAAACTCAAAATAAAACAAAAACTTGTCAGTAGCAAATTAAAGTCTTTTATGTGAAATCCAAGGCAAAGGGACTGGCTAGGCCGCACTGCAGGGACACTTATGTCCATATGCTCAGGTGAAGGATTGTCCACAGAGCTCCAGAGAGGCTGCTTCGTTAGACCATGGCAATTGCCTAAGGTAATCTGCCTCTAGCAATGACTAAGGTCCTCCTTACCAATGGCCTTTGTCTCAGAGTGGCCTACAATGCAATTCCTCTTTTCTTCTGAAGGTGTCCCCTTACCTCAGCCTCTGCCAAAGTGTCTTTAGTCTCTTCCCATCACACATCTATCCCACATTGTCCTCCCTTGCAACTTCCAAATAAATTTCTTGTTTAGGTGATCCAGTCTCTCCACTGTTGGGATCTAGAACAGACTGCCTCACAGGCCACAGTGTCTGCAGCAGCCCCTGGCCTCTCACAGACACAGGCAAGTACCTCATGGAGAGCACTGCCCCAGGATATCTAGTCAAAAGATTTCCCATGTGGGGAAGAGAGTTTACAGGTCTCGATACATCAGCAGATGACAGATAGCCACACACACTGCTACCTACCTCTTCCCCGCTGCCTTGAAGAGACTCAGAGTCTGGCTGAAGGTGCTCTGGATCAAAGACCTCTGAGAAGAGACCCCACTCCTGCTGTAGGCCTGATTCTATTTCAGGGCCCTATTGTGCTTTCTGTCCCTGGTGCTGGAGCCTGAGTTCTAAGGGCTCCCACCAGGTTATTGTCAGTTTGCCCTAGGCATTAGTAACTCTTCTAAAAACAAGCAAACAAAACAAAACAAAACAAAACACATACAAAAAAACCCCACAAACTTCCTACTCCACCAAATCCATCTGTGTCCTGTTTAAGCCCCAGACCTGAGACCTTTTGTCCACCATTTGATTTACCATTCACACCAACTAGAGATTAACACCACCTTTATTTTTTTCTCAAGTGATTTATCCCTACAGTTTGATGTGTTATGTTAGACTCTATTTACTTATTCAGGATTGATGATAACATATGGCCTGCAAATATTTCTGTTTATTTCTATTTATCATCACCCCACCCACAATCATGGATAAATCTGTCCTATCAGCACAATGCTGACTTCATGGCAAGTTCTGAACCCTGGATTTGCTTCAGGACACCTCTATGCCAGTCATCTGCATGCTGAAAAAAATTGACCATTCTTAGTGTGAATGTGACATGTTACTACTGAGGAGAAACTGCCTCATATTTAAATTGCTCTCTATAAATATGTCTTCCGTTCATTAGGAGAAGCAGGTTATGGTCCAGCAATGGATTCTGGAACTTTCTAAGGCCTTACTCCCCATCATTTAGTTGAGACTGGATCACCTAAACAAGAAATTTATTTGGAAGTTGCAAGGGAGGACAATGTGGGATAGATGTGTGTGTTGCCTTCTAACCAGCAAGCTGTGATTCACAAGAGACAGCTTTTCATTTCACATAGTATTAGTTTCCTACAGCTACCATGAGCTAGGTGTTTTAGCAGATCAGAACTTCATATATAATAAATAAAGAAAATCTGCAGGATGGTGACAATGATGCTTGGGATGAACAATCTGATTGAAAGGCCACTAGGATGAAGATAGATGTTCAGGGTAACCATGGGAACCAATGATACCCAAGCAGTACCTGAGGATAGCCTCCAAAGACTGTAGCCACCCTACGAGTTTGTGACAAGAGAGGGATGTGATAGAAGTAGCAGGAGCAAGCACAAAGGTGATATCAAGAGATGGGATCTGCCTCCAGATCCTCCCCTCTGTCCAAGAGTCCAAATCCAACAAACAAGAAGCCTTGTGTCCTTCTGACCCATGAATCACTTCTTCCAAGTCAAATTGCTATTTCTAACAGTGAAATGTCATTAAGGGCAAGACTTGGTACGAAACATCCTCCAACAAGTCTGTGTTGCCTTCTAACCAGCAAGCTGTGACTCACAAGAGACAGCTTTTCATTTCACATAGTATTAGTTTCCTACAGCTACCATGAGCTAGGTGTTTTAGCAGATCAGAACTTCATGGTCTGAAATTAAGGTATGAGGAGGGCTGGGTTCTCCAGAACAGCTGCATAGACTCAGCCTTCCTTGACTGTTTCTAGGTTGGTTGTTAGCCAACTTTGGCTTACAGATGGACCATTCTAATCCCTGCCTCCGTCTTCATGTGGCTGTCTTCCCTGTATGTGCTCTCTTTTCCTCTCTCCTTTCTCTTTCTTGCTTCTATAGGGCCATCAGTCATATTTGGTCAGAGTTGTCCTAGTGACTGAGTTACAGCTGCAAAGACCCTCTTAATAGGGTTTAAAGCTTTAACTCCTATCTTTGAGGTGGTACAATTCAGCCTAGAGCACACATCTACCAACCTTGTTTAGCAGTGTCATTGCATAAACCAACAGCTCCGTGTCAACCCCATCTTTTTCCTCCAGGATTTCCATAATGTTGGACCAGGGTTTGATACCTATGAGGAAAGTAAAAATCATTAGAAACAGCAGTTTAATGACATCCATTATCCCAACCACACTGAAGTTTCACCAAGTAGTTCTCTTGTAGGAATGACAATGTCTTTCCATTATTGTGTGTGAAAGGGTAGACACATCTTTAGCTGGACTTGTGCCTATCCCAAAAAACTGTATTTCCTAGCAATCAATATACTGTCTCATATTCATGATCAGTATCCATAACTATTTGCTTGAAAAGTCTCCTTTATATTAAATATACAGTTTTTAAGTCTGTTCATGTGCACACTTGGTGAATTGCTGAAAGCCCATTAACACACACTGATCAAATTATGGAGACCTTTGATTACTCTATCAGTTCCAAGCAGTAACAGCAGCATCGCTTTCTAGAAAACACCTAGAGCATAAATGTGCTACTTCTAATCCATCAGGGTACAAACACTGTCTGGGTGTCTGCTAGGTACAGAGTCAGGTGGGTAATGTCCCTTGATGAATTTCGAATCTAGTGGAGTTGGTCTAGATAAAAGCAAAAACACAGATACAAGCCCAGAGTGAGCATCTGAGGAGTGGTGGGAAGATTTAGCTAAGGCAAGAGAGATATAGTGAGGATGGCTGTGAAAGGCATAGAACATGCATGAGGTTCCTCCAGGTGAGCCAGCCCTACTGCTGAGGACTCGTGAGCAGCTCTCTCCAGCCTCTGAGATAGAGCTAGAAAACACTTTACAGTCAAGACCATTAAGTCAAGTGCAAGGCCACAAAGGAGAAAGCCATTTTTATTTTTGGCATGGTTTATATGCCTGAGATAAATATTAGAAGTTATAGAAGAATGGCTGGAATGTGAGCTTCTTTTCTGTGTGACTCTTCTATAAAGTCTCTCAAAAGGATATTACTTATTTTTGCTTGATAAAGTAAATTTGTAAATAACCTAAGCACAGCAGTTTCCAAATGCTGGTCCTTGGATGGCATGTAACAGAGCTGATCCTGGCCTTGAGATAAACGTTTCCCAAAGGCAGCAACCATATCACTCCTTTTCATCTCTGCACTTTTAGTGCTGTGACTGCCATATAGCACAGAGTCAATAAAATACCCGGGAACAGCAATGCTTTCTGAGAGGGCATTTAGTGTGTGAAGATGAAATAGTGTTTTAAGAAAGAGAAGGACGATGTACACTAAGAAAAGCAAGGAGGCAGAAGGACTGAGGACATGACACACACAGACTAATTCCACACACAGATATGACAGCTCTCCCAACAATCAAACCTGGTCTCATCCGTTAGCTGAGCTATCCACCAGTTAGAACCAAGCAGTCTCCTGCCTCTGAATGTACAGACATGCTTTCCCACTACCTACTGAATTATCTCAGGGCATTTGTTGTCAAACTTCTTTGCAGTGAGCACCAGGGTACAGTTATCCCTCAAGTGCCAACAAAGTAACCATTTCAGCCTTCAAGGTAGCCAGCCAAGGTAGCCAGCAGACCCTGGGTCTCGCTGTCCCGATGAGTTCAAGAAGTATCTGTTTCTAATAGGGCGTCAACCTCATGGACTAGAGTGCTCCCAGAAGATGCTGGAGAATTCACTGGAGCACTTGCCTGGGAGTCAGTAGTTTCTAATTTTTCTGGTGCTTCTGGACTCAGAACTACTTCCTCATTGTTGACTTTGAATCCAAAGTTCCCTGTGGGGCCTGGAGAAGGAAAAGCCATAACAGAGGTAGGTATCCCAGAGGAGGGGATGGCTAGATTCTTGCTCCCCTCTCTCTCACAGACACACACTCGATAAATAAAAGAATACATAAATGTAAAAAGAAAAAGATTTCAACTGAGGATTAAGGCAGGTTGCAGACATATCTATAAGCTGAGATGCAAGTGTTTGTCTTAAGGGATCACTGTGGGGTGTCCATGAGACAAAGCATTCCTAGTTCCTTAGCAATGATGGGGTACATTGGAAGACAAGATTTTTATTATCATCTGTCTCCCTCAAGATTCAGTGTCCACCAGCCCTGCACCCCAAACATTGTAATATAGGTTCTAGAAGAGCCCGGTACCTCCTGATGTTTGAAAGCACATAGTTGACTCAAATATTTGCATAATGACAGAACTCTATGTGAACACTAGAGTTTGCACAACAGACACCTAAACATTAGTATTTGTCATTACTATGGTCATGACTGTTGATGACACCAACACTTACAATGCTCACCTTCTACCATACTGCAGGCCACCAAGACACAGTGCCTCATTGTTAACTCAGATTAAAGACATACACACAGAATACATGTTTGAGACATTCCCCATCTTATTCTCCTGATAGGTCCCTGCATTAACTTAATCAGACATTTAACATGATGCCTTGTACATGAGTTGGTCTAATGGTCAAACACACACTGAACAATCCTTCCAGCACATTCTGAATCTTTCCAGGTAATAGTTCTATACAGTCTCCAGAGACTTCTGACAATGGACAGCTCAGTGTGTAACCTCTAGCCTCCACCATGCTTTGGGCATTCTTCACCATTAAAGACACCCTCAAGCAGAAATCAGAGACAGAACTGCTCAAAGGGATGGCTAGACTTTATGATAATTATGTGCACTATGCATGTACAAGAATTAAGTCATATCTCATCATTTTTAGACTCAAATAAAAAATATAACTTCAAAAGCTATGCTGGACTAAATTAATAGAGCTCAAGATTTATGATGAAATGAGAAACCCTTTCTGTTCCCCAAGTTCTCCCTCTGTGGGGGAGGCTACCTGCATGTCAGAGGGACCGTAGCTGCCTTGCTTCAAGATAACCCCCCATAGGGCAAAGGTCAAGGAAAGAGAACCTGATCAGGCAAAGTTACAAATCAATGCTCTCCCTAAAGCTTCCATGAGTTACTGTCCTTCTGTTTGTCAGACTGCATCCTCCTCCAAAGAAAAAGTGACATAAAGATGAGAGAGAGAGAGAGAGAATGCTGCTGGGGGTGGCGTGGATGAGATGGTAGAATGTGCTTGGTGTACAAGCAACGTCCTGAGTTTGACTCCCAGAACCCAAACAACAAATCCAGATGTGGTGGTGTGTATCTATAATCCCATGCAAGGGAGGCAGAGATAGACAGATTCCTGGGCTCTCTGGACAGTCATCACTCTAGACAAATTAGTGATGTTACTTCAGGTTCAGACAGAGACCCTGTGGAAAAATAACCCAGACAGCGATCCTAAGAAGACGTCCTAAGTTCTCTCCCCTGCTGAACCGTGACACAAACACACATACACACACACACACACACACATACACACACACACACACACACACACACAGAGAAAGAGAGAGAGACAGACAGACAGAGAGAGAGAGAGACACACACACACACACACACACACACACACACACACACACACAGAGAATAATCCAGAGAATCTGAGGAGACAGTTGTGATTCCATGATAATTCAGGGCCTAATCAAGCTCACTTTTTTATTCTAGCCCCAAGCAAAAAAAAAAAAAAATAGTGAACTAGGCCAAATGAGGCATTTAAAATGTTCACACATTCATATTCATAAATATTAACCACTGCCTACAACGTACTTTTTGGTTTGTCTCTTTTGTGGTAATAAGGATTGAACACAGGGCCTCATGCATACTAGAAAGACACTCTCCCACTGAGCTATAGTACTGGACTCCTTTGACGGACTTAGCCTTCTTTCTGGGCTCTGTATGTGGCCCACTCTAGGCCCATGTCACACTTGTGGTTAACTCACAGGCAGCCATGCATGATGTCTATAAAGCCGCCAAGGGAGTTTGTTCTGGGGTGACTTCAACTGCTGTAGGCAGTAATGACTTTTTGAGAGCTTTGGGTTTATTTTGTGGGTTTCATTTGCTGATTCCTCCACTCTGAGAGATTTCCTGTCTAATGAAAAATAGAGAGACAACTGTCCCCACCTTTTTATGCCAGCCATCCCTGCCAAGGAACGAGTCTGGAGCCTCTGGAGAGCAGAATTTATGGACTCTTAGCACGTGGGCCCATGTGGACATGCTGAGCTCTCCCTCAGTCATCTCTGGCATGCAGGAACTGGAAACTGCCCTAAATCCTACTGCTGGAAACACCTGGAAGCTGTGTTGCTCTCTGCAGAACTCCATGATGTGTTCCTATATTTAATTCCATCACAGAATCCTGGGACGACTTTACTAGCAGTAAACCAGGATGACGCTATATGTATGCATTACGAAATCACAGCCAAGACCACACATATGCACGAAGAAACATGCAATTGAACCACACATGATGGGCTTTCTCTGAGGTTTTCATTAGTGACATTACTTTGTTTGCAGCTCTTCATGCTTAGTGGCAGGCAGAGGACAGCAGTTGCCAAAGGTTGAAGAAATTTTATAGGCAAAATCTACCAAGCTGAGAAAACAATCTATGGGATTTTTTTTTTTTTTAAAAAAAAAAAAAAACTAATTGAGAAAAGATGGCCATCATTCTGTCTTGTTGGAGAGACTTAGGATAGAAGAGGCCTCAGGCTGGAACTGTGGAATGAAGCTTGTGTGTGGGAAACAAAGACCCAGGTTCATCTGAGGGTCATTCCTACTCCACAACATGCCCTTTTTGCAGTAGGAACTCCAAAAAAAGATGCTAGGAGATCATACTCAGCAAGGCAAAAGGAGAACCCTGGAGCTATATTATGGTCCAATGGCAAGTGTCCTTGAGATACCCACAATTTAAGAGAGGCTACCCTAATGTCTGTCTATTCTCCTACAATAACTCCAGAGCTGGGAGATGGAATACACAACCTGCAAGTATAAATCAAGAGAATCACTGTTTTCCCAAATACCCACCTGGCTTTGGGGAAGGCAGACAGTTTCTTAGCTGCTGGCTGTCCTTCCTCTGGACCATTATCTGGCCCCATCATCTGTTCTTACTATAAGACATCTCCTCTCTGGCAACATGTTGTGGGTGCGGGAAAGTGGCTGTGTTCTGGGACCCACCTTCCAGACTCCAGTCTCTGATCTTGCCTTAGGCTCTGCCATCTTTATAAATACTCCCTCAGAGAGACCAAGAGTTGCTTCTCGGCTGGACTGGCCATGCTAGGGCTAACATCTTCCTGTGTGCTCAGAGTGAAGGAGTAGGTGCCGGGTTCATAGTCCTTACTGGCAACTGTTAACTCAGTCCTTCACACAAACAAGGTACCTACTGTCTTTCACATCTTGAATGAGCATCAGGAAGGAGTGTGTACGAGGCTGAGTCAGACCTAAGTGTTTGAATATAGTATAACCCAGGCTGCTAATCCTCCCAATAAAGTACCAAGGTTGCTTTGTTCCTAAGAGTCCATGAGTCCAAGAGTCATGGCAATTCATTAACGTATTAGCATACCTGCCTGTTGATATCAAAAGTGGTTAGGGATCATCTGTAGACTGGGTTTTCCAGATTTTTAAAAAATGAAGTACTACTATTACGATCACAAAGAGAAAACAATATAATTCGAATTTTTTCTTCCTTATTTGTGTCTTTGTTGGGGTGGTGATAAGATTAATCAGGTCCTCTCAGGGAGGGAAATGAGCAAGAGATGAAACAGGTACCCTAGCATTCTCAGCTGAAGGCTTCCCATCTCTGTGGACCACAGCACAGTTCACACCAGTCCAGCTGCAGCTAATTCCTCCTCTATTTTCTTTTCAAATCAGGTCTTTCTAGGTAGCCTAGGCTAACTTCAAACTTACGATCCTCCTGCTTTAGCCTCTTCAGTGCTGAGATCACATGTGGCACATGACACCCCACTCTTCTACCTGTGTGTAGCAGGCTGATGTGCTCAGGACAGTTGACTGCTAGGACAGGAAGCTGGGAGACAGAGACCCTGCCTATGAGCAGGACATACTCAGGTCAACAGTGATGACAGAATAGTAGAGAAGAAGGTTGTTTTGAAGCTTTTGGAACCAGGAGAGAAGGAGGGGAGTTACGGAGGAGGAGGAAGATGGCATGGCAGGTGGCTCAGATGACTTTCATGCTGTAGGCACTGACAGGGTTAGGTGGAAGGCTGATGAATTTTCCAATTGTACTTCAGGGTGGTAGGTGACAACAGGTCAGAAATGCTGAGGCCCTGAGTAAGACACAGCATGGGATGCTGGAGGGAGGATAGAAAGCCCAAGGAACATCTATGGGTCAGCATTACAAGGTCAAGGAAGAGAAGGAAGGACCCAAGGCAACCTGAACTGGACCAGGAGGATGGGTGCTCTGTGTGCTTTCAGTGATGGGGCCAATGATCTGACTGTTAGCATTTCCAGCATCTCCAGCCGCCTCCAGAGTCTTACACCCAAGTATGCATTGTCAGTACTCAGGCATCTGTACTAGTCAGCCCAGGGTCCTATAGTGATGCATGCATTGCCAGCACTCAGGCAAATACATAGACAGCCCAGAGTTACATCATTTGTGTGCATGGAGCCTATGTGCAGATGCTAAATCCCCTATTTAAAGGGACCCCTCCCCTCTCTTCCTCTCTCTTTCTTGCCATGAGGTTGCATCTACACTGTCCCCGCCTCCACAAGGCCACTCTGCACCCACTTTCTCTCTTTTCCCCTCTCCCTTCCCTCCTAATAAAACTTTTCCTGTGAGGGCTACCTGCATGGTGTGTCTTTCTCTGAGGCTCCCACCCACCCTGATCATCGCCACTTTAGTGCTGTCTGCATGGCATCTCTGTCTCTTACCCACTGTGAGGGCACCTTGGCTCCCACCCACCAAGATCTCTCCTGCTGTTTCCCAAAATTAACATGTCCTGGTTAAGTCCACATGAACGTTTTCTCCATTGTCATATCATATTCCAGCCCTAGTCTCCATAATTACCACTCTGGATCCTTCACGGAGATGTCTACACTCAGAATGCTCCCAATAGCTTACTACAAGATGGAAGCCTCCTCCGATATAGGACACTGGGACCTTGATGGCTCCAGGACAGGAAGTGCTCACCTCTTTTGGTGTCCACAGCAGAAACAGCCTGAATGAGGAGAGGTGCATTGGACTCCGAGTACTCCACAAAGACCAGCAGAAGTTTCAGGGCCGTCTTCACCACCAGGCGGAACTGGAAAAAGATGAAACCATCACACAGAAGCACAGGCAGCCCTGCACACTCGAATGCATTGTCTCTATCACCAACAGCCAGAACCCAGCCATCAGTCCACCTGGAGCCCCTCAGAGATCACCCAGATTTCACACTACACACTCACTCACCCCCTATTAGATACCTCAGCAGACAGGTAATAGTGCTCACCCCCACAGGAAACTGAGGCAGAGTACACTGTCCATGATCACACAGCTAATGATCAGTGGAACCAGAAATTCAAACCCAGGGCATTTGACCCCAGAAGTCACATCCAGCTTCCAACACATTACGTGTTGGAACAAAGACAGTGCGTACTGAATTAGAGACTTCATTTAACTCCAATGACAACAGTCGCAGGTTTTATTTTCCAATGAGGAAGCAGGCAGAGCAGGTCAAATGCCTTGTTTTAAGCCCTAAGTGCTAACTCAGGTAAGAGGGAGTCTTACCCAAGTCCTCAGGATTTAAAAGCAGGCAGAGCAGGCTCCGTGGAGCCTCAGACCTACAGGCCCTGGATCCATGGCTCAGCATTTGTGAAGAGCCTCAACCAGCTCAGAACCTTTCTTTCCCACAATAGAACACACCCTTGGAGAGACCATGAGCAACTCACTCAATGGCAGCTACCATGTTTTCCTAACTTCAGGAAGAGAAGGGTTTTAGATCAGTTTCCCACTCCCCGATTGCTCCTCCTTCTCACCCTCCAAACCTCCCTTTACTTAATTCCATTTTCTTCCTCAATAACCACAAACATGCCTCCCGAAAATAATGCACCGAAGTCCACCAAGGCTGCCCATCCCCTCCCAAGCTCTTTGCTGCCACTTTTCAACCCCACAAGACTCTGATAAATGGAGAAGGACTTGCTTACATGTTTTTCTCCAAAGCCAAGAGCTACATTTGGCTCAGAATGGGCTTGGGGGTGTCTGCTAGCTGCATGGATCAGCCAATGGCCAGGTCAAACTATCTGTATCATTTCACCCACCCATATTGTGGAAAATCAGCTCCTGCTCAGGGATTCTATGAGGCATGCATTCACATGGAAGTGACAGTGGAGCAGACTGGATGGGGAACGTGAGGGACCCCAGCAGGGAGCTGCAGCATCCAGCTCAAAGATCTGAAGGTCTGTCTTCACTGCCACCATGACCTATCTGATTTACTCACCTAGGAGACAAGGAAAGCTTCTGGGTGTGCAGGTGTGAGAATTAACTTGTGAGGAAAGGACCCACTCTCAGTGTGGATAACATCACCCCCATGGGTTAGGGGACGGGAAAGGGAGAAAGTGAACTGAGTGTTAACATTCCCTCTCTCTGCCTCCTGATCCAAGAAACTGCCTCTTGCTGCAACTCTTGTGTACCAGACCAAGACAGTTCTAGCAGCCATATTTTGGATTGTATCTTAAGTCAGGAGTCAAAATCAACCCCCTTTCTCCTTAATTGAACCGGTTGGGTATTTACTTTGTCACAGCAACTAGAAAAGCCTAGAAGAGGGAACAGTTTAAAAAATATCAGGTGGGGCTGGAGAGATGGCTCAGAGGTTAAGAGCACTGATTGTTCTTCCAGAGGTCCTGAGTTCAATTCCCAGCAGAACCACATGGTGGCTCACAACCATCTATGATGAGGTCTGGCGCCCTCTTCTGTAAAACTGTATGCATAATAAATAAATCAAAAAAAATTTTTTTTTAAAAAAATATCAGGTCTCCAAGTCCTTTCTCCAAGGCCATTCCACACCTTTGCCCCCAGGCTCTTTCTCTGCTGTTACACCTACATAGGTCTTATCCTTGGTCTCACACTATCTCCACCTGGTACCTGCTCCTTTGCTCTCCTTGAGACAAAAAAAAAAAAAAAAAAAAAAACCCAAAAAACTTTCCCAAGAGTTCTGACAGCCAATGGCTCTCCAATTCCCAACTTCCCAGGGACTCCCTGTAGTCATTAGTGTTGACCACTGACTTCTTGACCATTGACTTCACAGGACTTAGAATCAATCCCTGCAGACACACACTCCGCTCTATCTGGGAGAGGTTTTCTGGACCGGGCTAAGGGAGGCGGGCAGAGCCCCTAAGTGGAGGCAGCACCATTCCATGAGTTAGAATCCCAGACACAACACAAAGCAGGAAGTGAGCTGAGCACAACATTTACCTCCCTCTGCTTCCTGACTGTGAGGCCACTGCCTCACCAAATGTCTCATGCTCCTGCCACCCTCTCTGCCATGATAGACTACATGCTAATAATAGGAACAAAAATAAACCATCCCTTCCTAAGTTCATTTTATCTGAGTATTTTGTTCTACCAACTAGAAAAGCAACTCATACACTCTCTAGCCTAATCTGACAGGAATTTAACTTTATCTCCACTGCTCAATTTAGCTATTCAGGTCCATGGTGGTCTGTGTGCTGTCAAATCCAATGGTTATTTCTTCATGGATTTCACTCAACCCTCAGTAGCACACGTGAAACAGTCAATTCTTATCTCTAGAAACAGGGCAGCTGGTCTCCCACCTGATGACGACTCTCTCACTTGCTTCTTTCATGGTATTCAGTATGGCTTTGTGAAGACCTAAGAGTTTCTGCCTGGGCATCCATTCTTTCTCTTTCCACACACTCTCTGGACAAGTTTATTCTCTCCTTGAGTTTTAAAGTTATCTAAGACTGAATGCTAAATGCCTGTGGCTTTCCAGGCCTGACCCAACTCCTGGGTCATGCTGTCTTACAACTTTGACATCTCTTGGTGATATCCCACACCTCAGCTTCATTGTGGCTAAATCACCACTTGATTTTCATTCATTCTCTTGCATCTGACCAGCCTGGTCTATTTCTGACGTGGTCTCCATGACAGGCCTGCTCAGGGCAGTCAGTGAAGTCACCTGTAGTTTTCTCACACTGCTCCAGAATCATGTGAGTAGATCTTCTCTCAAGTCATGCTCACATTCCTCTCCACTGAGGACCATCACTGGAGCCTCCAAGGTATTTGTCTTGGGCTCCTGATACACACTCTGCAAACTTCAGCTTATTGCCAATTTGGAGACTTCTCTCCAGCTTTGTTCTCTGCATGAAACCAGTACTACAGACCTGGTCTTCTCCTGGGAAATCCCCCTTGTGGAAAATATATTGATGAAAAGGATGCCCTTGAAAATGATTACATCACAGAGCCTTTCTACTGGCATCCTGCTCATGACGGAGCTAGCTCCAGAGGCACCTCCCATGTCCATAGTGGATCTGGGACCTTCATGGCCTTCCAAACCCATAAATGCCTTAGTGACAGAAAATCATGTAGTATTTACACATATCTACAACCATCCTCCCCTCAATTGAGACCTGAAGTCACTTCTAGATTATTTTTAATATCGCTGAGTACAAATGCTATATGAACATCTGCTTTATGGTGTTGTTCAAGAAATAATGACAAGTGAAGAATTGCATAGTCAATAGAGACACAATTTAAAGTAGTCATGATTTGTGGTCTTTTCTACAAGGACCCTACAGACATAGAGTCTAGACACACATTTGGCTACTGTGCTTAAGAGTGCAAGCTACGCCTACACAGGAGAAGCCATTGAGCCAGCACTACATGTGAAGGGGCATATCTTCACTGAGCTCCATCCAGCCCACCACAGTGGTATGGAACAGGTCACAGCCCCTAGCCAAGCTAAGGCCCTCCACAGTCAGGCAAAGGTCAGAAAGCCCCTGGGCGCTCCCTTCCCTTTGGGGCCCCACTACACAGGGAACTTTGTGGGGGGTCCAAACACTTTAGAGGTTTCCTGTCCCCGAAGTGCAGTCCACTATCTCTGTGCTCCTTCCTGTCTAAGAGGCTAATTCCACAGTATTGTTTTCAACAAGTGCAAGGCTTTGGGGAGGTAGTAGTCCAGAAGAATGAACTATGCTTGTGTGTAAAGCTGGAGGAATGTCTTCAGATAGATACAAACCTAGCAAGTCTAGGCTTGGCAGATTCTCCGGGAGGCAGAGATCACTTAGTGGTTCCTGGAAGGAACTTGGTGGCTGCATGGCGTGCTGTGAGGCTGGTCTCAGCACGGCCCACTCTGTCAGTCCCATAAAGGCCTTCTGAGCATCTGCATGGTCACAAGCCTTGACTTTCATGGGTCCTGACACGCAGAACCCTAAGGCACGGCGGAGAACGCACTTCCCTCTGGGAGTCTCTCTTTTCTTGTCTTCCTCTCCCAGGCCGAGAGGCTCTGTTGACAGTTCTTTGGGCACCATAATCTTATTTTTAAAAAAGTCTTAAGCATGATTTCTATATTTAGAAGTTCTGTGACTTTAGCGTCTACCTAGTTTATGTTTTGTGCTTTCGGAAGCTTTCCTCTGCCAATGAATAGCAAGCACATTAGATAATTAAAGTGTTTTAGAGGACATTAATTTGGGGTGAATTCCTGATACTAATTGAAAGCATGTCGCAACTCATCTTCGGATGCATCCGGGGCTGCTACTCAGAAATTCCACATTAGCAGTGTTGGGAAGACTTGAAAATAGGGAGGGGACATTACTGCTAAATGATGCTATAATATCCTTCATTTTCTCTACTTACTTTCTTTGATACCATTCTGTGTGGAGAATAGCCACAACCCTCTGGAGTGTGAAACAGTCAGCACAGGGACATATAACCTCTCCTCAAAGTCCAGCACACTGCCTTTTCCCATTCTTCAAAAAAAAAAATTCTCTTGCCCAAGGGGCAAGCTCAGCAGGAAAGTGCTTTTGTAGACTGTACAAGGCCCTTTGTTTAATTCCCAAATTCACAAACTCTAAATTCATCTTAGATATATTTGCACATTTGTGAAGAAGCTGCTGTTAAGAGTCCCAGCTCACATCCACCCGGAAGAGGCAAACAAGAGAGGCAGTCAGTGGTAGAGCAGGGGAGGCAGGCCAAAGGTGGCTGTGGGAAGAAGCATCCCAGAAGAGGAGGGATGGGAGAAAGCTGCAAGGGTGTCAGGGCTTACACCACTGCACAGCTCACACATGTCACACCCACAAAGAACCATTCTAACCTCTAATGCCCAATTTTCAGCTCTGACAGAAGCCCCCTCCTATCCTAATATGAACAATTTCACTACAGTGCATCATGCCCCTGGCAACCTGTCTAGCCCTGAAAGAAAAATCAGGAAGAGCTAATCCATTTCTCATGAAGTGTGTGATACCATGGGATGGTTCAGCAGTCATGAAGCAGACAGGTAACATGGCAGCAAGGAGTCAGCCTCAGTAGCTCAAAACCAAATGGGCGGCAGAGGAGGAGCACATTCCTGTAGGAAGTAAAGCTGGGTGGGGTAGCCTGGCTGGCCGAATCTGAGTCCCTTCCAACCCACACTTTGCTTCTACTTTCAACAGTGTTCAGAGCCCCTTTTGGATGTCCAGCACCCTTTGAGACTCCAAGGGTATAACACATCCCCAGGCATGCTTCAAGGGCATGGCCCATTGGCTGAGAGAGAACCTGAACCACCCTTCCCACACAGAGAGCATGAGCCACATGAGGGACACTAAGTACACATAGAGGACAGCTCTGAGACTGTGTGACCACCAGGGAAACTCAGAGCTAGCTGCCTCTCCTGTCTTCAGTAGAGCAGGGGAGCTGTGGAATGTCAGGAGGCCCCCATCATATCAATGCCACCACAGGCTCTAGGATCTGCCTTTGGACTTTGTTCCCCATGTTTGATTTACATTCTGAGAAATATAAGTATGCTTTTTGAATTTTTGTCCACTGTAATAAATTATGAGGATTTTTGTTGTTTCTTGTAAAGAAGGTCTCATGTATCCTGGTATGACCTCAATTCTGTATAGAGATGAGGAGCAAGGTTGATCTTCCAACCCTTCCCATATGCGCCTTGCTCTTGCTCAAATGCATTGATTCTTTCACTTTAATTGTTGGTTACATTTTGTGTGTATGTGTGTGCATTCCTAATATATAAACATAACCTACTCAGTCTATATAATGTTACTTGTATATAAATGATTTCAGGGCTGACTACTTGGTATTGGATTACCAATTGGGGGCCTCTTCCCCAGGGAAGACTATTCTGCCTGCTTTCAATATTCTTTAGGAGCCTGCAGCTCTCTGTGAAGGATTGAGGCCCTATGAGATTCCCCCTTCCATGTCAGCATGTCGTTTAGTATTTAGACCTTCTTTAGGCAGCCATGTAGCAGAGGAACAAAAAGTTTGCTGTCATATTTTATCTACTAAAAAATGTCAGAGAAGGTACAGCCATAAAGTCACACTCAGATTTATGTGGTACTGGGGCCCAAACTCAGAGCTTCACAGGTACTACAGATACTAGGCAAGCACTCTTCCAACTGAACTACATTCCAGCCCTAAAAAATAATGTTTTATGTTTTTCTAAAACATATAGCTAAGGAGGAATCTTCAATAGCTCCTTTGTATAAAAAGTGTACAGAGGCCAGGAACATGCAGCCAACATACTTCAAGAAGATTTGCAGGGTGGCCGAGCTGAGCTCTGTTCTGCTGTACCCACTATTTTGGACTCTATGTTTCTAGTCCATGTAAAATACAGGCTAAAGGTCTTCACAAAAGCCAAGGTGCCAGTTAAGTAACCAAAAGAGTAACTGAGGGCAGAGCCTCCATATCCCACACATACTCTGGATTCCAATGTCATGTTCATGTCAGAGAGGCTGGGGGTGGGGGGGCACCACTGCTGTGCTTTACTGGGGTTTAGTTTTTCTGGTTAATGGGAAGGGAGGGTCTGGTCCTAGCTAGAATGCAGCTACCAGAAGCCTAGGAAAGGAACACAAGGCAGTTTCTTAAGACATGAAAACTATAAAGTCGCACACAGTTCACTGGGAACAGAAGAAATCAGGAAGCAGATCAAATGTACAGCTCTCTAAGTACAATGTCACGTCTTCCAAAAGCCTTCAGATTGCCAACTTCTCTCTTAAATGCTAAATATCCACAGAAAGAAAACAAGTTCCCAACCTTAGGACCCCTAAGGTACAAAAAGGTTTAGAAAAGCACATGTGATTTTGTTCCATTTCCCACTGAAGTAGAACAGATGTGCACTATAGAGACAGTGTTGATCTTTCAAGCCAGATTAGAAACTGTTATGATACCTGGTCCATAAAGCTTCACCAGACTGGTTATACATTTACTCTACTCACGAATAGACTCAGCATTGGAGAAAAAGAACAAAAAACAGACATGTTGATTCATGTCTGTACCACCAACACTAGACACTGAAGTAGGGGTATCTCTGGTGAATTTGAGGCCAGCCTGGGCTATGAAGTCAGTTCTGGATCAGCCTGGTCTACAAAAGCGAAATCCTGCCTCCCTTTCCACAAGAAAGTCTGCAGCCCCTGGTATTCGTCTTTTAGACTCCATATTCAACATTTTATTCTCAGGTCATACTCTCAGGTTGAGACTTTCGAAGTACGCAGCTCACATTGAAGCCCAGGGCCCTTCATAATTATTTACCGATTCAACAAAAATCTTAGGCTCCAGAATCTTTCCTCCCAACATGAGCAGATCATGTGCCATATTATGTGGGGAATTATCAGAAATAAAGCAGAGGTTCAAACACAACACCTTAAGCACAGAACTCTGGGCGTTGGCTCACAAGGATTAATGGGCATAAAATGATAGGCACAGAAGTCAGGACAGGAAGTCACCTGCACCAAGTCCCTGTGCTCTGGTCTCAGACAATGACAGCTACCTGCTTCTGATAGTGCACTCTACAGAACAGAAACCAACTGTCTAAATAGTGAAGTAGCCCAGAGGAAGCAGGGTAGCCCTTAAGGTAATAATCAGTGAGTAAGAAATTTTGTACAGCATCAAACAGAGCAAGCTGTCCAAAGATGATGAAAATAAAACATTACAAATTATTATGACTTGTTTAGCAGGAACTTCATTTAAATAGAAGTGTGCAAACATCAGAAAATGTTCACTTTGCTAAATTTTTCAGAGAATACTCATAATGAAGAGTCTTCTGAGCGCCTGAGCGATGTGAAGGTATTTGCACTCCAACCTGATGGCCTGGGTTTGACCTCAGCACCTACACTATGGAAGGAGAAAACTGACACACGCAAGTTGTCCTCTGACCTATACACATGTGCCATGGTATGCACACACACATAGAGACACACACACACACACGTACACACACATTCACACACATAACAAATAAGATGTGGAAAAATTTAAAAGGATTAATTAATAACATTAATTCACTCTACCGTTGAGAAAAGAATCCCAAAGGCCTGCATGAATAGCCCAGCTAAGGGGCGACTTGTTACTGCTTGCAGGACGCCATATTGGATGAAGGAAGTCAACAACTTGGGTGTTTTTACAAGAAGCAGCATGCCCAGTCTGGGGTACAAACCCCCACATTCTAGGAGGCTAAAATAACTTGTTACATGGCCAATTTCTAAATGAAACCAAAGGAAACACAGGTCAAATAGATTCTTGCCAGTGAAAAGCCAATCTTTCCTATTGACTCAAAACACACACTTTCTGGAAATATGATGGATAATATTTCCTAAGTTAAAAAAAAAGTACAAAACTTTCTTCTACAAACAGCTAGTGCTGGAGGCATGCCAGCAGACAGCAGGTAAGCCTGGCATGGTGAACCTGCTGTAGGAGAGCTTAGTTGCTGAGTCTCCTAGAAATGAGTCCATAAGGATGCCAGGCAAACAGAGACAGTCATGGGGGTGGGGTGGGAGAGGCTAAGAGCATGGACAAAGGGAGCTCAAGCCTGCAGGGCACCTCCTGGATGATTCCCAGGACTCTCGGCCTCTGCTGCTCTTTGGTCCCTCTACCATCCTGGAAGATGGAAAGTATTTTCCCTGAAGAGAAGGTAGGCTAGATACTTGAGGTTTTACGTTCTTCCAAATGTGTTCAAACCCCCTGTTCCTCCTCTTTCTCTCAGGGCTTGAACATGGCTGCTTTCTCTGGCCACAGGAGCAGAAACATCAAAGTTCCATCCCCTCGTACTTCCGGCATTCACAGGAACAATACCTTTGTGAATGATGAAACAGCAAGGCTAGTTCATTCAGAAGCTTCTTGAGACTGGAGGGGACCAAAGCATGCTGCCTATCATCACATCATGGACTGAAAGAGTGATACTTCTGTCACTTGGGCCTCCTCTGGCTGTCTCTCTAAGGCCTGGCCTTGCCCTCAGGGCTCTCACTCTGATATCTTACGACACTCTTCTCTACCACTGAGATTGCTTTCATACCGGGTCATCTAAGAAACCAAATACGCTGGGGGGGGGGGAGGAAGGAGGGGCTGAGTGTCTGCAGTGTGGATTTAAGGACCTGAGTTCAATTTCCAGAATCAATGCTAACAAAAGGGAAGACGTAGATTGCTTGGAAGCTGAGGAGGCAAGAGAATCCCTGGGGACCTACTGACCAGCCAGTCTGGAATACTTGGTGAGGACCCTGTCTAAAAAACACAAGGTGAACAGTGTCTAAGTGTGACACCAGGGGTTGACCTCTGGCCTCCAAACATTACCACACACATGTGCTCCCACATGCACAAAATAAATTATAAACACTAGAATTTGTACTCTGGATGTACACAGGCATGGGAACCGGGGTGAGCTCTACAGGGGACATTGGCTCTGTAGCCACAGTGTCATCCTGCCAACAGCTCATGAATACACAGGGGTAACTCAAGGAGCTTTAGAAATACCACCCAATGGGATGTTGACAAATATAAAGTGCACACAAAACTTCCCCCACTAAACATGTTTTAGTAATGTTAAAATATCTTCAAATATAGCATTCAATCTGAGACCACTTGATTGACAGCATGAAAAACATGAAATAAACTCCAGTGAGTCACAGCTCAGTCATTCAAGAGACTGTAAGACAGCATCAAATAATATCTTAACTATTATGGTGACCCAGAAAATGTTTAGAATATGTTTAGGGCTTACTATATAAAACATCAAAGAAAAATAGGAAGGTTTAAAAGTTAATCATCATAATTAATTTTTATAGCATTTTCAGATAGTATTTTTGTTTGTTCTTATTTTAAAATTTCTAGTTTATACAAAGAGAACATGTTATTCTGCTAATTACTGAAAAGCTTTAAATGTTTGTTTTTTATAATACTACCAAGATATTGGGAACATCCATAAGCTTGTGTTTTTTCTTTAATCTATTGTCATTAACTTCATTATGAAAATTAGTATTAGGCCAACTTCTATTAATGGAACATATATTCATTCAAGTCATTTGGAAGCAATAAACACAAGATTCAAATCCAGTACTGACTTAAGACAAGTGCAATTCAAGGAATTGACTAATGTTCTGGTAACCTCTTTAGCTAAGCTGCATAGAATTCAATGGCTAAGCATATTTCATGGTGTTAAATATGTTTACATTGTGAGTTTACACACACACACACACACACCTCACACACATACACACAGTCAGATATTTTCCTATGCAGCTGCAGCGAGTATCACTTTCAGATTGGCAGCAAGAACATCTCTAAAGTGAGGGCTGGGGAGATGGCTCAGCAGGCAGTGTTTGTCACATAAGCATCAGGACTAGGGGCTGGAACCTCACACCTATGGAAAGGCTGAGCGGGCATCTGTAATTCCAGAATGCAGGAGGTAAAGACAGACTATCCCCAAAGAAAGCCGGTTAGCTAAACTAGCCATTTGGTGAGTCTGGGTTCAAGAGGAAGATTGTCTCAATAATACAAGGTGGGAAGTAATCAAGGAAGACATCCAACCATTCGCTCACCTCCACACTCTTCTATACCAACAGTATGCATACACCCACATATATTTTTATGAAAAAGCCACATAATTATTAAACTTGCCACTGATATTGAGCCTCATATAGAACTGGGGGTGCAGAGGAAAGCCAGTGGCTTGAAATATGGGGGGAGGGTCAATGCTCTTTACAGAGAGGAAAAGGTGTCTGCAATGGCCTAGCTGAGGACAGAGGAGAGGAGGGTGGAGCCACCCGTCAAACAACAAGAAACGCTCACATGGTCTTTATGAGCTCCCAAAAGCTGACTGTGAGCTACCAGCAAAGCCTGAGAGCCCTAGAAGATGCAGGCACAAAGACCAGTTGGAAGCTGGTCTCTAGGACCCTGCCTTGCACTCGTCAGGCAAGGCCAGGGCCAGGCGAGGGTGACAGACACTTCTCACAGTAGAAAATCAGACAGAACAACTGCTAAACAGGGGATGTGAGTCGATGGATGCCAAAAGATGACATCTTATAGCTTCTGAACTCATCACTGATCCCTGAAAAAATACCCATAAAAATTTTTGAATAGATGCTTGAGAGACAGAGAGAATGAGAGAAAGCAAAAGAGAGAAACACCAGGCCCAGTGGTCTCGGTTGAGAACATCACTAAATTACAATGTTGAGTGGGCTTTGGGGAAAAAAATCTATTAACAAATGACACAGGACACAGGGTTAGAAACAGTGCTCAGAGTCTTACATCTCATGTTTACTCATATTACAGACTATCTCCACTTATAGATGAAAAGGTAACCCATGCGAGGATGCACTGAATCCCAAAGCCTTAGTGTGTGCTGTCAGTGTATCCTGATTTCAGAAAGAAAGGTCTTGAGAAGGAACTGGGAAGAGCAAAGAGGCCTTGCTTGATGGTCTGTGAGGGAGCTCCCCAATCACTTCACAGTGACCCTAAAACACCCCGCCTAATCAATGTAGCCATGCAGTTTGTGCTGCATGATCCACACTCTCTCCCCCTCAGCATTTTGGTCTGTAATAAAGAGGTGAACCTTATTAAATTTATATTATATAAAACTGGCACTAACAGTTAAGATGATAAATGGCCAAGACAGATTCACAATTATCTTGAGGCTGGAACTGTGATCTGATCAATGAGGAAAATTGCAATGCCTTGCATTTAGATACACAACCATCAATCATGGACATGCAGAAAGGAGAATGGGCAGGCATGATGTATGAGAAAAGGCCAGGGAAGTTTAATGGACTGCCAGGCTAGTTTCAGCCAGCACCCAGGGCCACTGCTTAAAAGGCCCTAAAGCAGAGATGAATTTGTGGAAGAAAATGTCCCATCCCAGGAGGTTGCTGTATTCCTTTTACCAGCTGCAAAAGGAAGGTGGTGACCAGTATGATGAGGAACTAGTTATCAGGTCTCTATGACATCTAGAACAATGCACTGTGGCTTGAACAGACTTACAGAACTGTCTTTACATTTTTAATTTTAAAATGTGAATGGGTGTGCATATTCATGTGTACATGACTGTATGTGGAGTTAACAGGACAACCTCACCCATCACTACTCAGGAGCTACTCACCTTTATTTATATTTTTTTCCTTACTTTGAAGAGGGGTCTCTTATTGGCCTAAAACTGGCCAAGTAGTCCAGGGTGGCTGTCCAGCTAGCCTGAAGAATCACTCTGTCTTTGCCTTCCTAGTGCTGGGATTATAAGCACATCACCATACCCAACATGTTGTTTGTTTATAATGTGGTCCCAGGAAGCAAACTCAGATTCTGGTCCTTGTGCTTACACACAAGCTCTTTAGTGACTGTGGGGTATGTGTGCGTGTGCATGTGCTACAGTGTTTGGTAATGTCCTGAATGAAGATGCCTCCCCTGTAGGAATGCCTTCCCACCAACTTCTGTGTCCCAGTAGGGTTGAGTCACGATCCACTTCCTTTCTGTTTCTAAAAATACCAGGAATGTAACTCATGATGTCAAGAGCAACTTTAACATGACTGAGTGTTCACCACAGCTAGGATTCTATAATTCTGTTTGTACAGCTTGGCCTGCCTCTTTGCCTTCCATTATGGCCCTAGGAGAGACCCTCATCTTCTTAGCATGATGTTCTTGATATTGCCATGGAAACAACCCTTTCTGTGTTCTTTATGTACTAAGAACATTGTTCATGTCTCAGACCACACGTGGGCCATTTGAGTGATCACATATGAGTGACACAGTACTGTGACCACAGGACCGAAGGGCTACTCAGACTTATCTCCTGAGCGACCAGTGCAGTTTTCTGACACAAGGGGTGCTGGGAATCTGGGAATCAGTCACCCACTCAGCTCTACTTGGGGACATTCCCTTTATTTCAAAAATATCCTTTCCAAACTTTCTATCAATTTTCCTGCCAGAGGTACGATCCTACTCCAAGATATGACTCACTTCTTGCTCTTGCTTCAAGTCTTCTAAATCCAGAAGACTAGGCCTTGGGAACTGCTTCTCAGCCTGTCTCCACATCTCTCTCCCTTTGGCTGTACCCTCCCCAGTTTTCATCACTTCATAGAAACTGTCTCCATCCCTTCCATCTTCTTCCTCCTCTAACCCTATGTTCTACATGCCATGAAACCCGACTTGTATTCATTCTACAGCTGTTATAAGGTTTCATAGAGAGAATACGAATATGAACATGTGTAAGAGAAAAGAGCATGGCCAGGACTCTCTTCCTCCCTCCCTAAATTAGGTAGCAAGTGGTTGTGTAAGAGCAAGATGGCATGCACATTTTCACACAGATGCAAAGGAAATCCACTGATGTCTATCTGCAGCCTGGCATATGACTGGAAGAATGAGATTCAGGTTGACAGAAGAGAGAGCAGAGTGAGCAAAGGTAGATAGGAACACAGAAAGGGTTGTTTCCATGGCAATATCAAGAACATCATGGTAAGAAGATGAGGGTCTCCCCCAGGGCCAGAATGGAAGGCAGAGAGGCAGGCCAAGCTGTACAGCTCAATTAATTAGAATTCCAGATACATGAAGAAAAAAAATCACACACCCTTATTAAGCCATTGTGGGGGCACACACCTCTTACCTCTGACTGAGTTGTTTAGAGACAGGCCCATGTAAACAGAAAGACTTTATTGAAAACATTTTGTGCTTTCTCTTTTAAGAGTCATTATTTGGCTGCAAATGCATCATTTTCTTCTCTGGAGTTTCAAGTAACTACAAATGTGCATTGCATAATGACCCTCTGGCAGGCAGCAAATTCACATCTTGTTGCCTTTCATGGGAGGAAAATCCAGCGTTATGAAAACAGAACAACAGATTTTTTTTCTAACCAGCACTTCCTTTATCAACATTGTGCCTGTATAAGGCAAAGCCAGCAGGCTGTCAAGGCAAACCTTTCAGGTCCAGAAGCCATGACACTGTCAACAGAAAAGGCTAGAATACAGTTCCTCTGTTTTCTCACCTGAGCTGGGGAAACCTACTGTGGCTTCATTGTTTGTGTGTGGAGGGTGGGGGCAGGCAGGACAGGACACGACAGAACTGAAGCACTGAAGTGTCACTGTCTAAACCTAAGGGTCCTGGTCAGGTTGAGGCACCTGCTCTCCCAGATCCTTCACTCCCCAGATGAAACAGAGGGAAAGGGTGTCAGCAAGTTTGTGGAGAAGGGGACATCTCAGGAGAACTGTGCTGAGAAAGCACTTGCCAATGGCTGTTTGCTCTCTGCATTCAGCCGCTGACCTGGAACTGAGTACACCCAATAGCATGACTCAAGATCTTGTCTGACATTACAGTAAATGGGCTAGCAGCTTCAGGTGTCACCCGCATTCTCTTTTTGGCAGTGCCATGGGCCCCAAGGCACAAACTCACTAGCCTCTATTTGCCCAGCCACACAGTGCCTAAAAGTCAGCAAGTACTGAAGACTGGCTCTCAGAAAAAAATGAAAGGTAGAGACAAAATCCACATGTTCTAGGTAGTCTAGTGCTAATGAAACCAGTGAGTGGGAAAAAGACAACTGGTCAACCCTGGACAGAGCCTGAGGAGGGACCACAGAGCAAGCAAGGGCTCTGAGGGCTGACCAAGGAAAACATGATTCCTCTGCTGATTTCTTTCAAGCCTCTGTTTTTATGATTCTCTGTGTTATTTTTAAATGCAATGCAGATTTTCCCTTCTTCTTTTCTCAGATCATTTACCCAGCAGAGTGATTCCAAAGGAAAAGAATCAGCACAGGCTGCAGAGATGCCAGAGACCAGTGGCTAAGAGATGAGCTTGCTATCTCCTGTTCATCCCATCTCTTTTCCTTTGGAGTTTTGAGTCAGGATCTTACACTATAACCTAGGCTGGTCTTGAGCCTGCAGTAAACTTCTGCCCCACCCTACCAAGCGTTGGTGTTTTTAGATATGAAGACCATGTCTTTTCCCTTCCCTCATAGCTTCCAGTTCTTCCTAGCCCCTCCTCTTCTCTGGAACTTTAACCTGTCTCACTCCATTAGTGTTGCTGTTCAACACCTGAGACTAGGTGACTTTTTTAAAGGACTGTATTCTGTATAGGTTAACAGTCAGGGATACATGCAAGATCTTCATAGCACATGCTGGAGAGGGTCAACCTCTCCACTTCCAAGATGGCACTGGTTGCTGCAGGCACTAGAGGAGATAAAAGTCATGTCCTGAGATAAGAGAAAAGCAGAGGAGAACAAGCTTCCTTCAGGCCATTGCTCTAACAGCAGCAACCCACCATAGCAGTCTGAGCTCCTCACACAAGGTCATACCTTCTCTACAATGCAGCATGAGCTCCCAGCACATGGGTTCAGGAAACACACCAGACCACTGCAGTCCCCCTTTCCCTGTGCTTATCCATGCCGTTCCTTGTCCCTATGCCACCAGTTCAGCCTTGTCAGGACCAAGGCAGAGCCTCAGAGTTTTCTTAACCCAGTTGTAACATATATTAAAAGTCCCCAAAAAATTCTCCCCCACCTCTCTAGATTTTAAGGTCATGGACATCAATCAGAGAACTGTGGAGGGACCTGCTTCCAGATAAACCTATCAGCCAGGGAGGCCTCCAAGCAGATGCAAAGAAAACAGAAACCACCACCACAGAAGAGCAGATACAAATCTTCCTCCAGCTTGGTTAAGTCAACCTCATAGACCCAGCATTCCACTCCTCTTCCAAGATTCTTACACCAGCGTCAAAACAGAGTGACTTCCATTTTCCAGAGCAAACAAAGCCAAAAAGATAGAGGAAAGAAAAGTCTTCAGCTGCCCAAAGGAAAATAGTTTTCCCACTGTGAAACGGGAGAAGTTTTTTCTCATCATTTCACTGGGAAAGAAAATCCAAGGACCAATAATGGCACTGGGGCTCTCCTGTCTGGTATATCTGATATACCAGTGGCATCCTGCCACTTGAGATCACAACATATGAGGGACACATAGGTACTTCACCTATGGCATAATATTTTAAGCATTAGAAACCAAAAGTGCCAAAGGCATTTAGTTGCAGCTTAAGAGAAGAAAAACTAGAAATCCATTAAAACTTTATACGCTACCTGTGATTGACGTGTGCTTGAAAATCTACAAAGGATTTGTCATCACTTATACCAAGACAGGAGCTGAGCAAAGCTGAATAGGATTGCTCTTTGTGAAAATACTTCAGAGAGGATTTAAACAAACAGGCAATGATTTGCAAAATGAACAAGATGTTCCACAAAGAGAAGAAAAAAAAAAACTTGTCTTACCTTTGACCCAACAAGAGTGTAAAGCCACTGGATGGTTTCACTGTGGTTGATGACTCCATTCATCCCATCCACATACAACATAATCTGTCCCAATGCTGTAGACAGGGAAAAGAAACAAGGAGATGTTATGGTTTTATACAAGTGCCTTCTTCAATGAGCGAGGGCTCAACTGAGATTTCCATCACATTAAGGGCACTGTCTGTTGTGAACCAACTCTGAAGGTAAGTATGAAGATGTGAAATTTGCTAAATCTTATTTTGGAACTAAAAGCAGCAGGGGCTACTCTTGGAATCTGGAGGGTATAACCAAGGCATTGAAATCAGTGATTGCTGGGTGTGTGCATCTTTGATATGTATAAGTGCACATTTCTCCATTCTGGTGCATATGTTGTCCAAGACAGGGTGAAGCTATACATGAGATGCCATCTGGAACCAAGAGGGCACACAATGTTTCCCAAAACAACCAATATCCCAGGCTACAGTCAGTGGGCCCCAGGTCTTATAAAACCATCCTGTGTGAATGCAACTTTATTCCCTTAGAGAGATAACACCACATTTAAGTGTTACTTTGAATTTTATTAAATTCAAAGATGATGGAAAATGTCAGACTTGAAAAATATCATCTACTGGCTAAGCCTAGAGGCATAGATTTGTGATGTCAGCTACTCTGGGGTAGGAAGACCACAGGTTCAATGCCAGGGTGTCCAACTTAATGAGACTGTCTCAAAATTTTAAAAATTGCAAAGAGAGCTGAGATTGTAGTTCACTGATAGAAAGTTTACCTATTATGTACACAGTCCTGGGGAACCCCCCAAATAACCTGCCATACTCCAAATCTTAAACTCTTAATTTAAGAAAATATATCCACTCTATTATCATTCTCTAAGAAGAAAGTGCACAGTATTGTTTTTAAACAACTCCATTAATATCAAAATAAGTTTGGCTGTAGTTACTGCACAGATAAGTGGTGGATATCCAAATGAAACAGGTTCCTTAATTTATATTTACCATCCTAACAACCTTTTACCCATAAGCAGTTGACATGGCATCAATAGTTTTTTAAACCTCATTTTTAGCAGTGCATCTCATTTTGAAAATTTGAAATTACAAAAAAGTAAAAAAAAAATGACCCTTAATTTCATAATCTAAGGATAATCATTTTAATGTACTGACAGACATTCTTTGATACAAAGTTTGCATGTAGACTTTAGGAATTAACCTACATGAAAAGGCATTGACTGAAAAAAGTACAGCCCCAAATAGGGGCAGTTTAGAGAGAAAGGTAGACAAATGTGTGTGTGCTATCAAAAAACAAAGATGCAAATGGATGAACAGACATCCTAAGGAAAGCTACATCTGAATACACAAAGCCAAAAATGCATTTTGAGTGCACTCAAAACACAAGAGAAATTATATAATAGATTCATATACTAGTTAGTATCCAAACCCTGACAGGATTTAAAAGGGTGGAAAGGCTGGCCTTCCAGGTGTCTGTGATAAGAGAACCAGCCCTCTTTACATGTTTCTTCACATGCTTTGAAGAACCTTCCTTAATAAGAGGCCTCTACATTTAAGAAAGCAACAACAACAACACATAAATAAGGACACAAAGGTGCTCCCCAAAATGCCCTTTCTATGACAAGTAAAACCTGGTAAGCCAAAGTCCCATCCCACCCTGTAAAACATTTCTGTTCAAAGAATTAAAAGGCAAGTATAAAACTTTAAGACTCATTTAATTTAACAAGACAGTCCAATCTGCATTTATAAAGGAGGAATTTATTATGAGTGGCCTGTGGCTCGGTGGGAGGGCCTTGCTCTGTGTGAGCTCTGAGTCTCCAGAGGGGAGGAAGAGAAAGGCTGCCTGCCTCAGGAAGCATCAGTGAGTGCATGGTCTCTTCTCTCTCTGTCCCCCACTGTGCACATCATGATACTTGTGCCACAGAAGAGCAAGCAATAAAGGTCAAGAACAAGGCAAATGAAGTATGGGATGGGCTTTGTGGGTGATGAACTTTTTACTGTCTGTCACTTCCTCCTTCAGAAAGGCCAGTCCCAACTCCTGCTAGATCGGCCTAAGGCCATGAAGTGAGATAACTGGACCCTGAAGCCCCCTGAAAGTCCAGCTTGTTGTGAAGGTCACCCTCCTCACACAGGACTCAAAGTCTAGAGTGAAGGTCTTCATCCAAACTGGACAACTGGACAATATGGTGAGAAGCTGAGCTGCTGCTACAGAAAGGGTCAGAGAAGCAGAGGAGGATTCAAAACCTGGTAATTCTACCGGCTGCTCATGCTGAAGGTGGAGGTTACCAGAATGTTTAATGACACCTGGTTAGTTCATAACCTGCCCATTTTAAATAGATATTTAAAATGCTGGAGCTTGCTTCCTGCAAAGCCCACTCTAGACACAAGATGGCAGTAATGAGAGTCAACTGAGCTGATACTGTAAAAGGATCCAGAAGCAAAGACTCACCAACCAGAAGCCTGGGAATAAAATTACACAGGAAGAAAGGTAGATGTCATGGTAACACACCTGTGTCTGGGTCACAGAAGCCAGGTGTTTTTTTGGGGGGAGGGGTTGTTTATTTGTTTTTGCTGTTTTGTAATTTGTGGTTTCAAATCCGCAGAACAAGAGGCCTCCTGGGAACCTTCCCTGTTTCACCACAGATGGAACTTACTGATTTTTCTGTCTCTCTAGAAACTGAGACTGAGCTATGAGATGCTCATTTTTCAGGAGCATTGGTAGGAGCCGAGTCAGAATTCTGCACAGACATCATTGCCCCTTAGTATGTTGCTGCATCAATCATGCCCTGGCTGGAAGTACATCATACTCCCAAAGGCTCCCTTCCTGCTCACCTCTCTCAGGTGCAGGGCAGAGGATTTCAGGGAGCAACTCTCACCTGGCCCAGAGTCTCCAAGATTTTTCTCTTAATACAACTGTATGTGTTAGTTTTTACACTTATATCCATTTTGAGATAAATTTATACCAAGTTTAAAGTTGTAATTTTTCATTTAACTGCCTAATTGATTTAAGGCCATTTGTTAAAGAGACTTTATTTATTTCAATGCTTTTGAAAATTGGCAAAATTCCATAGACTATTATTGTCTCCATCCATTTCTGTTCATTGATTTACTTGCCAATACCACATTCTCTCAATTACAGCTTCCTGCTAAGTTTTACATTTGTGTATTCCGAATCTTTCTGTGTCACTTTTCTCCTGCAAATTACTCTGGATGCTTATGTTCTTTTTCAAATAATTTTGTATAAAGTCTGGAAGCAGTTCGTGTATATGGAGACGACTCAGTGGTTAATGTGCTTGTCTTGAAAGCCTGAGCACCAGAGTGCAGGTCCCCAGACCTTACAAAAGTGCCTGGATGCCCACCTGTCTGCATTCCAGTCCAGCGAGAGCAATGGCTGGCTAGGCGAGTGCTGGGTATGACTGAATGAGAGCAATCTAGATGATAACTAATATCAACTTCCAGCCCACACATATGTGAATGTGCACACACACACACACACACACACACATATACAGAGAGAGAGAGAGAAAGAGAGACAGAGAGAGCAAGAGAGAGAAACTCTGGAATGCTAAGGTTTATGGGTAAATTTTGAGAACACATCTTTAGCAGGTGAGACTTCCAATTCACAAGTCCACTAGGTTCATTAACGTGGATGATTTCCTGATTGCTTTCAACTGTGCTTCGTTTTCAGCTATGAGTATGCTATATGTTTTATGGTTTTGTTTCCTAAATTTATAAGTAATCCCCACCCTTTGGAGCTATTGTACATAGTTTTTGTTGGTTTGTTTGTAATTTTTCCATTTCCATTGCTTATTGGGAGATAGGAATAACGGCTTTGGTGTGATGTCCTTGAATACTATAACTTTGTTACATGCATTAATTCTCTGAGGCTTTGGCTTTTTGTTTTGTTTTTATTGATTTACTTGTACTGTCTACATGGGCAATAATGCTATCTGTGAAAAAAAATTACTTTTGTTTTTTCCTTATCAAACCATTCCTGAGCTTTCCATCCTAGGCTAGTTAGGACTTCATGTTACTAGTCAACAGGAACAGAGGGAGAGGACACCTTTCCTGCTTTTGGTACTAGGAGGGGTCCATTTAGATCCTTACCATTAATTATGATGTTAAAAGCAGGTTTTTGTGAATTTCTAAACAGAATCCTGGGAGTTTTGTAATCATAAATGGATGATGATTGTGTCTGCTCCTTTTTGACATTAACTGACATAAATGGTTTTTCTTCAGACTGCTGATGCGATGGTTCACGCTGAGTGAATCTCAGGTATCAAAGAGCCTTGTACCTCATTTGGTCACAGTGCATAATTTTCATTACTTGCTGCTGGATTTGATTTGCTAACATGTTGTTAAGGAGTTTCACATCTTTGCTCAGGATACATATTGGTCTGGACTATCCAGTCTGCCTGGTTTTCACATCATGCGGACTCTGGCTTCCTGACATTAGCTGGGAAGTGTTTCTCTTCCTTTTCTCAGGATGAGATTTTATAACATGGGTTTTGTTTTGTCTTGGAATATTTGGTAGAACTTGCCAGGAAGCCATCTGGGCTTGGAGATTTTTTTTTTCAAAGTTAACTGCAAGCTATTTTCTTTTGAAGTTATCATTAGCAATCCTTACAGTGTCTCAGCTTATCTATCTCCATCTAGGGTTTGGTTGTCTGTGGTCTGTAAGGAACACATCTGTTTTTCTAAGCTGTCCGTTTCTTAACTTAGTTATTAGTAAGACTGCTGCTCAGCTGGTGCTGTGTGCCTGATCTTTCTCTGCTAGTGCTGGCGAGTCTTCATCAAATATTCTTCATCAATTTTATATTTTTAAACAACCAGCTTTTTGTCCCTTGATTTTTATAATGCTTCCATTTCAATATTTTTCCATTATTATTTTCTTCTACCTTTCAGATTATTTTTATTCTGAGTCTTTTTTAAAATTTGGGTTTTTACATGACTTTCTCCTTTTCTAGCATAAGCCTATGGGGTTGTCATTTTCACTCCATGTATCACATCCCACAAATTTTAATACGGTGTCTTTTCATTTGGTACAAACTATTTTCTAATTTCCATTGAGAATTTCTCCTGGATACGTGGGTGATTTCAAGTGTTTGGATGTATTCCTTTTGTCTTTCTGTCATTAATTTAGTTTAATTCTATTACAACCAGAAAACACATCATCTGATTCCAATTCTTTAAGATTTGTTACGGTTTGTTTCAGGATTCAGGATATGGCTTATCCTGGTGACTGTTTTGCCTCTATGTGAAAATGCATGTATTCTGCAGCAGCTGGGTGGGATGCTCTGGAAATGTCCCTTAGGGCTAGCTGACTGAAGACACTGTTCAGTTCCTCGACAGCTTGGAGGACTTTCCTTCTCACAGTTCTGTTGATCATCAAGAGGGAAAAGTGAGCTCTCCAGAGGAAATGGGATTTCTCCTTTTTTTTTTTTTTTTTTATTCCATTCTTTCCATTTGGGCGCCGTATATGTCTGAGGTTGGGAGAACCAGCCTTGTGTCATGGTGATTCCTCCTGCCATTCATCACCCTCAACTCTGCCCACTTGCAGAGTGGCCACTTCTTTGTTTCATGTTGATTAGTATTTGCATGTTTTTGTCTCTATCTCTTTGCTCTTGAACTATGTATACTAAGACAAGTCTCTTGCAATGTTTAATTGGGTTTTCTTTTGTTTGTCTATCGTGATAGGCCTTGCCTTTAATTGCTGTGACTAGGCTAGTCACATGTCATGCTATTGTTGATGTGTTTGAACTTAGGTCTATCTGATAATGGGAATATCTGCTGTTACTAAATCTATTTATTATGTAATTCATCATTTATTCTTTCAATCTACTTCATTGCATGGACTTTCTATTTTTCTGTTTATCTTCTACCTGAAACACTTCTATAGTGCTAATTTTAAGTCTTTCACAAACCTTGGCATTCAGATCTACTGGTTTTCCCTTTCCCAACAAGACAAAACTTTCCAAGTTTCTTGCATGTCAAACAAAATTGGCTTAGATCCCAGATAATTTGAAAATTATGTCAAGAAATGTTGGCTTTTGTTTAAGTATCACAGAAAACATTGCAATTTTCTTTAAGCAGGCAGCTCACCTGACTTTGTTTGAGCCCTGAGTTCTGACCTTTCTGTCAGAGGTTATGGCTCCTGACCCAGCAGTTTTCCAGCCTTTGTTGTGTATCTGAAATGGTTCTGCAAAAGGATCATACAGTGGCCAGCCTGGGGCCTGGGCTGAGCTTTATATTATTTGGTTCTCTGAGTTTGGTCCTGTGTGAAGATCACTGAATGGCCAGTTGGGGCCTAGACTATTGAGACCTAGACTATGTTTAACTTTGCTTAGATTTCTAAGTCTCCAGTGAATTCTTTAGGGCATACATTCTCTCAAACACAGTTTGTGATGAACCTAGAATTCATATAAATCTGACACAGTGAAGAATCAGAGCCTCACTGTGGACAGGGATGGAAATGAACCCTGGCTGGGGTCCATTCTGAATCTCGCCTTATCATTTAAGCCTATGATTTTCCATCCTTTCTTTCTTTGTCTTCCTCTTCCTTTTCTCCTTTATCTCTCCTTCCCTTCTCTTTTCTTCCTGCAGCTTGAGACCCTTTCTTCCCCATAGAGTAGCCTTGGCCCAGAGCACAGGTCCCTCCTGGGGGCTTTGCTGGAAGCAGTGCTGAGAGGCTCTGCTGTCCTCCATCTTGACTTTATATCGACTCCTTCTGGGGTGCTCGCAGGCCCTGGTACAGCACGAAGCCCTCAACCACCCAGGCTCCAGCTGGAGTCCATTCTATACTTGCAATTTCCAATAGCATTAATAAGTTGTGGAATCAATACCATGAGTCTCAACCAACAGTGTATTGTTTTTAGTAAACAAAACAGTGGAAAATAGAATGCCTTGTGTTTAGGGAAGAAAGGGATGCTCCTGTTTTGTTATATTTTAGGCTCATTTTTATCCTGTATGTCTTCACCAGATAATCCTTGGAATTAACTGTCAGACTCAATCTCCTTCCTTGCCTTACCCCCTAGTGAGTTTCTCCATTTCCTCCTCAATGCTGCCTCTAGTCCTGCAGTTCTCAACCTGTGGGTCATGGCCCCTTTAGGGTTTACATATCAGAAATCCTGCCTATCAGATATTTACATTATGTTTCATAACAGTAGCAAAATTACAACTATGGGGTAGCACTGAAAATAATTTTGTGGTTAAGGTCAGCACAGCATGAGGGACTGTATTAAAGGGCATTAGGAAGCTGGAGAACCACTGTTCTGGCAGGTTCTGAAGCCAGTTTTTCTTCTTTATAACACTGCCATGTCTAGCTTACTGTTTCTACAGAAGTCATGTGGCCATCTACAAAGTTCACTGTATAATTGAGTTATGTAGTTAAAACGTGTGTGCATGCACACACACACACACACAGAAAGAGAGAGAGAGAGAGAGAGAGAGAGAGAGAGAGAGAGAGAGAGAGAGAAAGAGAAAGAGAGAGAGGAGATATAATTAGGTTTTAAATAATTAAAGTTTCTGGTTTGTGTTGGTCAACACTTGTGACTATCTCAGATCACGTGTGGACCAGAGGCCATGGGCCGGGCACACTTTCTTTGTACAAAAGGGGCTGCTGGCCTGTGTTGTCACCTCTGACTTGTCACCCCCTTTCCAATACACACTCACCAGTGTGTTAAGCACCTTGGCTGGAGATGAACACTGTTCTGTCACCCTCTGGTCCAACCACAGGTCCCTGGCTCCACACAGCCTCACACCCCACAACCTAATAGCCTCCTTCACATCCAGTTTCCTCCTTCATCGCATCATCCTCCTCCTTCATTACATCGTCATCCTCCTTCATCACATCATCATCCTCCTTCACACCTGGACTCCTGTCTCTGAGCCTTGGTCTGACATCTTAGGGTTTTATTTCTAAGCCTGCTAATATTCAGCTAAGTGCATATGCCTTATGCTTATGTCAAGTACTTAGAAAATACACATTCACTCAATAGACTAGATATAGATCAGATTTTTATTTATTTTTTGCATATGCACACATGAGCAAATACACCAGTGTACACAAAGAGGGAGTCAATGTCAACGCATCTTTAGTCACGACGCACATCATTTTATGAGACAGAATCTTTCAGTAGACCTGAATCTCAACAATTAGGATAGACTGGTGACCCGTGCACATCCCCAGGAAATCTCCTGTTTCTGCTCTCAATGCCAAAATTATAGGTATGCACCTAGGTTTTTACACTATACTTTTTGTGGCCAGCACTCTGCCCTTAGATCCATTTCCCTAGCCTGTAGCTCCGTTTTTGATTTTGTAAATTTTTGCAGTTTGGCATCAAAACAATGGCCTGCCCATATTGGTAAGCACTCTACCACTAAGCTTCACTCTCTTTCTTTTACAAAAGAATTTCCCACACATTAACAATGCTGAAGAATCAAATCCAAAAATTAGCTGCTTGCTTGCTTATTTGCACCCTTTACTTTAGTTAAAGACACCAAAAAATAAAAAAAAGTTAAAAAAAAAAAAAAAGCTACAGCCCAGTGAGGCAGAAACTCCGTCTTGGCAGAGGCACCCAAATTTTTTTACAAATAGCTCTTACATATTGCTGTCCTGGGTCATCTTTTAATCAAGCCCTCGTCCAGTTTTTCACTCTTTGAAAAAGAAAGCAAGATTTCTTTTTAGTTTTGAATTTTCTGTATATCATATCTGCACACATGTGAGTGCAGGTGTCCACGGAATCCACAAGGTGGCACTAGATGCTCTGGAGCTATAGGCGGAGGTGGTTGTGAGCTCTTTAAGGCATAGGCCATAGCAACAGTGGTTGCCTCTGTTGCTTTTCAGGAACTTGGAGGCCAAATTTTGCTGATGTCAAATTGGCTGAAGCCACCCCAGACATTCACTTGGGTCTGTTCAAGTGTCTGCTTGGTAACTTTAAACATCAGAGGGGCAAAGCTCTACCCTTAATGTACATCAGCACTGACATTCTTCTGAAGATCCATCCCATGAAAAATGTGGCTCCCGGCATTTGCCATGCACCAAATCACCTCTCCCCCCACCCCCACCTTTCCCTGTATCTGAAATAGCTTTACCTCTCTCCTAGGGAAAGAGGATTGAAACTTGGGAATCCCTCCTTCTTATATCTGGCCACCACACAAATAAAATCTTTTAGTTTCTGGTATAATGTACAAAATGGGCCTGGATCAGTAATAGTATATTCTAGAACTACTCGACAGGACATTTTACCATTTGAAAATATAGCTTGAATAACTCCTACTTATTTCTACTAAAATTACAAAAAAAATAAAATTCCATGAAAAAGTTAAAATATCCATATTACATTGTTATACTCAGCTACTGGGTGAATGTGTATGGGGAAAACATGTGACTGGCCCATGGAAATGGAGACAGGGAGGCTTTCATGGGATTGCCAACAGGTATTACTAAAGGCAGACATAAACATGAAGACTGATCTTCAACTAGAATAGGTAGGACTCGGACAACCTGCTATGACTTTTCAAATGCAGGAAGCCTCAGAGAGCAATGTGTGTACAAATGCACACATACACCATGACTAGTACTCAATCCTGACTTCTGCGAAGGTTTTCTGACTTGAAGATGAGATTCCAATCTACTTTAATCAGACTTTTGAAACTCACTGTGAACTCTGAAGTGGATTTGTTCATCTCTAATTTCCATTATTCACCAGCCCCCACTCCTATACATACTGAAAAAGGAGTCTGGTAATGTAACCATTTTTGGAACGAAATGAAGACCTTGCAGTTCACATTATTATTATTTTCTTCCACTTAATTGTCTGGCCTAAATAACAAGCCCAGCCCAGTTTTCCCCAAGGGCAACTGTCAAAGAAATACTCTGTCAACACTGATTACTCCATGAAAATTAAGTAGAATAAGCTGCCAATTCTGGGCTTGAGACAGGAATTTAATCAGCATGAAGAGCTCCAATGAGGTGTCAAAGCTTTGGGTTCCCTGCTTGCATTTGAACAGAATTTACAATGCAAATTTCCCAATTTTAGAAAAGAGTACTAACCTTTTCCCACCCTGGAATGTTGATGTCCTTTTTAAAAAACACCAAGATAAAACAGAAGTTTCAAAGCATGGAGATGAAGGTCTTTGCTGGATACTTAGAAGCTGATTAGTGACAGTGGGAAGAGTTCTGTGAGATTCCCCATACAGCTCTTCTGGTCGACCTTTCTTTCCTGAGGATGCCATGACACCAAGGGGTTAGCCTCTTCTTCCATTTAATGCCACACAGAGGACTGAGTGACGTCTGTCTTCTTTACTGACCTCTCTACCAGCAACACTTTCAATTTCATTCTCACTCTGACAGTTGGTTCCAAAGAGTCCTGTCAGCCACTGGCATAAAAATGGCCTCATTATACAGAGCTGTGATGGTCTCGATGCCATCTATGTGCCCAGATTCTCTCAGTCTTTCCTAGTCTATATTTCCCATACTTGCAACATTAAGAAAAAAAAAAAAACAAAATGACAAAATGTAATAGATTAGTAGGTTTGGGGCCTCCAAAATCTTTTGGCAGATTGCTAAAGCCTCTATGGAAAAAAAAAAAAAAAAAAGAAATAGGCATTTTAATTCTCTGTTTTGTAATGATTACCAAGGACTTTACAGCCCATGAAATACCCACTCACAGCCTTCCTACAGTGACTCAGCCAGGAAAGTATGGGAAGTCAGAGAGCACATCACAGGGGGGCCCCGATGGCAGAAGTGATAGCCTTCCCATAGACCACACTCTGGGTCCGTGACAAAGGCTTGACTAGCGACCCTGGGAAATGTGGCTTCTTGTACTGGAGAGAGTCCATGAAGGAGGCATAGTCAGGGGAAAGATCAGTCCTTGAATGGAGCCCTGCCTCCTGGCTCACCTTCTAGAGGCAAGAGACATGAAATATAGAAATGAGTAAGGTCAAGCAAGCAAGACAGGGTTCATAAATACCCCAGACCACGGAAGCCTGGGGCTGTTATGAGCCTGAGGAACTATAGAAGGTGAGAGGGAGAGGGTGAGACACACCTGCCTGCGTGGACAGCTGTGGCCTGCAGAAGATGGACCAGAGTCCGGGATGTGAACGGTAAGGTACAGGAGTGCTGCTCTGGCTTCTGTTCAGGGAAAAGCATCATTAAGAAAATCTCAAAGGACCTAGATCCAGGGGCAAAAGGTCTAGCCTGGTGACAGAAGCACTCTGCTTCTTTGAGGAAGTTACTGACCTCAGGGCTACAACGGGGCCTTCCTGAAAGGAAAACACGGACAGCATGGATTCCATCATGGAGTAAGGTGGAATGTATTTGAGAATAGCAAGCAGGCTAAAAGGCAGGGTGCTTCTGATGATGCTTCAAAGGTAACTAATGTCTCAGCTTCAACTGTATCACTTATGAGACAAGAGACTTAATCAGTACACCCCCAAAGCTCCCCAGCTCCAAGCTTTCTCTTTTCCCTTTAACTACACAGGCGCTTATGGGGCTGTAATGTGAAGTTTGGGGCACTAGGGAGCGCACTTCTATTAGGCATTACCACTTGTAATTCAGTGTCCCAAGTGCTACAAATCTGCCTTATAAAAAAGCAACTCTATGTAGATAAAGCATAAAAATTACTGGAACACACTTTTGTGAATTTTTAAAAACAAAATATATTCCAATATATTAATTCTGTATTTGTATTTAGAATGACAACCATTGTATTTTAACTTTCTTGAAACCCTCAATCTGATACTAAAATTGCACTGATTTCTGTGAATCTTTACCCCTAAGATGTACACAAGACAGGACTTGCCATGTGTCCTAGGAGAAGGCTATATGGCCAGTGTCCTGTGATTACCTTACAGCTAGCATCCCAGCCACTGACATGGCACAGGCTGGGCTCTGAGTTCCTAGGCTACTCAGAGAATAGTCACTGAGCTAGAAGTCTTGAATCATAATCTCCCACCCTCCCTGGGGCCTAGCTCCCTCTACTTGAGTTATCTACATGTGGGTGTGTGGCTGGCTTTGGTGGCGGTGATGTTCCATGGCTGAAGGTCAGCATTTGGTAAGAATATTCCTAACCAGGCTTTACCCAGATGGGCTCAGTACCATTCACTTGCTTCTAACCAAAACCAAATTGAGAAGAACTGAAAAATCAGAGTTCCTGCATCCTGAAGACTATCCTTCACATTGACCAGTGTGATGGACTGGGACAGGAACAAGGTAGGAGGCACCGCTCTTTGCCCACCCGGTCTGCTTTTCTATGCTGCAGGTTGCTAGAACTAGTTTTCCAGTGCCATTCTATGCAGCTAGCTGTACACAGATGCATGCTTGCCAGGCAGTTTCAAAACTCGACTCGAGAATTATGTGACCACCTCCACGTCCTGCAGCCCAAGAGAAGACCTTCATTTCTTCTTGGAATACTGATTGCACTGAAGAACTCAAGATGGGAGACTTTCTAAGTATGGTCATCACTGTCCCAACCTCTTGCTTACATCTAAACTCCTTGTAAGTTTCCTTAATGTACTTTAATGATGCTGTTTGATTCTCTAGAGCCATGGTTCTTAACCTTCCTAATCCTGCGACCCTTCTAATACAGTTCCTAATAGTGTGGTGATGCCCCAATCATAAAATTATCTTTGCTGCTGCTACTTCATAACTGTAATTTTGCTACTGTTATGAACTGCAATGTAAACATCTGATAGGCAGGATATGTGACCTTGAAGGAGCTGTGACCCACAGGTTGAGAACCGCTAATGTAAAGCAATGCCAAGACATGCTGGACCAGTCAGGAATGGGAGACCTTCTCCTGGACTCATAATCACCTGCTATCCCAAATCTGTTGATGTGCAAAGAAGAAAAATAACATTTACTTTAAAAGATGAAAAATACACAGTAATTTAACCACTAGTAATTATGCAAATACACTATTATCTGGCTTTCAAAACCAAATGAAATATATATGCATTATTAATGGGTACTAATGCATTTGCTCTGTGGGTATACTTCATTGTGAAAAAACTGTCAGATATGTGCACAACATGGACAAACCTTGACAAAAGACATTTTGATGTATGGATTAAGCCAGGCATTAAAGGACACACATGGAATGCCTGCACTTACATGAAATGGCCAGAACAGCTAAGTTCAGAGAGACAGAAAGGAGCCACGGGAAGGGAGACCAGAGAGAGCGTCTATGGAGGCAGAATTCAAGGTGATGAGAGAATTAGAAATAGTGGCCGTGACAATGGCATAGCACAGTGGTGACAAGTGTCACAGATGACACAACCTAAAGTGACAAAAATGGTTCTATAGCATCCACATTTAAAACACCATCACCACACAAGATAGAAATCCCACGGACAACACTACCTGGCTGAAAACGAAAGCCTAATAAAAGAGAATCTTCACAGTGAGGGAGGTGGTTGTGACCTCCGGTGTCTGGCTTTCTGACCTGACCCTGGTCCTCCCAGGGCTGGCACTGAGTCCATGGGCACTGATAGAGAGGAACCTTACTGCTCTTGCATGGTGAGCAGACGACAGGCGCGCGCCCCCGCCCATCCTGCCTTCTTGGCCTGGGCAGCAGATTCCATCTATTTAATAGCTATTTCCTGGCAGCTGTAATTACACGCTCATTAGCAGAGAATTGTTTTGCCATCCTAAGAGTCAGGACTGGTTGCCGATGATTAGTATTTTGTTTTCATTTCTATAAATACACATGCATTTCATATGTCATTGCTACCGAAACTGAAGAAATACAGCAGAGCACAAATTCTCTACAGGAATGAGGAGGACAAGAGTTAGCTGGGGAACAGAGGTGACTTACACACCACAATGGCTTATGGTCCTGCACAGGCACAGGGTATCGAAGGGTTTTCAGAACATCTGTGACACCCAAACTTCACACATGACGAGTATACAGGTGACTGAGAAAAACTCTATTCAAAGGCTCCTTGGGGGGATGAACATGGAAAAGATGTTTACAAACAATTCTTTAAAACTCTACAGTTAATATGTTCCTTAAATTCAAACACAAACCCCAGATGTTCACACACACAGAATTGTGAGAAGAAGCTATAGCTGAAAAGTCCTCACCAGCCATCTCTTTCTCCGGCCTCTCAGCCTGTTCAGCCCACTGGAAGCTGTCTGTGAGGAGCATGACCTTCCATTGTCCCTCACACGCTTAGCCTTTCTGAGACTGACATGCTCACCAGCTCATGAGAGGAGTCTCACTACTTGCTGGATGCCAGGCTCTCTGCTAGGCCTGCTGGGCAGCACCACCTTGGCAAGATGGACAGAGCATCAGTTGGACCCTTGCCTCCCTGAGTCTTAGGAGGTAGGGGGCAGGATCTCAAGCCAAAGAAGCCCGATCCTGCCTCTTCCTGAAGGAGCACCAGTACCTGTGCAATTTGACTCCGGCCACCTCACATACTCCTCTGTGAGAAAACAAACAAAGGAAAGCTGTGGTGGTGTCTCTAGAGGGCCACAGGGAAATCCGGAGGAGAGGATGGCCACATGCCTTAGTCTCTCCCAAGCTCAGCAGAAGGTTCCCTGTCAGGAAGGGGCATCTTTCCTGACCTGCTTTCCATCAGCAGACTGCATGTATCCACTCTCAGCAGTCCTTATTCCAAAACCTGCACTGAGATCTTCTTGAACAAGACTTGGTCCCAAAGTAAGCTTTGGGCTTTTACAGGTAAGACAGCCTATAAAAGTGCAGCAGCAGCAAGCAGACTCTGTGACAGTGTGAGCAGGTGCGTCCCTGCTTTAAGGCTAACTCATCCAGGCAAGGTGATGCAACACACTCTGGGTGCCCAAGACATGCTGGCATAGGTCATTTCTTAAAATGCAGACTCACAAGCTGGTGAAGAAGTTGGCTGTGTAGAGTGAGATTCCAGAGGTCCAGAAAGAAGAGACTTCACAAAGCATGGCTCTCCTTGCCTTGTATACATGTCATAAGGAGACCCTGAGGCTCAAATGTGCATGGGCAGGCAATTAATATGCTGTAGTCCAGGCTATGGGACAGCACAATGAGGAAGATGACCCCCATAACTCCCTACCCCAGGCCTTTTCCCCGCCCTGGGGAAGGGCCCCAGAAGAGTACTCGTAGTCCTCTAGTTTGCCAAAGGAAGGTTAAGTTGGGGTCTCAAGCCCGGTGGCTTCTCTCTCATGTTCTCTCTAGTTAGAGGAAGGCACTGAGGGCAACCACAGCTGATGCATGTCTGGGCACACAGACCACTCTCTGCAGTTACAGTCATGGTGAGTTTGTGTTCTCAAAGGTGAGGAGCTAGTATGTGCAGAAGGACACAGGGAAGGAAGGGGCTGTGGAAGCATGGTGTCTAATCAATAAATGATAATCACACACCAAGTGTGGCCTGCTAGGCAGAGAGAAGGTGAGGGCTAAGTCAGATGGGTCAGCTTCAACAGTTTCCTCTCAGGGAAGGAGGATTGATGTTATTCATCCCCATTTAAGATGGGGGACTCCTTCTCTGGAGGGCAATAGTGTTGCTGGACCACAGGCTGTTAAGTGGTCTTGTAAGCTGATCCAAGGCTGGAGGGACTTGAAACCATATGACACTATTCTTATTTTTCTTATTTAAGAATGCTTTTTTATTCATTTTACATATCAACCATAGATCGCCCTCTCACCCCCTCCAATGCCCCCCCAGTCTTCACCCTCATCTTCTCCTCTCAAAAGGTAAGGTCTTCCATGGGGAGTCAGCAAAGCCTGGTACATTCAGTTGAGGCAGGTTTAGGCCCCTTCCCCCTGCATCAAGTCTGTATAAGGTGTTCCTCCATAGGTAATGGCCTCCAAAAAGCCAGCTCATGCTCCAAGGATAGATCCTGATCCCACTGCCAGGGGGCCCTTAAACAGACCAAGCTACACAACCATGTCCTATGTGCAGAGGGTTGAACCCAATCTTGGGAATATACTCAAGGGATGCTCAATCATACCACAAGGACACTTGTTCAGCTAGGTTCATAGCAGCATTATTCATAATAGCCAGAACCTACAAACAAACTAGATGCCCCTCAATCAAAGAATAAATAAAGAAAATGCGGTACATATACACAATGGAGTATTACTCAGCAGTATAAAACAATGACATCATGAATTTTACAGGCAAATTGATGGGCTTAGAAAATATCCTGAGTGAGGGAATGAAGACTCAGAATGACAAACATGGTATGTATTCACTCCTAAGTGGATACTAGATGTAAAGCAGAGGATAATCAGAATATAACCCACAGCTCCAGAGAAGCTAGCAAAGAGAGACTCATGGATCACCCCGGGAAGGGGAAATAGATGAGATCTCCTGAGTAAACTGAGGCAAGAGGGGGACACTATTATTCTTGAAAATATGCACCAGCCTTAGAAAAATATCACTTGAAGAAACTATCAAGAAATAGCTTGGACCAGCAGTGTCTGGTGAAGCAGGAGATAAACAGTGCTGGACAACAGAAGAGCATGGGAAAAGTGGCCGAGCTGGTGACAGGCAGGCGAGGTTCCCCATCCTGTGGAAACACGGTGACAGCAGAAGTCCTGCCAGAAAAGGCAAGGTGGGAGTGGACACAGCATAGACAGGAAGCCACACCACTCAGCAGAGATGGCCAAGGAACAGCTAAACATGGACCCAACAGGCAAATTTCAAGAGCTTCATTAGACAGTGTGATACAAAAGGAATTAGGTCTGAGGGGTGCGTAGACTGACATCAAACCCAAAGAGACAGCCCCAAAGAGTACTAAGAAACTATGGCATAGTTATATGATAAATCAGGAAGGTTCCAGGTTCTTATTTAAGAGTCAGAGCATCTGAATAATTATGCAGTTCCTGGTGCTTGTTAATAATCCTTTGGGGAAGTTCTGAGAGTGAACCTGGAAAGATTTCTTCCAGAGAACGGTAAAACCAGAAGTTACAAACTCTAACTCTATAAAACATGACATACCCTACCACCTGTGGATTTTCTCATATATATGTATGCGTGCAAAAAGGAGATGGGGTTATCAGCCCTGCAACAGTAAAACATCAGGAGAATGGATGATGGTGCTGGGTGTACCCAGAAATGCCACATAAAGAAGAGCACAAAGGATTCCTGATGCATACATGCTGAGTAATGGTGCCAAGCCACAGAAGGGCACCGAGAATGCTTTTCCTAAAAGCCTGGAAACAGAGAGGGCAGGACATAGGAGTTAAAGACCTTAAATGCAATGGTCAGAATAGTTGTCAGCTCTGGGGAAGGAGCTCTTCAGCAGAAGGCTGCACAGGGGATCATTAACTGCAGGCTAACTCTGACCTCCCAAAGGCAGCAGTGTGTCCACAGGTCTCTCCATTATTCTCTATATTTCTCTACATAACTGTAGTGTTTTACAATAGATTAAAATGAGTGATTGTCAAACTCCAAACTGATAGATTCTAAGGCAATGGTGAGTTGATCCTTCAATATTATTTATTTTGTGTATATAGGTGTGGCTAAGCACATTCCACAGCACGCAGGCAGAGGCCAGAGTAAAACTTGTAGGAATCATCAGGTCTCTACCTCCACCATGTGGGTTCCAGGGATCGAACTCAGATCATCAACTTAGTGTCAAGCATCTTGACCCCGAGCCATCCTGCTGCCCTGATGAACACATTGATTAGTGAGTGTTGGACGCTGAAATTCTACCTCCCTGTGGCAATTTACAGTGAGGACAGAGTGCTTGATTTGGCTTTCTTGAAAAGTTACATCATTTGTGGACATTTATGCCTCAGTATGGGCAGGGATCCATCCTACAACTCTCTACAGATGCCAAGTTCCTTATGAAAAATGGCACAGCCTCCTTTGAATATAAATATAGATACATCCTCCCCATGACTTAGAATAGCTGATAGGTGCAGATGGTTCTACTCTGTGGCTCGAGGGACAGTGGCAAGCTCACAGATGCTCAGCACAGGGACAATTTGTTTATTAACACTTCCCCTACAACTGGTTTCATACGTGGTACAGAACCCATAAGGAGAATTCACTGTTTAAGTCTTAGTTCATGGGAATGTTCGTTTTCATAATGCTATAATTCTGATATACTCTGGAATAGTTAATATGTCTTTAGTGACCTTAATACTAAATACTAAGCGTTTTGAATATTGGAAATCTTAGCAATAGTCCTATAAATATGTGATATTTAGCTGGATGTATATGTCTTAATTTTAACTACTGTCATTTTATTAAATAAATAACATCTAATTACTAATATAAATAATGCTATACAGAAAATTTTTTTTCTGCATGTAGCATTTTTTTCCTTTTTAGATACATTCTCAGAGGTAGAATTATTTGCTAGCCCAAACAGATCATCTTTTGTGGGTCTCTGCACACTGATGGTATATTTAAATACAGAGTTTGCAAGCCTGTTTCTGGACAGGAGAGGACAAAGGTCAAGTTTCCCCTTCTGCCAGAGACATTCAAAATCTAGACTAAATATAACAGCTCTTTTGAAGACACTGGCTTCAAGCAACAGCAGCTGCTGTTCCAGAAAGTTGAAAAACAAAGAAGCGAACTTTCAAATAGCCCAGATTGCTGTCTTGAGAAAACTCCGATGCCATGATACAGGGAAGGCAGAACCTGCCAGGCCCACTAGACGGCCCATGTTGAGAACTGGGGAGCCAAGCAGGGGATTCACCAGACAGAACAGAAGAGAGCTACCTCAAGAAAGAGCTCAGAAGACTGGGAGGCCCTCTTTTAAAATATGACCCGGGGGGGGGGGGAGAGACACCCACAGTCATTGTTGGAGGATATACCTGAGGCTAGGAAAAGAACCATCTAAATAGAAGGAAAAGAAAATGACCGGGCACGTAGAGTATCCCTACTAAGCAGAGATAAAAACGTTTTGGTTGTGTGTGTGTTGTTGGGCCCCCCCCGGGGGGGGGCAGGAGGAACAGGACCAGACGGGACTGGCTCTTATGTTGGTTAAGTCATCATTATCAACTTGATTGGATTTAGAATCACCTAGGAGACATACCTCTAGGAGTGTCTATGAAAGCATTTCCAGAAAGGCTTGAGGAAGAAAGACCAACTCTAACATGGGACAAGGAGAAAGTACCAGCTGAGTACCAATGTTTTCTGCTCTTTACTTCCTGACCCACCCAGACTGAACAAGCAGCCTCATTTTTCAGTGGCCATGTTGTCCCTAACTCTCAAACTGTGAGCCACACTAAATCCTGGCCCCATTTAGTCACTTCCTGTCAGGTATTTAGGTATTTTTCTGGTCCCACCTTAACAATTTAAAATGCAGTTTGCAAAGAACCAAGTTATTTGTAAGTCACTGTGTTCCAGAACAAATTTTACAACTAATGATAAGAATATAAAAAAATTGTCATGCAACAAGGCATAAGTTGTATGCACCATTAGAATTTTTTTTTAGTTACCTAGCATTCAAATAAGCAGGAGACTATGACCCAAACTTAGCTGAAAAACAATTTATTAAAACTGAGAATTATCAGAAAGGAATGTAACAGCATTCTTTGTATTGAGAATGTTAAGTAGGAATCTGATTGTTATCCAAAGCACCCAAACTGAAAGTCCAGATGAGAAACTCAATAAGCAGAACGAAATTTACATGGAGGAGACCAATGGCACATTAGACATGGAAGAAGAAAGCAATGAAACTGAAGACACAGCAATGGAGACCCTGAAAGGGTGAAGAGGGAGGAGGCATCACAAAATATTTGAAGAAATGATGATTGAGTACAAATTTAATAAAAACCTATAAAACAATGGATTTAAGATGTTCAACCAATGGCAAGCAGAAAAGTATGAAAAGCAGCTGGTGCTGCAGGGCGCAGGCCAAAAGGACAAACTGAGAAGCAGAAAAATGGAGGTCAGAATGGGCATGAGGAGTAAAGACACAAGAGAGGAGGCAGAAAAGTGTGCTGAACGCACCCAGAGAACAGCCTTGTGCTGGGTGCTGGCTCACTGGATAAAACACTTGCTGATCAAGCCTCAGGACTGATATTTGAGTCCCTGGAACAATATAAAAGTTGGGCAGGCATGGCAGAGAACTTAATTTCAATACTTCAGAAGTAGAGACAGGGAATCCTGGGGCGGGGCACTGGCTGTCTATGCTACCTGGAACTGGCCAGCTCCGGGTTTACCAGGAGACCTTACCTCAGTAAGTAAAACAGAATCAAGAAAGATGCCCAAGGTGAGCTTTGTGCCAACACAGACAGACAGAAGCACACATCTGCACATGCCAAAGAACAAACTGCCCACCAACCCAGATTCTTAAAATTTTGTTAATACTTATTGTAGTGGGAAAAGGCAATCATGTGTCAGGAGACAATTGTAGGAATGAGGGCTTTACTTCTACCAAGTGGGTCCCAAAGACCAAATGCAGGTCGTCAGGCTTAGTGGCTGTATCACTCCTGGCTGCTGAGCCATCTTGCCAGCCTATCAGCCCTGATTTTTACACCCAGTAAGAATACATTAGAAAAGAAAAAGTGAAATCAGGACTTTTTCAGACATACAGAGTAAAAACTAATTCTTCAGAGGCAGGCTGTACTGAAAGGAAATCCTTTAGGCCTGGGGAAAACAGTGCCAGATGGAGATGTCACAAGAAGGAGTAAAGAACACAGGGAAGGTAATTATGTGGGTCAATACTTAATATTTTAAAAAAATTGGTATTTAAATATTGTTTAAAAATAACTGGCTCCTTAAACATATGAATCACAATGTGTGCAGTCCAAGAATGGCATCAGGCACAGAAGTGGGAAGGGAATAAATGCCTGAGCTTCTTACACTGGACAAGAAGTGGTATAAAATCACTCACTGTCTGTAGTAAGCTAAAGATCTTCTCTAGAAACCCAAATGCAATCAGGAGCAAAGTGTTATAGAGAAAAAGAGATAAAACAGAATCTTCAACATTAATATAACTGACAAAAACAGAAAATGGAGAATGAAGTGTAGATGAGACTCAAACCTCTAAAATGACAGATCTGGTCCAGCTGCTCCATCATTTACAGGAGACCCACAGGTGCCAATTGAAAATTGGATTAAATCTAAAACGCAAGGTCTGGTGTCATTCTTACAAAAGAGGACTTTCATATAAAGGGGCAAAGCTAAAATTAAAAGAATAAAAAATTCCTTCCTAAGGCTTAAAAAATTATTTATTTACTTATTTATCTGTTTGCTTATTGTGGAGGTGGGTTACCATGGCACACATGGAAGGCACAGGATAATTTGTAGGAGATGCTTCTCTTCTTCTGCCAGGTGGTTCCAGGTGAACTAATGTTGTCAGGCTGGGTGGCAAGAGCCATCACCTGCTGAGGCATCTCACCAACTCTAGGAACCCAAACATGAACACACACACACACACACACACACACACACACAAATAAATAAATAAAACCCAAACACCAAAAGAAAAATTAAAACCACTCACACACATTAGAACTAAAAGAGAGATAGAAAATCTTCCAAATATCAATACTTTGCCCATAGTAATTATGGATCACATGGACAGAAACTTAGACAGCAGTTGCAGGTATCCATCACCCTGACTAAATGACATTTAGACTTTCATATAATAGAACATGCACTCTGTTCAAATACTCAAAAGCAGATCAGCTCCTAACCCATAGGAAATACTTGCAAAAAATTCAAAGGATTGTCAGAAGAAGCATCTAGTCCTGCCTAGTCCCAAAGTCCAGTCCCATAATTCCAAATAATTGACAAAGTCTTATATTAATTACAAGCTGTTTGGTCTATGGCTCAGGCTCATTACTTGCAAGCTCTTATACTTTAACTTAACCCATATTTCTGTTTATGCTCAGACATATGACTTGGTAGCTTTTTGCTCAGTGCAACACTCTCATCTCACTTCCTCTGTCTCCCTGTCATTTCTTCTCTATTCTTCCACTTCCCAGAATTCTCCTAGTCTGATTGCTCCGCCTCTACTCCCTGTCTAGTTACTTGACCAATCAGTGTTTTATTAAACTAATATTTAAAGTGACAAATATTGACAGTGTACAAGAGCCTAGTCCCACAGCAAAGGATGAGCACAGGAAGTATAGAGACTGGATTGTCCCTGCAGTGTAGGCTGAGATACACAAAATAAAGGAATCAAATCAATGGCCAAAGCTGTCTCTAAGAAACTAGGGAGGGGCTGGAGAGATGGAGCAGTGATTTAAGAGCGCTAGCTGCTCTTCCAGAGGACCCATGTTTGATTCCCAGCACCCACACAGCAGCTCACAACCATCTCTAACTCCAGCTCCAATGAATGTTATAATTTCTTCTGGGGCATGGTATGCATATGGGTGAAAACACACAAACAGATACATCCATAAAAATACAAAATGAAAGTAAGTTTTAGAAAATCTAGGAAAAGAAAAGCACATTGCGTCTAGGGCAGTGGTCTTCAACCTATTGGTTGTCATCCCTTTGGGGGCCAATGACCCTTTCACAGGGGTCGCATATCAGATATCCTGCATATCAGATACTTACATTATGATTCATAACAGTGGCAAAATTACAGTTATGAAGTTGCAATGAAAATAACTTTATGGTTGTGGGGGGTCATTACAACATGAAGAACTGTGTTAAAGTATTGCAGCATTAGGCAAGTTAAGGACCACCGGTCTAAACAGAAAAACAGTGATAAAAATGGAAAATGATGAAGAAAATCTTGTTATTTGACTAAGTCAAGCGAATAATAAAGCTCTCCAGTCATACCCAGGGAAAGAGTTGAGATGTGAAGTGGGATCCTAGGAAAGGACGCACAACACAGCACATGGATCAGGCTAAGGCAGCAGAAAATGGCCACTCTGTGCCTACACACTGAACACCTCAGACAAAAATCCACGAATTCCTCAGAAAGATGTAAATGAATAAAGCCTAAGTAGACTATTGGATAGGCCAATATTCATTAAAGAAACAAAACATCTAGCTAAGTGTTTTCTAGGCAATGAACACCAAGTCTAGCAGACTCTGTACTGGTGGGTTTCATCAGATGTTTAAAGATGAAAAATATCCATTCTACACAAAGTCTCCTAGGTCATTAAGAGGGAAATAATATAGCTTCCTAGTTACTGAACAAGGTAAGATAGAAACCAAGAATAGGTGTTAGATGAAGAAGAAAGCACAAACTTCCTCTCCTGAACACAGGAGCGTCCAATGAGCTGAAGGGAAGGGGGTGGGGACAAGCCATGCCCAGGGGCAGCCATCCCTTCCTTAAGCAGCTAGTCAGACATTTTGTCATAGCAACGAGAGGAGAAAGTAACGCAAGCTCTCAAACTCAGCAAGAATAATAAGACAAAAAACTAAACAAACAAAACAACAAATCCTGAAAGAAACACACAGTTCATTTTGAAAGTGGCAAAGTACATAAATATTTCACTCAAAGGAGTCAGAGGGATGGCAAATAAAGGCACAAAGGCATGGCCCACACTTGTGTGTCATCAGGTGAATGTAAACTAAAACCCAAGGATGCTTCCCTGCTAGCCTAGAAGAATGGTTAAAATCAACCAGCCACCTTACCTAGCAGAAGAATGTTACAGAGAGGTCATTGTGGAATCAGTATCACAACTATTGTGGAGATAAACAACAAAGGCATAGGAATGGTGAGATAGCACCACAGGTACAGGCATCAGCTATGCAGGCCTGGGGACCAGAGTTCAGTGCCCAGAACCTATGTGAATGGTAGGGGAGAACCACATCCACGAAGCTGCTCTAACCTCTGTGTGAAAGACATGATATGTGTCCATTCGCCTATACACCAGAGCCTGAGATAATACATATAAATAAAAAATAAAAATTTAAAATAATATGGTCCTAATTCATGATTCCCCCTTTTCCTGTTGGAGATTTCCCATAGAGAAATTTGTGTCCACACGATACTTGTACACAAATGCTTACAATAGCTTTATTCATAATAACACAAAACTGGAAACATAAAAATTGCCCCAGCATGAATGGACTAACTATGGCATGTCTACACTATGGAGTGCTGCTCTTCTGTCCCTCAGCTTTATGGTACTGCAGCAAAACATTTGAGAACGCCAGCTCAACAGAAAGATGTCTGGCTCATGGAGTCAGTGCCTTGCTACTGTGGGCCTGTGTCACGGAAGTCCTGTTCACCTATGGAGACAGAAAGGGGCTGAGATTCCAATATTCCTTGTGGGGCACAAATCCCAGAACTTCCTTCTCCTTGGCCCTGCTTCCTAAGGTTTGCACCATTCCTTACTGTACCGCAGGCTTTGGTCCTGAGTTTGACACATTGGCCTTTGGGAGGAAACTCCAGATGCAATTCAGTAACAGCAGCAGCAAAAATCAAATGACTAATAACACACAATAGTAATAAATTGTTTTTAAAGGGTTTTTTTTAAAAAAAAGAAAAGTCAGACAGTAAAATATATCCAACAGATTGATTCAAGGATTCTATGAATACAAGAATACAAGCTAACCTGTGGTGACAGAGATTTTATGGTGCCTAGGGAAGGAATGGGTGATACTAAGGATTAGCATGATCATGTGGGCACATCAGGAAATGTTTAGGGGTGAGAGGTATCTTCCCTAATCTTAATTGTAGTGATGGTTTCCCCTGTCTCTGCTCATGCCATTAACAGGTAAGTTTGCAGATAATTACCTCCAATACCTCAAAACATCAAGTTACATTTAATAAAAGAAATACGCCACAAACCACCCACCATTACACATATCTCCTCCCCAGAGAATCAGTTCAAGGGGTTTTCCCAGAGGAAGAAGAGTGACTGAGAAATGGATTTAAGTTGGTGCTTGCTGAGTATGTGAACAAACTTGTTTTGTTTTAAACTTTCACCAAAGCAAATCATACTCCTTGCCCTTAATTCTCTCCCTGTCCCAGGCCTAGCTTAGACTACTGGCTTCAGGAAGGCACCAGCCACACACTTCACCTCCTTCTAGCACCAATGGTGGCTGGGGTAAAGCCATAGAATGTCACCAGTTCCCCCCAGCTCTGCTACTCAGATTCCTGAATTTCCCCGAGGATCCCCCTTCCTTTGCTCTTCTGTTCCTTCCCTCAGCATTTGAGAAAATAAACATCTAAAGTCCTTACACTTGGTTCAGATGAGATGCTTTAGATTGGTGATGAATGTACTTCTCCCAAAGAGAAAGGAAGCCCTTTCCCAATTTTACATGGAAATTCTCTCAGTCATAGGTGTTTGATTTGAAATAATGGCCTTTAAGTCTCAAGTGTGGGGAAGAGGTGAGCTTCAGGCTTTCTAGCCTCTTAAAGCTTTAGATGTTGCCTATAAACAGCCCAGTCTGGAAACTGTCCATCTCTTCTCACCCAGGCCCTATCCTGTGTCTCCATGGGGATGTCATTCCCCTCTGTGTTGCCACACAGCATGGGCTTCAACTACCAACCTGCTCCTGTACGTAGGAGAACAGGGGAAGCTTTTCCATTACTCTGTTACGGCTTTTCCATTACGGCTCTTTTACCCAGTGTCAGCATCACATAAGAAATATCGACATTACAGCCACTTCTCCTTCTGGATTCTACACCAATTCCCCCAGCTGCATCAGAGGCCCAGTGAAAAGCAGGAAGCACATTCCAGATCACATGTTCTGTTTCAATATGTTGGGTCCACTTATAGTACCTGGTAAGTATTATATCAAAATACATAGTGCGAACACTGATACACAAGCAAAACACTCCATTCACCTAAATGGACGTGTGATCCCAAAGTCCAATTTCAAATCAACCATCTTGTCTCATCTTATAGAAGTACTTGAATTATCCATTAAGGCCATTCCACCTTGCCACTAGAGTATCCTTCCTGGGACTAGTTGCATAAAGAATGAACTTTCCAGATCATCTCAAGAATGCCATTGTCTGGGGAGAGAACAATAGTCCAACATCTGCAAAACCATTATGCTCCCGAGATGCCCTGCCTCCGAGAGCTTCAAAGGAGGTGGCTGGTCTCCACAACTGTGTTCAAAGCTGCTATGAGATGGCCTAGGTCAGTCTTACACATGAAATATCAAAATTTTGAGGTACGGAACCACTGTAATGGACCAGAAAACTGAGAGTAAACCCAGACATGAAGTGACAATAGTCAAAATGCATGGAGCTCCTGGGTGACAGGTGCCTCCCCGTGTAGGAAGCTGCTCCTGACAGAGTAACGCTGAGGGCCGGCTCGGCGGAAACATCTCAGTGAGCTGCAGTCTAAGGCTCCTTTTATAGCTCGTTCCCACACTTACCTCCTCTCCCCCAATGAGGAAAGTACTCAGATTCAGAAGAATTTCCACACATTGTGTCTAAAAGATAGTTCTAGGTTCCTTAGGGCAGATCCTTGCCCTGCTGCTCATAGGAGGCTACCTCTCACCCAGCCTTCCCTATGTCAGTCGGTATATTCACTATCTTTACTCAGGTGCTTGCAAAAATGACATGTAAGATTGGTACCCATTTCCATAAGTCAAAGAAATAAGATTTCAACAATTCCTGCTCATGAAGGACTTAGAAGAGACAGCTGGGTACCTCCTGCACTCTGCCTGTGTTGACTAAACTGTGCAGAACTGTGCTTCCGGAGGTCGTAAGACAGAGCTTGATCCAGGAGGAGAAGGCATTTGGCCAGCACAGGTCAGAAACATGTATGTACAAACAGGAATGAAGACAGAATTTCCAAAAGGTGAAAATCCTCCTTCGAAGGGGGGACTGTTTGTGAGGAGGAAGAACAGAAATAGGGGGTAATGGGGAGCTAATGAGGTATTAAATATAGGCAAAGTGTGAAAAAGCTACAGGTATGAAGAGTAATTAAACATAGTTCCTGATAACCATCTTTGAGCTAATGTGGTTTTGCAGTTATAGGCGGCTGAAGATCAGGAAAGCACATTTGCAATGGACCTTCAGCTCTAGGCCCCTCCCTTCCATTGGTAGATTGCCATCTCTGAGAGAGGCCTTCATTGTCCACCATACAGAAAACAGCTTTGCCCATCTCCCCCACCCTCCAGCCCGTACCCTGCTTTCATGGCAGTCACACTACAGGTCGTTGTCCTTTATGACCTTTATCGGCTCCTTGTCTGTCACCTCTGGCCAGAATGGAAAGTTCCATGAGCAAGAGTATGCCGGTCCTACTTGTTACTGAATGCCCAAGTCCTGGTCCACTGGACACAAAATAAATTTTTGTGATCAAAAGTTAAAACCTGAGGGGTTGGGGAAGCAGAGGGAGGCTCATGAAGAGGGGCAGACACAGGATGAGCATATATAAACTAAGAGCTGAGGCCTGAAGTCAGCACACTAATGTCATCAGCTACTGACTACGATGCTGTAAGCTATGAGCACCATCCCAGAGTCCTCACCAACCACCAGGTGACAAACTGGAAGCCAAGTCTCAGAAATGAGGAAGCCGTGTTGGAAGTTTAATGTGCCCAAGATTTTAATCTAAGAAATCCAAATTCCTAAAGCAAGCTGTCATGTGTTCACATTTTAAAAGGCAGAAGCACTTTTGAAACCGCTCTGTTTAAAAGTATTTAGATGGCGAGAAGCCATTGGTCTGCTCAGGCGAAATGCTAGGAAGATAGTGAGGAGGCGGCGGACCTGAGAGGCTCCGGGAGGAAGGGAGCCCGGCTCCTGGCTGCCAAGCCCCAGCTTGCCCATGCACACTCACCTGCCTTTCAGGTTTCCTCCAAAACACACTTGCTGCTCGCTCTGCCACCCTTCTTGGTTCTTTCCAGCTTTTTTCCAGCCTGTGACCACCTTTGCAGCTCACCGAAACTCTTGCCAAGACCAGAGGCACTAGGAGCTGGTAGCCATGCATCTGCAACTACTGGACTGACCAGTGAGTCAGGGGCCAGGCACCTCACACCGAGAGCCACCTAGAGACGCAGACTGATTCATCAGGTCCAGGGAATGCCTGCGCTTTGGCCCCAATCATAAAGCGTTACCCACAGGCCAGAGGCAATTAACCGGGACACAAACAAGAAGTAAAAAGGAAAGTCGAGCAAGTAGCATCTGGGCCCCCTTATTAACAGCCCTGTGAGCCGAAGGAAGGAGGCTAAGCCGGGCAGCCTCAGCTGTCCCGGCTTCTAGCAAGGCCTCTTCACCAGCATCCTTAAGGTGTGCTCAGCAGCCCCACCTGCACCTGCTCCCTAGGTAGAGACAAGGCTGAACAGCCCAAGAATCTCACTCTTGTATGCCATGTTTAACGAACACCTACTGTGTGCCAGAAGCCTATAAAGGACCAGAAAGCCATTTTATGTGTTGTGTTTGAGACTTAACTTGCTGCAGTAATGTTCCATTTCCCTCTCCACCCAACTCAAAGGACAATTAATGGAGGTTTTAGACACACCATCTCCAGCTTCTATCACAGGAGAGCAGTGCAAAGCAGGATCTTTTCCCACAAACACTTTTAAGATGTGGAGTTATTTCAAATGCTGGTTCAAAAACTACAGTGGCTAAGTTTGAGGGACAATAAGTCTTCTCGTCGTCACATTTTGTGTTATGTCCTGGGACTCACTTTGAGCCAATATGCTCCCTTCTTCAACCCCAACAGTTTCCTGCAAACCTCTGGCCAGCAGGCTTCAAAACCATTGTAGCATCTGAAAATTTTAATTTTCCTTATAGACCCCTCCTTGCTGGTTTCCACTTCAGCATCAGTAAGGAAGGGTTTCTCTTCCCCACATCCTGCCAGCATTTGATGTCTTTTGTGGTCATTATGACAGCCACTGTGACTGAGTGACATTATGACAGCCACTGTGACTGAGTGACATTATGACAGCCACTGTGACTGAGTGACATTATGACAGCCACTGTGACTGAGTGACATTATGACAGCCACTGTGACTGAGTGACATTATGACAGCCATTGTGACTGAGTGACATTATGACAGCCACTGTGACTGAGTGACATTATGACAGCCATTGTGACTGGTGTGAGATGGAATCTCAATGCGCTTTTAATTTGCCTAATGGCTAAGAAGGTTTGTTAGGCACTTTAAATATTTAAACTAAAAATGGAAGTGCTTTATGAGCTAGCTATACTAACTTTATTTACTCTATTCCCTTGGGACAGGGTCTCACTGTGCAGTCTTGGCTGGCCTGGAACTCACAGAGATCTATCTACCTCTGGCTCCCAAGGACTGGGACAAAAGGTGTGCAGCCACCACGCTCAATGGCAAGACACAGGCCTTTAAATCCTGCCACAGAGGCACCTGTACAGCCATGTTCATTGCTGCGATATCCACAGCTGACACGTCCATCAACCAATAAACAGATACTAAAAGCAAGGTATTTCAACCCAACAGAACGTTATTCTGGGAAATAAATTAAGGTAACAGGCACAGAGTGATACGGCATGTCTTCTCTCAGATGCAGATCCTAGCTTCTAGTTGTTATTTTTGTGTACAGGAGTACAGGTAAATGCCAGGAATCAGGAAAGAGATCATGAGACTTAAGAAAGAGAATAGAGAGCATGAAAGAACATATGAGACATGAAAGATGCAAAGGAGAAGTCTGCGGGATGGGGTGACCAACCAGAGAGGCCAGGGAGCTGGGGGAGGGAGAAGCAGCACCCAAAGTAATGCCCTGAAGAAACCTGCTCTCTGCCCCTCCCTCCATCCTCCTCCCCCACATCTAACCTAAAATGTGCTTTTTGGTTCATTCTAAGTAGATTAAACTTTTTTCTTGGCTATAGGATCCAGTCAGGTTTGAAGGAAAACACCATGCAATTTAATTTTTTGGTCACAGAGTTCTCCACCAGTGAGCTACTCTAAGAAAGAAGTATGTTATTTAGGATTTCCTGGACCAACAGGCAGGGCATGTGTAGTACATATTTACTTGATATGAAGTATGTGTAATATATGTGTATAAATTAAGGAATTGGCTCATGCAGTTATGAAGGTTTGCATGTCTTCCATCTGAAGGGTGAGCCAATTTGCTGGTGACCCTGGAAAGAGCTGATATAGAAATTCAGGGCCAAAGACTTTTGTGCCAGAGACTCAGAAAAGCATATAGCCTACTTTAACTAAGGGCTGTTCATTGCAAAACCACTTCTCGCCCTGGAGAAATCAGCCTTGTGTTGGCCCCAGCCTCACTGATTTGAGAAGGCAATGTACTCACTCACTGACAGTCCACCCTATGAGTTACTCTCATCAAGCCAACAACTTCACAGCAACATTCTGTAGATACTGGTCCAAGCCAAATTAACCATCATGTGACACACACACACTCCCTCTTACGTTTGAGCTTCTACATATGCTAAATGTGTTTTAAATATAAAGTCACCAGAGGCTTTGTCTTGTTATACTGGTACCCCCTTATAATTCAGAAAGTTTATGAAACTAGCTGAAAGTTTACAGCTTCATCCCTTTTACAAAGGAAAACTCACAAACCTCAAGCTTAGGAATTTGTGGTCCATGGTCTGGAGAGATGGCTCAGTGAAGTGTCTGCATAAGCCTGGTGATGACCTGATTTCAGATCCCCAGCATCCATGTGAAGGTTGGGGATGGAAGCATGGGTCTGCACTAATCACTGAGGGTGTAGACACAGGCAGGTCCCAGGGGCTCATGGGCCAGCTAGAGTGGCCAAAGCAGGAAGCTGCAGGTTTATTGAAACCCAGGTGTCAAAAACAGAGGTAGAGAGTGACAGAGGATGACATCCAAAGCTGACTCTGGGGTCTCCATATGTGCACACATGGATGAGCAAACCCACACATACATGCATGCACACAATCTGTGGCTGAAATATACCACTCTTTTTTCTTGGAGGATGCAAATGTCTAACTTTTGAAAGTAGAAAAAAATAAAACAAAGCTTTTTTCCAACAGGACTCCTTTTCAGCAAGTTGATTTGGAAGCAGCAAAAAAAAAAAAAAGGATTATATATAACATATACTATATATGTAGATGTATACTATAATATATACACATAAATAACATGAATTATATATTACATAGTATATCCTGCTATATAATATGTGTGTCCTCAGAAAGTAAAAAGATTACAATCCATAAAATCTGAAACAGATACTCAATGAAATAGCTTCCCATTTTATTGTATTTTTAGAAACCAATAGTATTCAAGGACTATCATTTTCTTGAAAATTACTAGATATAATGCTAATTTCTTCATTCCTTACAGTGAGAATCTAAGTGTGCCAATGAGAGACACATTACTGCCTCTCCCTGGCATCTGGGAAAAATGAAGGACACTGAACCACTGAAACCCTGGGAATTTTACTTCCTATCTGGCTCCAGTTCAGACCCAGGCCATTTCCACAGGACATGTCTCTGTGAAAGACAAGGACAATATTCACTACAAAGAGCTATGGGAAACCCATTAGCACCACCCTCATTATAAATAGCCCTACCACGGCATGCTGGCCCTTTAATTCCAGTATTACCCAATGGAATCCAAATTCCCATCTGCAAATAAGCTTTGATGTGGGGACCGGACTAGCAAGGGTGAATGCTTACAGGGAGCCTTCAGAGGCTGGCACAGCCCTCCTACCTCTCCCTTAGGACAAGACAAGAGCAGAGGGTTCTTCCCTGGAGTGGAGTATCATCATCACGAGATCCTGATGTACTTAAAAGAAAGGGTATTAATTTCTCAGAATTTCTAAGACAGGTAACCTAGAGATTTAGTTGAGTTCAATTCCAATCTTGCCCCCCACAAAATGGTTGTAGAATTGGGTTCCAACTCTTCAGACAGATAGACTTTAAAAGGCTTTAGGAAACCATAGGCCCATAATTCCAACTTTGGAACAACTTCCCATAATCCTGGTGTCCTACAGACATGGCCCACATTTGACTGACCACTCGATCACTTCCCATGTCATTTGGAGTAAAAAAATACACACATTTATATTTTCTTCCTGATTTTTGTCACAAAAATTTGAAGTTCCATCAAAAATACCTAGCAATGAATCTTCACGAGCAGAAACGGAACAAGAGTGAGACCTAAGGTACTTCCCTGTTGCTCAGAAGTCGGCGTGTAGAGGAAAGCAGAGACCCACTGGGCACAAATGAGAGAGGTGCTCTCTGAGGCCTGGAACAGGGATATCAGGTGGGGCAGCTTTGGGGGTGACTCCTACAGCACCTTCATTGAAATGTGCTTGCTTTCCCAGCTCCCCTTCTTCCTCCTGTACCCCTCCACCCACTGTTCCCTGCACCTGCTTCAGTCATTGGCGCCACTGAGGAAGGTGAATCCACTGATACACGAACAGGCTGAGAACAGCAGAGTCCAATGACCTCTCATGGATCACCTTCTCTCCATCAGCAAATCCCACACAAGCTGAGCTCTGAGGTTCATTTCATACCCCAAACCTCTTCTCCCCAGGAACATCTCCAAACCACCTATGAAAACTCCAAGTCCTGTAGCCACAAGGATGCCCAATGTTGAAGCACCAGTGTTTGTCTATGAGGCATTTATTCTACAAACTAGCCTACGATCTCTGCACATTTCAGAAAATGTTAAAGGCAGTGGCTATAGACAATCTGACTCCTGGCTAGTAAGCGCCATGGGAAGCATCCTGGGAACGGCCCTACAAACCTGCCTAATGCTCCTGCCCATGCCACCCCACGCCCACAGTCCTGACGTGTGTCATCAAGGAATCCTGCTTTGATCTGCAGGAAAGCACATTTGCTGGAACAACATAATGAAAGGGGTTATGATTTAAACGCAGGCAACCTGAAGCTGGAGGTGGCCGGGAACCCACTGGATCCTCGGGGCCTCTCCCAGATGTCCGAGGCTTCTCTTCTGTGGCCACATCAGAGCCAGGCCTCTCCCAGGCCTCACCCACTATGATCCAACACTGCTTTCCATTCTGAGAGACTTCCCTAAAACCCACCACCGTCAGATCCTCAGAGCTTATTAATTCCCCTAAAAAACGTATTCTACAAAGCAAGCCACCCCACTCAGTTTCAGTTCTTAAAGTGGCTCAGATAGGAAAATGGGCTGTTCTAATATTTTGCTTATGTCTGACTACCTGATATCAGTTTCTTTCATGTTGACCTAACTAACTATCATCTCTGGTGCCCACCATGGAAAAGTCTCCTGGAGTCCCCACTTCAGCCACTACAATTACCCCACAATTCCAGCACCTCAACAAGTATCATCAGTCTCCACTCACCACTCCAGGCCCACATGACTCAGAGATAAGCCACTCCTGTTTCCCTTCTGAACAGTGACAGGGACTCCATTACATGGAGTTAGGGTCACTGGTATCAGTCTGGGTACTGCCTACCCACTAGCGCTGGCTTTAACCTCAGAACCTTTCTATAGAATCATTGTGTCATCAATATCTGTGAACTGTTCAAGTACAGTCTGTCAAGCCCTGCCTCAGTTTCCTTAGCTGCTCATCCCAGTCTGGATCCCACTCATCTGACTATAAAGCAGGGAGCAGTGCTGTGAGCATAGAGCTCACTAGAAGCTGGCATATATGCCTGCATTTGACCCGACAGGTGTTTGATGCACTTCACACTAATTGTGGAGAGGTGAGGAGGCTGATGGTTTTGTGGAAGCTTGGTGGTGTTAAGTATCTACTGATCATAGAAACACAGTGGCAAAGCAGTATGGGGAACTGGAGCTGGAGGGATGGCTCATCTGTTAAGGGTACTTTTCTAGAGGCCCAGGGTTTGATTCCCAGTATTCACATGGCAGTTCACAATTGTCTATAACTCTAATTCCCGGGGATCTGATACCATCTTCTGGCATTCACAGGTGTTAGGCATCTAAGTGGTGCACAGACATAAATACAGACAACACACACACACACATAAAACAAACATAAATGAATAAATAAACTAAAAACAGTGCACTGAGGGTTTGCATATTCTCACCCACCCCACAAGGGTTCATCTTACAAAGCTGCTGTAAAATGTCAGACTAACAATTTAACACTGGTACAATATACAATGCCTGCACCATAGTATATAGAAAGTCGCCAGTGGCTGAGAACACACATCATTCTTACAGACGACCAGAGTTGGGTTTCTAGCATCCATACAGAGGGGCTCACTACCACCTGTAACTCAAGCTCAGTGAAATTGTGCACCCTCTCCTGGACTCTACAGGCACCTGCACCCATGCACAAACGCACACTCAGGCACATGTATATGAACATAATTAAAAATGTTTTAACCAGGTATAGATGTGAATGCTTTTAATTTCAATACTTGGAAAGCAAGAACAAGTGAATCTCTGAGCTTGAGGTCACTCTTATATAACAAATTCCAGGCTAGTAAAAGCTGCATAACAGGACCTTGTCTCAAAAAGCAAATAAGTAAACAAAACTAAAATATGGAGAATCACTCCATCACACAAAACCCACCTCATGTCACCCCCATCCACCACCTGTCTCTCTAACCCCTGGTTTTCATCTGCACATTACTGTCATTCCAAGTACATTGCACAAATGATCTCCTACAATAGATGACCTCTAGGAATTGACCCTTTACACCCACAAAGCATGCGAGAGCCATCTAAGCTATGTATGCCAACAGTTCACTCCTTTATACTGATGATTGGTATTGTACAGATGGATGTGCTACCATCTGCTCAACCACTCACCGGCTAAGGGACAAAAGGCCTGCTTTACAGTAGTTATCACATTTAATAAGTTATTCAATGTATTGATTTTGTTACTCCTATAGGAATAGCCTCTGTTTCCTTTCTGCTATTAGTAATCTCTGTATAAATCCTACCAGGCTTTAACCGCTGATTTGGGACAGGCAAATTCCCATTTTGCTGATTTTCCTTTTACCATTGTTTTCATTGCCAATGAGCCTGCTCTCAGCTTGGTGTCTCCTTCTGTTTATTTTAGACTCACCTGGTTCATCTTCCTCCAGTTCCTGGAGCAGGTAGCTGAGCTATTCATTCCAAAATTTTCCTATTGCCAAAACCAGCCTTGACTTCACCGTATGCTATGAGCTTTCATGGCGTATTTTTCTTATATGCCTTTTCTCTGTGTATTTTTAAACAATTTCTTGAGGATGTCTTTGACCTATGAATCATATAGGAAGATACTGCTTATTTTCCAAATGAGTTGAGAGGTTTTCCTGCCTTCTTCCAGATACTGATGACTAGTTCAGTCTAGTTCATCATGGTTAGAGATCACATACATACTCTGGATAGTTTCAGGTTGGGGGGGGTTGTTTGTTTCTGAAGTCATTTCCCATGTAGCCCAACCTGGCTTGGAACTCACTGTTGTCCAGGTTGGCCCCAAACTCGTGATCCTGCTGCCATATAGGCAAGTACCATGTGGTATTCGTTCTCCTAAGTTTAATAAGGTCTGTACTGGTCTGTACTCAGAGTGTCTCAGCATAGTTTATGAGCCTTTGAAAAGAATATGTGTTCTGAATCCTTACATACTGCTACCATAAATGCAAATTAATGCAGTCCCAAGGGAAGTGAATGCAACAGAAACAAAACAAAAAGCCCTGGCAACACAACTGCTAGATGGTCTAGCTCGCCACTCCTAAGACTATCCATCCCTCAGGGACCTAATTGTGTACAACTCATCTGTGTCTTCACATTCACGACAAAGTAGCCCAACAGTTGAGATACAGGTTCCACCTACATGCATTCAACAGACGGATGGATAAAGCAACTATGGTTGTATACATACAGTGGAGTTTCTTCTGCCATAAGAGAGAAGAAAAATAAGTCATTTGCAGGAAAATGGGTAAAATCATCAAGCTGAGTGAAAGAAGCCAGTGTCAGTGAGACAAATATCTCATTGTCTCTCATGTATGAAGGTTTGAGGAGTGTGTGTGTGGGAGCAGAGGGAAGATAATCTGGAGTAAGAAAAAGGTATGGGGGGAGGGAGAAAAGGTGGGCAATTGAAGAATGAATAAGGACAAAGCACAATATACATGACTGAGAATGCTCTAACGAAGCCCACTGTTTCATATGCTAGCCAGAAGAGCCATAATAAAGAAGAGATAGAATAAAGTAGCATGCATTCTGCTGTCACTGGGTGGCGTGTTCTATAAGTGTGTGGGCTTCTGGGTAAGGATGCCAGTCACTTAAGTGGCCCTTTTCCCCTAGCTGACCTGTCAGTTGTGAAGAGTGGGATATTGAAGTCAACAGACATAACCACCAACCTCTCTGCTTCTCTCTTGGTTCTAGAAGTTTCTGCCCCCACATGTCTGGTGGTTCTGTTGTTTGATACATGTATGTTTACAATTGTTACAGTTTCTATGTGGTCTATTTCATCACTGTACAGTGTTGCCTGCCACCTTATTTCAACTGCTCAACAGATAGTAAATGTTCTAAGGGTCCATTGGTCTCCTCCATTGCTATCTTAGCCAGAACACAAAGATCACCTCATTGTCACAAGGTACAGGCAAAGTCCAGGTTCCTTATGTGGTTTCTACTAACTCCTGGGTAAACTGCGGGGGTGGGAGGGCATCATATGTAGAGTCAGGGATGAGATCTCATTAGAGATTGTGAGGTTCAAAGTGGGTCTCCAAAATGGCAGTGCTCATGACAATGTCCTAAACAGAAGCCTAAACCCAGCATTCCTCAGGAAACTTGCTTCTGATTACCTGGGCAACAGGACTCATAGGCAAGCTTTCTCTTTAGCAGGGCAGCCACCATTCCCCTGATCTTCCCAGCTACCTAAGGCAAGGGCATTTGGTTCCAGATTTATCCTAATAGCCTGCCTCTGCTCCAAGTGCCCCCACACTCTGCTGATTATTCTATAAAATCTGCTTGCCTTCCTGCCTGGCAGCTTGCTCGTTCACCTAATCAACATTTCTTTCCACACATGGAGTGGTGCAGTTTTGTGGTTTCAGTGGGTCCCCTCTCACACTGGCCAGCATAAAAACCATTAAGAGGTCGTCAAATGCGGCAACAGAAAGACCCGGAGCAACAGTGACAAGTGTAGATGTCAAAAAGCCTGGGAAACTTGGGGTCCTTGCTCAATAGAAAACAGGAATAAGGGGGAGATTCCGACAATGTCACAGAAAATGAAAGTGTAACGTAGGGAGCAGGGGATTCTCTCTGGAGTAAAGACAGGAGACTCTGGAAGGGGCTGTATCCTAGACATTCTACCTGAAACCCTAACCATGCAGTAGCCAGGCAGTAAGAGTGGAAGCCATGGATGTGAACCACAAGAAAAGTGAGGGGTCTCACCTAGAGGACACCACAGCTACCTCAGGTTGACTCAGATTGGGCCATTTCCTTCAAGCTCCGCTCTGGAGCTTCAAGTGTGCCTTTTCCCACTTTGGTTTTCCTTTCCTTTTTATTGTTATTTCTAGAAAAGGTCCCACTTGAAAAATCATGGTGTTTCAGCTGAACTAAGGAGAAAAGCGAATATTTATTGGGCATTTGTACTGAGGCCAAGATTTCCAGCACAGTGTGTCCCAACTGCCTTGTTTCTAAGGTGCAGGACCTGTGGGTCACCCCTTAGGCAGTGCTATAAAGTGACAGAGCAGGTGGGCCCTTCCTTCAGCCTTCCTTTCAGGGGCTGAGGAGGACAATGCTCAGGCTCTTAGGCCTCCAACAGGAGCCTTCTGGCCTCAGGGCAGCTTATGACAAAGGCAGGCTAGCGACAGGAAGCCCGAAGCTGGAAACAGGACACAGTGCGTGGGACCCACAAATACCGCCCCCCACAACTGTGGTTACCAAGACATTATGGGTCATGACTATTTCTATTAATTTTGCCCATGACAAGCAATCACCAAGACTTTCTTCCGAGCACACAAACACGCCTAGCCACAATCTAAAGTCAGCTTGCCACACAATTCATATAGAAGGGTGGTTCCACTTAGATGTAGCCATGTTTGCACAGGACCAATACTGTAAGAGTGACAAAGGAACTCTCCTAGCCAATTACATATAAACTGGGAGTTGGCCAAGCAGAGTCCAGGTGCCAAATCTGGCTTACCACCCTCCTCTGCAAACCCCGAGCAATTTCCACAGATGAAGCTCTGCAGTCAAGTTGAAGACAGGAAATAATTAATTCCCAATAAGTAAAATGTTAATGTCTCCAGCTCAGATGCATTCATGGCATGACTAGACTTGAGTTACAATAATACAGTACTCAGATACCACTTTGATATTTTGAATTTGGCCAATAAAGACATTTGAGTGTATTTTTCTCTTTCATTCTAGATGTCTAATTTCAGATTTGCCTCTTGGAATATGATGGCTGAAATGTTTATCTCCTGGTTGGTCACAGGCAAAGTCTGCCACCTTTGGCATAAATATAAATAAAAAGGAAGTATCTGAAGTATTAGATTTGCTAAAACCATCTTTCAAATAAAATATGATGATTTTAAATAACGAGTTATTAAAGTCCAGTGAGATGGCATTCAGTTCCTCTTATGGTAACTTTCTAACTTAAAAATTACAAGCAGATTCATGTAATTAACTCATTTAATTAATTCACTAATTCATCTAAATTATGCTATAACTCAGACTTCTCATTGTTGAGCACACACACACAGTGTTCCCATGTTCAGATAAATAAGATGACATTGAACTGGCCAGCATTTTATTGATGATGGTCTTTAACAGTCGGCTGAGGACATGGGGGGAAGCAGGAGAGGGGCCAGACTCAGCTCCCACTGTAGACCCTAACAGTGAGCTCTGGGTTGACAGCCTCATTTAGAAGTCCCACCATGACATTAGTTTAAGTGGAGTCCCTACTGCTCTGTGCTGTTCACAGAGCTATGGGTAAAGCCCTCTTTGAAGACAAGTATTTGTAGAGGGAGGCCGTTCTGGCCATCTGTCTTGTAAGGAACACCCACTCAACCAACACCTGAGGTAGGCAGAGTGGCACTCCTGGGCTGGCTGCAGCCCCTCTGTCCTCACCTGTCCCTTCCCTCCAGTCGTTCTAGTAGCAAAGCAAGCATCTCTAGAGATCTTGCTGTGTGCTGCAACAAGACCAAACATATCACACGTTTCCACTGTGGAATTCCACCCTATCCTACAAGAGCCATGCTTTCTAATCCCTGATTTACGTATGAGGAAATTGCATTGACAATTTTTAGCTCCTGGCACTGAACTCTGGCTGCTAGTTCCTAAATGATTTCACTCAGGGTTGTTGTTGTTTCTGTGTATTCTAATTTCATTTTTGTTTTTGTGAAAAAAAGTAACAACTAAGAGATTAAAGAGTTTATTTGGTTTACAATTTCAGATTACAGGCTATTATTGCAAGGAAGTTAAGGCACAAATCTCAACATCTACAGTCAAGAGCAGAGAGAAAATAAACCCATGGATTTCTGTTTGCCTTCAACTAGCTTCTTCCTCTCATACTCTCCAGGGCCTTTTGCCTAGGGAATGGTGCCGCCCACAATAGGCTTGATCTTTCTTTCCACTACATTTAACAACCAAGACAATGCCCACCCTCTTATGCATGCTGAGAGATCACCACACCTAGATAATCCTCTTTAAAATTCTTTTCCTAGCAATTATAGATTTTGTCAAATTGACAGTTAAAACTAACCAGCACAGTTCAAATGTGCATGTTCATATATACACATGTGCATGTTCATATATACATGTGTGCACATGCATGTAAAGGCTAGAGAACCACCTCAGGTGTCATTCCCAGTATGTCACATGATGTCTTACATTTTTTAAATTTTTAAAAGATTTATTTTAAAGTTGTATGTGTGTTTATGTACTTGCCAGTGCTCTTAGAAGCCAGAAATGCTGGATACCTCTGAAGCTGGAGTTACAGGAAGTTGTGAGCCATGATGTGGATGCTGGGAAGCAAAATCAGGGTGCTCTGCAAGAGCAGCAAGTGCTATTAAACACTGAGCCACCTCTCTATAACCTTGTGCCAACTTTTTTTTAGACTAGGTCTCTTACTGGCCTGGAATCCACCGATTAGGCTAGGTTACGTTGCCAGTAAGCTCTGGACATCTGCCTAACTCTGCTTCTGCAGATCCATATGACACTCAGCTACCACACTCAGCTTTTCCTATTTTTGAACATGGGTCTGGAGATTAAACTCATGTTCTCATGCTTGCAAGGAAAGCACTTACCTGAATTATTCCCCGGTCTTCCACTCAGATTTTAATGCCCTGTGGTGTCTCCATTTCTACTGAGGAGCTGTCCTGTGAACTGCATCCCTGATATCCTAAGATAAACCTGGGATATGGGCTTCAAGCACTGGTCATTTCTCTCCTGAATCCTGATGACACTGTAACCCTCAGATTTCACTGAGGCCCAAGCCTTCCGTCCTCTAGAAGCTCCTAGCTTCTCTCTGGCATTTGCCTGTGTCCCTTGTGTGTTTGGGCCACCAGACTGCACCCTCATATCCAACTCTACTGTAGAGCTCCACACACACAGTTCCTGACACTGCCTTGCTCCAGTGATGATGTCATTGACCCTGTGCTAAAGTGGTCCACCAAAATCCAGATTCCAGGGCAATTCAGACACAGAGTAGCTCTTAAGGCTAACTAGGCTCTGTTTCTAGGTAACACTGGCACTGCCCAAGTCCAAGGATGAGTAATAGTATTTCAAACTCCCCTTTCTTTTTGACTCAGAAATCCTAAAATCCAACAATTACACATAAAGAATGGCTCCTACTGTACAACTCACTGAAAGCTGCTCCCTCTGTTGCCTTGTGCCTCATTAAATGACATCACCCCAAGTTCCTCACCCAGTTGGAAGTGTCACCTGAAGCCTGACCCCTCAGGCCCCATCATGCAGAGACTAGAGCATGTTCTCAACCTATGGGTCTCGACTCCTTTGCGGGGGTCACATATCAGCTATCCTGCATATCTGATATTTACATAATGATTCATAACAGTAACAAAGTTATAAAGTAGCAATGTGTAAGGAGCATAGAATGGAAGCTTGTGGGCAAGGCAGAGTAGGGTTAGGGTTCCGAATCAGCCACTGTCCTTCATTCTAGACCTGCCCTGTCCACTTGCCCAGATGAGTCCTTCAAGAGACTAGACTGAATGATACATGCCTTCCTGATACAGTTCCTCATGTTATGATGACCTCCAACTATAAAATTATTCCATTGTGTCACGAGCATTCTCCTGAGCACTCTCCGTGGTCAGGAGGAGACGAAGGACAACGAGACTTCAGACACTAATGGCGGTTCAATAACCTTTACTTATGCTCATCAAGATCGCACAACAATACAATGTAATTAACACTGTGATCAAATCTAACAGTAAGTTGGAAATACGACCTGTCAGCAACCTTCTGGGTCTGGTCTCGCTGTCAGTGTTCAGGCGAGGGGTGTGGTGAAGCTACGGCTCGATGGTCCAGGCCAGTCGCTCCTGACTCTTTCCCTCGGGCCTGCTCCTGGTCTGGTCAAGCCGCAATCAATTGCTCTCCTCTCTGGACCGGGAATCGAAGGGAGGTCTCGCCTTATCAGCAGCCGTCAGCTTAGCAGCGTAGCAGCCTGCTCTCAGGCAGGAGCTGCTTGTCAGCTGCTCTGTGGGTTTCTTCATCATGCTTTTGGCCCCTTTGCTCATGTAGTCTCTCCTCCCTCTCTTTGCCTGGACTGGGAGCTGGGCCCAGTGCTTAAACAACCCAGTTCTTAAGAGAGATATGAGAGGTTCTGGGTATGAGTCACAAAGGTTTGGGGAAAGTCTTCATTTTCTAATCTCCCACCAAGAATGGAGTAGGCACAGCCTCAGAAGGAGGAAGCCAAGAGGTTTGCCCTGCAGACTATTTCCCAAGGCTATAGAGCGCTGGGGAGATGTCTTACTCCCACCCAAGGCCACAGAAACCACTACTCATGGCTCCCTCCTTCCTTCTCTCTCTCCCTCCCTCCCTCTCTCCTTCCCTTCTGTCCATCCTTCCATCCTTCCTTCCTTATGTCAGGAAAGGGAAGATTGGTTGCTTTAGTTGGATGAAGAGGAGGGTGAGGGCCCTAGTTTGCCCCAACATACAGACCAAGCCTAAAGACCAAACCATGGCCCTCACCACTGGGCATCCTGAAACTCACTGAGAACAAAAGATGTTCTAAACAGTAATGTATTTAATTCTGAAATCACAGAGCCTCGCCGATTCTCTACATAAAAGTTATGGAGAATAAACATTAAGGAAAAGAACTTGGGTTTATCCTCCATAGAAGCAGAGACTGCATGGCAGGGTGTACTGTGCCAGGCAGGGACGGGCAGGCAAGGAGCACAAGGCAGGGAAAGAGGATGGAAATGAGCTAACTCGGCAGAAAAACATAAGGCTCAGAGGCAAAGGGATACAGGAGCTCGCAGAGGAGCTAGGCTGGGAGGGTGACAGGGAAGAGGAACGAGCCTGTGGGCAAACTGCAGAGTCAAGGGAGCCTGATTCAGGACGCTGTCTGCAGATTAGAGCGGCAGGAGCGGCCCCACACTCCAGGCATTCCCATTTGGGAGGTATTTCCCTGACCTTGTCATGGTCTGTAACCTGTCCATTCAAGTTCAGTCATTTCAGCAGTCATTCTAGGTCACCTTTGTGACTATCCTCAAGTGCCTCTGGGAGCAATGAGATATGGCTGCTGGAGGACTGCATGAATATATCCTGGAAGTATTCTGTCCCTCCTAGTATCCTGAGATGCACTTTGCAGAGACTTGGGGAGGAGAAATGTTATTTGATCTGCTGCCTTGGGGTCTTTGTCAAAGCCCAAGGTGGGGGCATGTGGCAGAGAAAGATGCTCATACCTCATGAAGTCCAAGAAGCAAGAGGAAAGGAAAAGGGGTCCCAAAAATCCCCTTCAAGAGTACATATCCAATAACCTAGCTTTCTTTAGTTAGATCCCACTTCTTAATATTTACATTACTTCCCAGGACAGCCATAGCCAGGGACCCTAGGGACAGCTAATCTTCGACATGTGGGCATTTGCGGAATATTTAATAGCTAAACCATAGCATTATGATCCCCCATTCATAGTCATAAAAACAAGTGGTCACATTCTTGTTCTAAGCACAGAGGACACTGAGCAAAACAGAGGATACCAAAAAAATCTGTCACCAAATCACATGTCATATGACAGGCTATGCAGAGTCTTAGAATCAGAAAGCAAGAGAGCAGGGTGGTAACTGGGTGCTATTGGTCAATAAAGAAAAAAATCACACAAGAACAATGCTAAAGTTCATCCGTGGATAGAAACAATAAACATAAAGCTTTGTCTAATGCCTTTTTAAATCTAAGGTAATGAATTAATTAAATTAAATGAATTTATTAAACATATTTAATAAGAGACATAATTTTAAAAAATTCTTTATTCATGTGTATCTGTGTGCTTGCTAGCCTATGTGTGCAGTACATGTATGCAGATAGCCCCAGGCAGCCAGAAGAAGGTGTCAGTTCCCCTGAAACTTTAGATACAGGCAGTACTAAGCACTGGTGTGGCTAATTGGAACTGACCCAGGGCCTCTGGAGAACAATATGTGCTTTAACACTGAGCCATCTCTCTAGTGACGTAAGGGGCATTATTAACAGATGAGCGTATTAATATCATCTACCTTAGAGACAGCCCAATGCTCATAACAGCATATATTCCCACTCAACATGACTGAATCTCCTACTCTGGAAAATTGGTCTCTCTCACGAAGCAGAGATTGTCAAGGTCAAGAGCCTACTGCTTCAGAGCCCAGTGGGGAAGGAAACCCATTCTGAGATCTGGATCCTGATGCTGATGACCAACATCCTGTGGCACTTGATTTTAGGCCTGAGGCCACCTTGGCCTGTTTGTTATTCTTAAAACACACACATACACACACACAAACACACACACACACAGGAGAAAAATTCAAGCCTCTTGTCTTGTCTCTTTAGTTCTTCAATGAAAAGAAAAATGACGGAAAACATGAATTCGTCACTGGCCCTTCCCATTACAGATGTAAATCACCTAAACCTCCCAAATCTTCATGGTGAGAACTCTCAAAAGAAGCCTGGCTATCCCATTGCCATTTGCTGTGTGCACACATCTTGGCAAGGAACACCAAACTCAATAGCAGATGTTTATCAATCTGATAAGAACATATGACTTAAACCCATCTGTCTTGAAAGTTGCCATATTTCTAGAACAACCACAAAACTTCCATCAATAGAACATCCACATGCTGTTCAGCTCAATGTAGAGAAACATGCAGAATCAGCACATGCATTGCCAATAGCTACTTATAAACCCAATGGCAGAAAGAGACTCTCTGAACACCTTTTTTTTATATATAGAAAAAGTTAGTAAGGTTTGCCTGAGGTCTCCCTGGGACACTGTGCTATTAGCCACTATATATTCCATTCTGCCTAGCTAAGGCCAATCCATCATCAGGGTGTTTGCAGAGAAGAACCAGAATTCTGCACAGCACACTGGCAAAAGGCAGGTTTTTAGGGACAGGTGTGATAACAAGCCCCTGTCAGCTGTCTGAAAAGTACAGAAGTTGTACCATGATGTTAAAAGTTTTTAGCACTCAAACCCATCCAAGCATAATCAAATAAAACAGCCAAAAGAAGAAGTTTAACTGACAGAAGGCTCATGCCATTTAATGGTGCATGTGGGGTGCCAGCTTTGGATAGCCCCTGAGCAAATGAGATCACTCATGGCCCAGAAGACCATGCACCAGGTCTTCCAATGTTATCAGAGGCTGAAAGAGAATGGGGAGAAGAGAAGCAGGACACCACCCCAGGCCCCCAGGTGAGGGAGCTTGCAGTATGAGGGCATCAGCCCTTTTCCCGCTTTGGGTCTCTCAGATCTGTGGCCTTTGCACAGGAAGGAAGAAAGTGAGCAACGGGAAGACTGATCCTATTCCCGAGTCACTCGGTACCTCATGATCAGAAACACAGAGCACTCTGTGCCCAGCAGTCCATTTCAAATGCCCGGAATCACCCAATTATTTCAGTCTCCTGTGTAGCAGCCTGAACAGGACATGCCAACAACACTAAGAAGCCATGGGCCCTCTCTTCACATGTGTACAAATGTCATGCTGGCTAGGAGGTGCTCAGAACATGACAGTCTTTGATTTTAAGACATCTCTGCTTTAACCCTGTACCAAGAGTCTGTTCTCTGGATGACATCCCTGGACAACAGACTCTGGTGGATTCCTTCACTGAGGATCCTACCATATACCAGGTACTATATGAAGTTCTGTTCAAAATAGGACATGGAAGATCTGTGTACAAATAAAAAAAGAGTGTGGTCCTCAGAAATGGCATCATCACCTTGTCAAGAAGACAATTAGTGATGGGCACTGTAGTAGCTAATCTTATCTGTCAACTTGTCTGAAACCCAAACAGCTGGGCACACCTATGAAGGATTTCCTTAATTGGATCAACTGAGGGGAGAAGATCCACCCTAAATCTGGATCGTTTAAGGTCAGAAGACATTGCCGAAATGTGGGGCACACCCTCTGGGGCTCCACAGAAGGATATGGGAAAAGGAAGCTTTTGCTTTCAGCCTGCCTGCTCTCCTGCACTGGGAGTCTATCCGTCCTGTTCCTGAGGCATTCCTTTACCAGTATTAGCACCTATTTCTTCAAGATTTCAATGCAGACTGAAGACTAGCATTCCCTGAGACTCCATCATCATATCAGGACTGGATGTCATGAGACATTCAGTCTCATGAACTTAACAATTACCAAATCTTTGACATTTCCATTGGGAGAAATACATTGTTGGAGTAGCTAGCCTGTAAGTCACTCTAATAAAATTTCCATATCCATTCTCATTCTCTCTTTCTCTAGTTCTAGTTGTTTTCGTTTGTTTGATTGATTTTTAGAACTCTGACAAACACAGATACTCTGTGAAAGGGAAAAAATCACATGCACGAGGGCCTTCAGCAAGAGCTCTCCTGAAGGGATGACACAGGGGGTGACACGGGAGGGTGACACGGGAGGGTGACACGGGAGGGGTGACACGGGGGGGGGTGACACAAAGAGTAGAGAAATGTCCCACTGTAAGTCAGCACACAGAGCAAAAGACTGAGTCTATGGAAGTTTCTCGAAAGTCCATGTAGCTCAGCCTCATATGAAGCAAACACAGAGCCAGGAGGATGTCCTACCACAGTGGTGCTACAAAGATCTTGCTTCCAGCACCACATACCTGGCCAATATACTTGTGCCACGAAGGCCTGCATGTTATAGATGATTTGTGTTCATGGTAGGGGCCTTCAGGAGCCACCACACTCTAATGTCTCTGACCCAGAAAGGGACAGAACAATGGCTCAGGAAGCTACTCTGTGACCACCCTTGTCAGCAACTAAATAAACAAACAACACATAGTCATTTCCATCTACAGTGTCCTGCAGCCAGTGCAAGGCTGACTCTGCTCACAAAGCTGCAAAAACAAAAGCAAACAGAGAGACACAGTTGTTCCAGCCAATCAACCCATTAGGTTACCTGACAGATTTTGAAGATGCATCCTCATATCCTGCTGCACAGTGGGGTCACAGGCGCAGGGTAACCTCTTAATTCAATCCCTTGTTATAAGCACTTATGCTAATTTCTCATGCATGATTTGTCAGAAACCTAACTTAGGCAAAATGTTTCAGGCCAGGATGTCCCAAATACTTCTACTAAGGATCTCTTTTTGTTATCTATTTAAAAAAAAAAATGCTACCCTGAGAAATGTGGTTAATGCTGATTTTCAACTTGACAGGATCTAAGTTCATTGAAGAGACAGCCTCAGGGATGTCTGCCAGAGTTAATGAGGTGAGAAAATCCATCCTAAATGAGAGCAGCATAATTTTAAGGCCTGGGATTCTGGACAGAAGAAAAACAATATAGTATACTGAACACCAGTAGAGACTTTCTTCTTGTTTTGTTTTTAAAAAATTATTTATTATGTATACAGAAGAGGGCACCAGATCCCATCATAGATGGTTGTGAGCCACCATGTGGTTGCTGGGAATTGAACTCAGGACCTCCGGAAGAATATTCAGTGCTCTTAACCTCTGAGCCATCTCTCCAGCCCAACTTACTTCTTGATGGTGGGTGAATGTGGCCAGCTGCCTCTTGCCCTGCTAGCATGCCACTCCTGGACTGTATTCCCTAGAACCATGAGCCAAAGCAAAGCCTCCCTTCCTTCAAATGCTTTGTCAGGTCACCAGGTGATTAGGTATGTAGGACAGGCACAGGAGCCAATTATCTGCTAATAATAAATGTCAAAAATAATTAAAAACAATTTTGGGGGCGTACATATTACTTTGACATTTATTGAAGACTAAAGCCAATTTGAATACCAACGAGAGAGATGTGCTTATTTATTTTTACATAAAGAATTAAATACTGGCTAAATATTAAAAAACTTCAGGAGATATAGCCTCTTCAATATTTTTCAGAGTTGATCAATATTTTGATTTTATAACTGACAATACTGAAATACTGTTTTATATAAATACATAGTACAATAGCAGAGGGATGTTTGGGCCATTTCAAAAACAGTTAGAGATTTTGTCTTGATTCCAATTTATTTAATGGTTTTAATTTTAAGAAACTCAAGGCAGCATCTAAAAACAGCAATTCTTTTTTTTAATGCTCATAGAATCTTTATTTGCATTAGCCAGAAACCGAAATAATAACTAAATGTCCCTTAATTGAAGAATTAGACATATTGAAGACATATTCAATTAGACAATTGAAGAATAAAGACAATGTGAAACATTTTTATTTTATAGATCTTAAAATTTATCCCAAAAGAAATATTTCTGTGAAGTAGTACAGTATGTGTATAAATAAGGACAAGTCAGACAGCATCTAATTTCAATATTGTTTTTTATATTTTTACAACCCAAATACCCAGAATATTTAACCAAAATATTAGTGTTTTTTTCTATTACAATGTATTAGCACCAGTGAATATGGTGATAATTGAAGAAAACCTACTCAATAAAATTAAATAAATTCATGGAGGCTAGAGTTATGGTGGTATAGGCATGCCCTCCTCTTTGAGGGGATCCTACTATGTCTCATAGCAACCATGTCGGAGCTTCACAATTGCCTATGACCTCAGTTCTAGGGTATCTGTTATTCTCTGTGGCCTCTGTGGACATCTGCACACAGGTGGCATAGTTCACATATAGACAAGCACACATACATATACATTAATAAATAAAACAAAAGCTTAATATTTTTTAAAAAAACATTAACTTTAGTAATAAGTAAGTACACCTTAATTTTAATCCAATTAATCTACTTAAATAATTCAAGAAACTCTTTAATTTTATCTGTGACGTAACACACACACATACATACACACAACAAACATTTCTATTGGACATAGTTACTCTGGAGCACTATTGGTAAGAGTAGTTTACCAAAGAGACAGATGTATCTCAGAATATCACCTTGATTCCATTGATAAATTGTTTTCTAGCAGTATTATGGTGATTTGATTGCTACTATTTTCTAAATATCTTTAAGCTGGAAAAGGCATTTTTTAATATTCTTTTGACAGTGGGCCTACCACATTACTTTTTTCATATCCTTTATTACCCAATGCACAATGAATTAGACATACATACAATTGACATTTGTTTATTAAAGAGGTGAAATAGAAGATATATGAATTGAGCCTATTAGCTTTAAAAAAAATCATTTGAGCAATCATGAAAGTTTCTGATTCTTTAGTCTTTTCTTCTTGGTCTGAATTGAACTTTTTAAGATTGGGATTTATAAAAAGTCAAAAATTAATTCTGCCAGCTCTGAGAAGCAGATAGTCTACCTGACAAAATCATGGCAAACAATATCTATTTATTTAAAGAATATATTTCTTTTTTATTTTTTGAAAATCAATATTAAACTTTATATAAAAAGCAAAACATTAGGTAGCTTAAAAACATACAGTTATAAAATTTCTTTTCTCTAAAATATATGCAACATAAAAAATAAAATCTAAAGCTCCACAAGCCAAGTTAGGCTCAACTACAGATGAAGAAATCACAGTAGGTCAAAGCTAATGTCCACAGATGCACTATGACCACCACAAATTTCTGCTAAGCAACCCTTCTACAGACAAACCAGAAAGATTTGTGTGTGTGTGTATGTGTGTGTGTGTGTATGTGTGTCTGATTTAAACACTTTATTTACCCATCATCTTTCAAAGAAATAAGAATGTTTTTGCTTAAAGTCCACTAGTGAGTAAGTATATCCCCTGCTTATCCTTCTGGGTTTGTGAGACCCACTCAGGAGGACATTCTCCAAATCCATCCATTTGCCTGCAAATTTTAGGATATCACTTTTTCTTACTGCTGAGTACTACTCCATTGTATAGATGTACTACAGTTTGTTAATCCATTCTTCAGTTGAGGGGCATCTAGGTTGTTTCCAGGTTCTTGTTATTACAAATAATGCTGCTATGAACATAGTTGAGCTAATACCTTTGGAGTATGAATGTGCATCTTTAGGGTATACACCCAGAAGTGGTATTGCTGGATCCTTGGGGAGATTGATTCTCAATTTTCTGAGAAACCGCCATACTGCATTCCAAAGTGGCTGAACAAGCTTACACTCCCACCAACAATGGAGGAGTGTTTCCCTTGCTCTGCATCCTCTCCAACATAGGCTGTCATCTGTGCCTTTTATCTTAGCCAATCTAACAGGTACAAGGTGGTATCTCAAAGTTGTTTTGATTTGCATTTCTCTGATGGCTAGAGATGTTGAGCATTTTTTCAGGTGCCTTTTAGCCATTTGTAATTCTTCTGCTGAGATCTCCTTTTTTAGTTCTGAACCTCATTTTTTGATTGGGTTATTCAGGGTTTTGGACTCTAGTTTCTTGAGTTCTCTATATATTTTAGAGATCAGTCCTCTGTCACTTGTAGGGTTGGTAAAAAAATCTTTTCCCATTCTGTAGGCTGTCATTTTGTTTTAATGACTGTGTCCTTGGCCTTACAGAAACTTCTTAGTTTCAGGAGGTCCCACTTATTGATTGTTGTTCTTAGTGTCTGTGCTACTGGTGTTATATTTAGGAAGTGGTCACCTGTGCCAATTTGTAAAAGTGTATTTCCCACTTTCTTTTCTATCAAGTTCAAAGTGGCTGGGTTTATGTTGAAGTCTTTGATCCACTTGGATTTGAGTTTTGTGCAGGGTGATAGGCTTGGATCTATTTGCAGTTTTCTGCACACTAACAACCAGCTATGCCAACACCATTTGTTAAAGATACTATCTTTTTTCCATTGAATATTTTGGTCCTCTTTGTTGAAGATCAGGTGTTTGTAGGTTTTTCAGTTAATGTCTGGATCTTCAATTCAATTCCATTGATCCACAAGTCTGTTTTTATGCCAGTACCAGGCTATTTTTAATACTGTAGCTCTATCGTATAACTTCAAGTCAGGGATGGTGATGCCTCCTGAGGTTCTTTTGTTGAGCAAAATTGTTTTGGCAATCTTGGCTTTCCTGTTTTTCCAAATGAAATTGATTATTGGTCTTTCATTGTCTGTAAAAAATTGTGTTGGGATTTTGATGGGAAGTGCATTGAATCTGTAGATTGCTTTTGGTAGAATTGCTATTTTTACTATGTTGATCCTACCTATCCAGGAACATGGGAGATCTTTCCATTTTCTGATATCCTCTTCAATTTCTTTCTTCAGTGATTTAAAGTTTCTGTCAAATAAATCTGTTTCTTCTTTGGTTATAGTTACTCCAAGGTATTTAATGCTATTTGCAGCTATTATAAAGGGTGATGTTTCCCTTATTTCTTTTTCAGCCCTTTTATCTTCAGTGTATAGGAGGGCTACTGATTTCTTTGAGTTAATCTTGTACCCTGCTACATTGCTGAAGGTGTTTATCAGGTGTAGAAGTTCCCTGGTAGAATTTTGTGGGTCATTTATGTATTCAGTCATATCATCTGCAAATAAAGATAGTTTCACTTCTTCTTTTCCAATTTGTATCCCCTTAGTCTCCTTTTGTTCTCTTATTGCTTTGGCTAAAACTTTGAGAACTATATTGAATAGATAAGGGGAAAGGGGACAGCCTTGTCTAGTTTCTGATTTTAGTGGGATTGCTTTGAGTTTCTCTCTATTTAGTTTGATGTTGGCTGTTGGCTTCTTGTAAGTTATCTTTATTATACTTAGGAATTTTCCCTGTATTTCTGATCTCTCTAGGACTCAAAACAGCAATTCTTAAAATCAAATATTCTAACATAATACAGTCCAAAGATAACTCATTTGATACTCACATACCGAGGAATGATGGTGGGAAAATACTTAAACCTTTAATTTCTGTAATTAAACCATTATGTTTCTATAAAAAGAAACAAAGAGTAGACATTTTTCTTTTAATCATATTTACTGTGTGTAGGTGTATGGAGTGTGTGTGTGAGAGAGATTTTGTGTGTGTGTGTGTGTAAGAGAACGAGTGAGCATGAACAGAGGCAAGCATATGCGTATATGCTAATGTCAGGGCTTATGTATGTAAGTCAGAGGAAATTTTTGGATATTGGTCTCTTTTTCACTGTGGGATAAACTCTGGTTATCATGCTGGCATGATTTTTATACATTGAACTATTTCCCCAGCCCAAGAGTAAAAACCTTTCTGTGCAGAGTTTAAAAACAGTGTAATTCATAACAAACAATAGTCTTAATAGTCTCAAACTCAGCTAATGTATTTCAGTGTTCATGGCATGATGGCACCTGTGTGCTCAGAATCAAGGCTGCAATGAAGTCATGTGATTACATAGGCAAATATAATCAGAAGCAGCTCAGAGTAATTGCAGATTTAATTTTGAATTTATTTTTGGTTATTACAGGTTCAGAAATCTTTCATTGTTGACAAAAACCTTAATATGCATATATGCCACTCTGCATGGGGTCGTACCACAGTTTAGGAAGCTAGGTCTTTCCTTTGGCCTACTCCATGTGATCTTGCTCACAAGTCAACACTCAGTCCAGTCACATCTCTACGGAGAGTGACCATAGGGGCTGGAGGTTAGATGGCCTTCCAGACCTCACCAGCAGGTCCTGGACAAACAGCCACTCAGCCACTGGCTGCAGAGCCACAATATCCAGATTCCAATTCCACACATCTGATTTCTAAGCAGAGTAGGGAGGGCAGAGTTTCTTCAGAGCTGGACATGCTAGCAACACAGCCACAATGTACAAAAGGCTTAATCCTTCTTTAGTACTTTTCACATCAGTTCATCAAGTGATGCAGGTCAATTCTGAAATCTACATGAAACTCAGAAGCCATTTTCCTAGCCTGATAGTCACTAGAAACCCACACATTGCCCACACAACAATGAATATTTCACTTGAATTACATTTCACATTTTATGAAATTCCCAAGAAATGTGATACACTAAGCTAATTCCTTTTTTAGGAAACAAAAATCAGTTATGAAAAGCAAACATCTTAAACAATCATGCAAAGAATAACTAAAAAGCGAGTTCCTGTGTCTTTGAAATGGATGACATAGGATTGAACTATTATAGATTTATTGACTACCTTTGGAAGCATAATAATGCTGATCCCGGCAAACTTGATGGGGAAAGGAGGCTGTCAGGATTTTCATCCAAAACCTAACTCAATACAGTGTTTTTTGGTCTATCCATCCTTACTAGAAGGTTATCCTAAGCCTCTGCCAAGTTCCTTGTGGTAAAGAGCCTCAGCCAGAGCTCTCCAGCTGTATACATTGGGTTTATTTTGGGTGAGTGAAAGAGCTAAGTGGGAGACACACAGAAACAAAGTAAGATCATGACCAGAAGAGGAGAGCCTGTCTGCCTTTGCACGTGTGTGCATATGCATGCATACGTAAATACACACACACTTAAATTTAGATTCCACATATGAGAGAGAACATGCTATGTTTTTTTACTATAGTTAGTTATGGAATCAACCTATCAACTGAAGAACAGACACAGAAAATGTGGTCCATATACATATAGAATTTTATTCAGGTATAAAGAAGAATGAAATACTGACATTTGCAGGAAAATGGATGGCATTGAAGAGCGTCAGGTTAAACAAAGGTCCTCTGTTTAACAGAGGTAGAAATGAGTGAGAGTCGGAAACTCCAATGAGCCTTTGTCTCTTGTGGGGGAGGATTATCAAGGCATGTGAGAGAAGGATCTGGTGATGACACGGACTTCAGCTTCAGTGGTTGTTGGACATTTGTCCGAAAGCCCAGGATATAAATCAAAGCCACTGTCCTCATGAAAGCACCCCACACCCTTTCCCTGGGACCACCATCTCTTCTGAGGCTGCACAGAATTTTGTACCAATTTCAGCAGGCCACAGATAGCTTAGGATTGCGATCCTTCACACAGGGTAACACTCATTTCCTAATTCTATATAACAAACTGCCACAAATTCAACATCTTAAAACAACATGAGTATGTCACCTCACAGTTTCCATGAGGCAAGGGTCCAGTCTCAGTCTGACCAGGACTTCTTGGGGTCTCACTTGGCAGTAATCAAGCCTATGGGGCTGTGGTCTCAGCTGAGGCTTAGGATCTTCATCCAGACTCATGTGGTTGCTGGCAGATTTCATTTCCTTGCAGCTGAGGAGCTCCTGATGGCTTGCTTCCTCAAGGTCAGTAGAGGGATTTCTGGATTTCGCTTTAAGAGTTTCATCTGTCTGGGTTCATCATACCTAGAATCATCTTCTCTGAGTCAGAATCAATAAGCTGAGAAGCTTGACCACATTTGCAAAATCCCTTAATGTTGGCTTGATAATATAACCTCATCATGGTTCTGGGACATTCACAGCTCCATCAATCTCATACATAGGTCCTACCTGCACTTAAGAGGAGAGGATTGTACAACTGGGTATCAGGAGAGGCAACCTTCTGGGCCATCTTAGAATCCTGCTACAGCTTCCTTCGCTACCTTCTAAGTTCATGCTCCTGAGCACCTGGATTAATTACTTCTCCTGTTGCTACAATGAGATATCTGAAAAAACCAACTTCAGGAAAGAAGGGCTTATTTTGACTTTCTAGTTGAGGGTATAGTTCAGTGTGGCAGAGAAGGTGGGAGCAGCGGGATACAACCCATCCACAACATACTACATCCAGGAAGCAGAGAAAAGTGAACACTGGTAATCAGCTTTCTCTTCTCCAGCCCATGGGACAGCGCCAGCAATGTTTCCCTCCTCAGTGAAACCTTTCTGGCAACAGCTGCATCCACAGGCCCAGAGCTGTACTTCTACAGTGCTCTAATGCAGGTAAACTGACAATGGAGATTAATCACCATGACACCTTATTCCTGGACTTGATAATACTTCCTGTTATTTCATAGTGTGCTGTGGTTTCTTCTTCCTGTATTCAACTTTGAAGTGGCTGCATCTTGCAAAGATATCAAGTAAAATCACTGGCAAGTGAATCAGTCAGCACATCTTTACCTCTTAAGGATTTTAATTATGCAACAACGGGGAGAACACAAATTGACAAAAATAATCAACAAATGTAGAATTTAGAAGAGGTCAATGTTAATGAAACCCTCTAGCTGAGATGTAGAGAAGCTAAAGAAAGAAAGATGTGGAGACTGATGTGGGATTTAACTGGGAGAAGGGTACCTATCCTGAATGAACACAACACCCTGCAAAGTATCTGCTGTTTGAATAAAAAGTGAAGGTGCATAAAGGCAGCCTGATAGCTTACAAACTGCCTGACTATACCTGTCCCTGCTGCTGCCCATTGACCTTAGGCTCTAGTTTCTCTGGTCTCTCAACATGAACTCAAATATCCTGCAATTCTCTAGAAAACCTCCAGGCTTTTGGTGCTAGGTATGACTCCTGAGGTAGCACACTCATTGGATTGGACACCTGGTTATCTACCTCTCCACTATGCAGGTGTTCACTGTCAATGGTTTCCACTATAAGGCCTCCCTCTCCCCTTATAATGTATATCTTTACATTTTATCACTTGTATCTCTCTAAAGAATCCTGCTTTTTAGAGCCATATACTAGACAGAAACTCTTTGGGCATTGTTGAAAATATGGCTAGATACAAGTAAAGATAAGGAAGGCCCACCTTCAGGATAGTCTTGAATGGAACTCTCTCCTTATGGGTACCATCTATCTTTCTAGTCCTGTCTTGGCTTAACCAATAAATTCAAATCCCATGGTATTTCTGAGTGTACTCAAGGTCTCAACCTTAGGTTCCGGAAGACAGGGTGCCTACTCCTGGCCCTTTGTTACTGGCCTTACCACGTATGTATGATTCCCTAAATACTTACTTTGTCTTCTTCAGATTTCTGCATTCTTCAAAGAGTCTGTTCAAACAATCACTTTGATGATAAAGAGTGGTAGTCTTGCCCATGGCATGGATGGGCTCTACATCTCATGAACACAGTTAGCTTTATTGGGACCTGAGGTGGAATAATAGTTGCTTGGAAACAGTCTGAAGATCCTATAGCAACAGAGACATAGCCTAAGGAAGAGGATCCAAACAGCTACATCTTCTCCTTTCAGCCTTTCATATTTTACTCTAAACCATGGAGATTGAAGGGATTCACAAAGGTCAGCCAGTGGTAGCTGGCCCAGAGTTTCGTGCCCATGGTCACAGCTGAAGCGTTTCCAAGGCAAAATAATGAGTCCTGTGCCTAGAAAATTTTAATTGCCACACACCTGTTTGAAATCAACTCAGTAACCCTTCAGAAACTGCCTCCTAGCCTCTAATCTCCAAATATACTATACAGTACTCCTGTGCCCTCGCTGCTGAGAGCTGCTGACAGACATCACTAATCAGCCATGGCGCTCTTTCCTGCTGATGCTGGATGTGGCTTCAGAATCCTCACAGACTGTTCCAGAATGGCACCACAGATCAGTTTGTGTTGGCAGGAGAAGGAAACTAATTTTCCAACTCTTGGAACTCATCTGCCATCAAAAACCCTCTTTCCTGTAACTTCTACTTATTACTTCTAATCCATCTTTAAAAGCAAAAAAAGTTGTTCTTTCTTCCAAAAACAACTACTTACTTAGCTAACTACATCTAAACTCATCCCCTGATTAAATCCTGGAAGGCTCAAGGCCAGTCCCAAGAACAGGGTCACCTGGGAAGTAAGGAGGCGCACATCTCATTCCCTAAGAGACAGGGTTCCTGATGTGATGGGAATGACTGTAACTGAGAAGCACCAGAGCCCCGTGCTCTCAGTGAGAACTGTTCCCGGAAGAGAGGGAGGGTGACCTTGGCGAAGTGTCATTTTAAGATAATAGGGAAAGAAGAGGTAGAGAGAGAAAAAAAAAAAAAAAAAAAAACAAGAGATAAAATAAGGATATTGAGAACTCACTCAAACAAAAACCTTCTAAAACCCTAAGGTGGTCCTTCAGCATCTACCCAATGCCCCAGTATACCTTCTGAGTGTGCACGTGAAGTTCTTAGTATAAGGTTTACACTCAGTCATAGTCATTCACTGAGCACTGGACAAAGCAAGACAGATCTTGAGCATGGCTCATTCACTCATCATTGTTACCAACTGTCTGCCAAGCATCATGAGACCCTTAGGAAGCTGCTAGTGCTGGGACAACAAAGGCATCGTTCTGTACATCATTCTGTCCCCAAAGAACTTGTGCCCTATTTCAGAAGCAAGAAAGTAACTATCCTGCATATTAACCAGACTACAGAGAAAAACCTCACATCCATGCATCTCAGCCAGCAAAATCATGACATACAAAATCAAGATATGCACTATCCTAACTAAACTGCTGATCCAGCAAGGACTTTTCATCATTTGGCACAAAAATAAATCAACTTGAGCTATAGATTTTCTAAGAAATGAGACCTGTATCTGCTAGGTCAACAGTTCAGCTTAGGCATTATGGGTCTCTCTAGTCACTATGCCAGTCAGCGGCTTCCTCAAGAATAGCAATGCTATACATCTTTGCCCTCATTCAGTCAGCTTTCACTGAGCCCATAAAATGTGTCTGGAAACAGATACCCAGTAATGTCAGATGCAGGGAATTAGCCTAGGGACAGTGGTCACCACATGTTCACCAAGTATTTGTCAGTAAGTCTCAAGATATGCAGAACACCAAAATACTAGGGTCCAAGATGGACTTCTGAGGACTTTTGTAAACCTGAGCCCCACCTAAAGGATGAGTAGATGCAGATGTATGAACCTCTAAGGAGGTGAACAAACTGCTCACAAGCTGAAGCAGAGGACAGAACCCTCCCTGGAGCAGCAGACATCCAACCATGAGGGCCTAGACAGGCACACTAGAGTAACATTCTGTCAGGCTTTTCCCGCATGGAAGAGGGGGGGCAATTGAAGATAGAGTAGAGCAGATCACTGATGTAGGGAGTTAAGCTTTGACATATGGGGCAAGAGGAACCAAAGAAAACATAAGAGGTCTATCAGGGAGTGGCAGAAGGTGGGAGAACGGGTGAGAAGGGACAAGCCATGGTATGAAATGAAAACACAACTATGAATGAAAAGACAGAGTGCTATGGAAGAGCAGGAGAGGCAGACAAGCCTCGATCTTGTGGTTCATTGTTACAGGAGAACAGGTTCAGGAAGCCCCTCAGAGAGTGACCTGGAACTTTTTATGACAATGCCTGGTTCAGGTTTGCATGTGGTATTCCGGGACTAGAGGTCCAGAACATGGATAGCTCATAGGTCATGGGTGTCATAAATTATCCTGTGGGACATCTATGACAGGGAAAGACCCAATGTCAAAAGCAGAATGGATTTGGGAAACAGGCCCATTAAGAGCACTGCAAACTTCAAGGTGGAATCTATGAACATACCAACTGCCTTTCTAGCAGATCCGAGCCAAGAAAATAGATTAAATTTTGCCTCAGACATGCTGTTCAATCATAAGCCTGGGTTTATAATTCAAAGCTGTGCTAAAAAAAATAAGAGAGCATGCAAAATCAAGTAATAAATAGTCATGTAGGCAGTGACTGTGCTTCAGGAGACACCTAGCCAACAGCTCCTGCAGAAAAGCCCACTGACTGAGCAAAGAACCGGAAACTGAGACACAACTTAGCTTTGTGTTAAAAGAAAAAACTCTCCTGGTGGGCACGCTGTAATGAGATTTGTCTGTGGATAGTTCTATGCTTTGTATAGGAGGAGCCAAATATTTATGTTTCTCTTTCTTCTCTTTCAAGGAGATAAAAGGATGAACACAGAGCCTTCCAGCAGCCATTCTTCAAGAAAAACACTTAGGGACTTGATGACATGGGGTTGTAAAGAATTTCATTTTATTTTTATGTATTTATTCTTGTCTGAAAGCCAGCTTGAATTTCTGGAGAGATGGTTCCACATAGGATACATTGGGGATGCTATAAATAACTTAGTTGGAAGGGTGAGGTGTAGCTCAATGGTGGGGTACTGGTTCAGCATGAACCAGGCCTAGGTTTGAACCCCAGCACATGCTCAAAAAAGACATGTGATGATCACAGAAAAGAGTTGTTTAAATTGAACCATAACAACATATTTTAATTACTATTGCTTTGATAAAACATCATGCCTAAAATCAGCTTAAGGAAGAGATAGTTTGTTTTGGCTTATGGTTCTAGAGGGATGAGCTCATCATGGTGGGCCAGACAGACCAGGCAAGTGGAAGGCACAGCTGCAGGACCATGAAGCTGAGAGATCACACCCCAACTGCAAGCATGAATCAAGAGGAGCGAAGCAGAAATAAGGACAGGCTATTTCATCTCAAAGCCCACCCTCAGTGGCTTACTTCTTCTAGCAAGACTGCACCACCTAAACCTCTCCCAACAGCACTGGCAGCTGAGCATCAAGTGGTTACATACCCAAGCCCATGAACGACATTCTCATTCAAACTGCACACAACAACACTGAGTTAAGCATATAACTTTAACATTCTGTAATAAATAATAAAAAGGGTCCAATGTCAGCAAGTTCACATGAGTCTGCCTTGGAGTTGGAGGTAATGTTTGCCCGGTCCACCCAGCTGTGTAGACTCTTCAATATAAAGCATCTGTTACCATTTAATGCTTGCTACTTTCAATAATAGTGTGTTTTACTTGTAAATTTAAATTTTACACATAGGCATTCTGTAATTACAGGATAAAAGGTACTTTGAAAGAGAGTAGGAGGAAAAGCAAAGCCATCTCTAAAGATGGCAACAACCTGGAGTCAGAAATAGGTGGACAATATCACAGTCTCTGGTGATATTGCTCCCAGCATGCTCTCCGATCTCAGAGCAGAGGAAGCATGAAAAGCATTTTGTTGCCTCAAGGACATGGACCTGCCTCTGCCTTTCTTGTCCCCTCTGGTGGGAGCTCACTCACTCATCTGAGGCACACCAGTGCTGTACACAGGGGTGTGGGATGGTTAGGGGACAGACCACAAGCTATGCTGACTCAGATAATTCATAATTTTCAAAATAAACAAAAGCCCAATGACCTCCAAACCATTTCTTCTTAAGTCAACCCAATTACACAGGACAAGCACAAGCGGGGAGAGAGCTGAAGCCTCGCATCGGGAAGATGGCAACTACCTCCACTCCATCAGGTCCACCCAGACACATCAGGTGCTGCCCTGGCTCCTGAGGACACAAGGCAGTACCTGAATTCCTGTTCTGAAAACAGAATCCTGAGGAAATTGAAGGATCAGAGTCGAGTGAGGGCACAGTGTCATTCAGTCTGGAGAAGCCAAGAGAAAGATAAAACTGTTCCAACCTGAGTTCATAGTTTGTCCCTGTTCCTAGAAGGATTAGAAGAAGAAAGACATGGGATGGGTCTGGCTGGTCTCTGAGGCAGTTTCTCAAGGAGATGCAGGTCTCACACAGTGGGAATCAGGGAGACAGGAGAGGCCACAGATCAAACACTGAAGACTGTCAGGAAGCATCTCTGAAACCATGGATACCCAGCAGCCAACAGAGGGACTTCACATTTCTCCCAGAAAGGGCAGATGACTCTTACAGTGGACAAACTTCTCATCAGTAGCAGATTACACCAGCAGGCCACATATCCCAAAACAAGCTAAGCTGAGCAAAGAACATCACACGTATGTGTTAAGTTCTCCTGGGAAATAGAACATTTGCTGCCCTCAAAGACATCACAGATCATAGGGTAAACAAGAAATCCCTCAAGTCTAGCCTGGTGAGCCATTAGGGTATCAGGTCATGTCTTCCTTGCACGCAAAGAGGTTACTTACAAGAGCATGGGTGACCCTCCAAAGCAACTATGTCATCTTAAAAATGCCTCACACCAGCATGGATGGTTCCCATAGCTACTATCTTAGTTTGCTTCCTATTGATGTAATAAAACACTAACCAAAACCAAGAAGGAAAGGGGTTATTTTAACCTGTAGCTTATAGTTCATTAGAAAGGGTAGTCAGGGCATGAACTCAAGGCAGGAACCTGGAGGCAGGAACTGAAGCAGAAGCCACGGAGAAACCCTGCTTGCTGGTTTGTTCGACCTGTTTTCTAATTCTACCCAGGACCATGTGCCCATGGGTGGCAAACACTCCTAGTGAGCTGAACCCCCACCTCAATAATTAGTCAAGAAAATGCCCTACACACTTGCAAACCTTTAGGCAATGATGTAAATTCTAATGAAGGCATTTTCTCAGTTGAGGTTCCTCTTTCTAAATAACTCTAGCTTCTATCAAGTTGACCAAACAATACTAACCAAAATAGCCACACAGGTGAAACCCCCTCCTCACTTACCCTCACACAGTCCACATATTTTCTCACCTCCAGAGATGCTGAGACCATGTGAAGCTGGAACAGAATTCTACAGAGCTGGGAAGAAGACACAGGACAGAATCTCCCCCACCCTCTTCTACGATGGAGCATCAACAGGCCCCATCTTGAGGGTCACTTGCAGGTAGCCATGCCACTTGGATTAAAATGATAATGGCACCTGTGCTTACAGTATAGTATCCCACACTGCACATGAAAATTAGATGGACAACATATGATTGGAAAGTCCCAAGAAATCAAGGTTCGTGGAGACAAAAGTTTAAACCTTTAAGTAATGATGTAAATTCCTTACAAATCAACTGGCATGCTATACATGACATCCAAAATTTCAAAATCATTTTTAATGACTGTAAAATTCATTGGCTAAAAAAAATTATACCCATATCATCAGGATGACAAAGACTGATGAGACCATTAGGTCTCAAATAAACTATTCAGCCTAAAACAATATAAAAATGTGCATACCCTCCACTCTGACAGCTCCATCCCTGGCACTTTTGCCTTGGAAAATACCTAAATGACTGCTAGAAGATTCTGTATAAAAATTAGTGTACCACTAGCACAGGCTTCCATAACCAATACTACAGACTGGGAGGCTGACACATCTCTTCAGAATCACTGTAGACAGGCTGGGTTCCATGTCTCACGGGGTTCAGGGGGGTGGGTGTCTTCTGAACCCCTTCTCTTCACTTATTGAAGTTGGCCTTCATTTCATACAGACTGTAGTCTCAGTTCTCTTATCATAGCAATCATGGCCATATTGGGTCTAATAATCTCATTTGCACTCAGCTACCTCTTTAACGTTCCAATTTCCAAGCACAGACCCACCCTAAGGTGTGCACTTCCAATCTCAGCATATTTCCAGGGATGCAGCTCAAAGCATCTGATCACTATAGTGACATCACTGATTAGCACTGACTACAAAGGTTATAGCTGCCATTGAGTCCTTCAGATGGGCTTTCTACATGTGCTTTAGTTGTTCTAACACCAGGTACTGTCCTTTTAACACAAAGGAGCTAAAGCTTAAAGAGACAGTTGTGCTGAAGCCTAAGAGATGTCACAACACCATGACAACTGGCTATGGGTGTACCTAGCCCACATTTTAAAGGCACATCCTTCCAGGAACATGGTTGGCAATTAATGTAAAGACACAATATTTTTATCAAAGTCACACAAGAAGCAACACAAGGTGTAGATACAGCCCATTTGGCCTTCATATGATAGCTGTAGTTCAAAATATTCGATTTTCACCACTTATTTAGTAAAATGAAAAAGCTATAAAAGCAACTCACATTTAAAGAACAACATCTACATCATTCCATATTTTTGTGGCTGTCTTTTATTATTTTTAATGCGTTTATTTATTATTACTGTGTGTGTATGGGTGTTTGGCCTGCATGTGTGTCTGTGTACCGTGTGTGTCTGTGTGTGTGTGTAGGTCCTCTGGAGGCCAGAAGAGGGTGTTGGCTTCCCTGGAACTGGAGTTACAGACAAATGTGGGTACGAAGTATCACATTCCTGTCCCCCGGAAGAGTAGCAAGTGCTCCTATCGTCTGAACCATCTCCCCAGTCCTGAAGCTATCTTTTTAGACGTGCTGGTTTGGAACTGTCTTTATGCTGCAGGCCACCCAGCTGACACTGTCATCTTACACAAGACTTGGTCAACAGGAGGACTTGTGTGAGGGGCCATAAGATTTAGAACCGATATGAAAGCTTGTTAGTCAACTCAGGCTCAGCCAATGGGCCAGTTTTCAACCAGGACCTCCTGTCAACACAGCCCAGTCCCTCAGTGGCTCACCTCCCTCCCTCCCTGTTTCCCAAGCTGCACTGCTCTGACCGTAAGTTGCTGTTCTTTGTGAGTGACAGGCTTCCGCCCTTACAGATTCATGGCACACCTTGGTGAGGAAGAGGCACACTGGAATGCTGAGCTTTGAACAGTTTCAAAATAGCTAGAGAAGTGGGGGGGCGGGCTGTACTAGAGGATCGAGTGTAAGAAGTAGTGATGACATCATCACATCTGTAATAGCATTAAACTGTAATTCGCACTTCACAGACTATGATGTCATCAGCCAGAAGTCTCAAATGTAAACACACGTGGGGCAAAGAGGCAGCAAAACATAGTGGAATAACTCCAGGAGAGGCAGATCATATAGAAGCCAGAGCCACATGCCTGGGTTATAGGAAGTGCCCACTTCCTTCTCTAACTGTGGCCATGCAGCACTGACGACTCAATGCTGGCTTAAACTCAGTGTTTTGTGTCAAATCTATTATCAAGGTTCACAGTTATTTTTTATTTTATTTAAAGCTATTAGGTAAAGTAGAAATGAGCTGCAGGCCCTACTTGCCTCCACAGGCTGCCAATTTGGACTAGCTGGCATGATTTCATTGGGAAGTGTCCCTCCATCACACCCACTCAGCAAGAAGAGTGGCTTCCTCTGCCCACCCTCTGACATAAAGCAGGAAGAACCCATCTTGGACACTGGTCCCAGTTCACATGGGTCTGGTGGCACCACAGGGCACAAGTGATACCAGACAAGGATGCAGCCACCATGATTTATCTGAAGTCTAGACCAGGCACAGAAAGCCCACTCAGCAAGAGTGGTACCCAGCCCAGCAGAGTGGTCAGAACAAGGGCTAGAGAAAAGTCTGGCTCATTGGCCAACAGTAGCTCGGAAACAAAGCATCAATTCACCTCTGCTTCCATTTCTTCACCTGACAGCCGCTCTGGCATTCCCTCTGCCCACTCTCTGCCATCTGAACCCTACCTCCTGTTTGTCTCACTCTGATCTGAAGCACTAAGATACAAACGTGGGCTAGAGAATGTTCATGTGGATACCAATGGCTCTACATGTAGCCATCACTTCCATTGTTGATCCTCTGTGCTCAGGGATTTATTTCTGCCTCTGCTGCTTAGAATCTGACAAATACATCTGCCACACCTGATGGGCATGCCACTTTGGAAATTTTTTCCTATAAATTTAGTTAATAGAAATATAGTTAAGGCTAGCTTCAGTCTTTTTTTAAAAGCAAGCATGAACTCTGGTTTGCTTTTTTCCTTTGAATTAAAATTTTTAACACAAAATAGTGGATTCTGTGATGACATGTTCATGTGTATCACTGTGTACTGCTCATACTTATGACCTCTACAGTCCTCCCAACTCTTCCTTTTCTAAAACTACTTCCCCAACCCTCCCAACCAGTCTTCTTCAATCAGTCCCCATTATACCTTCAAATATACAGTTACATTTAGATTCTGCAAATCGAAGTGAACATGCAAAGCGTTGTCTTTCTCTTATTTTTATTTTTATCTCTTCCCTCTTCTTAGAAATTTTCCTCTCCCTGATCTCCCTTCTATTCCATGTTATACACATAAATATATGTGTGTAAGAATGTACATATACACATATATAAAAATCTGGGTGCTATATGTGAGAAAAAGCACATGACATTTGTCTGTGTCTGCCTTATTTGCACATAAGAGAATAATGTTCAGTTATAGTTAGCTATTCCACAAATGACTCCACTTTATTTTTCTTTATGGCTGAATCAAACTCTACTGCATATATAAACCACATTTTTAAAAATCCAGTCACAGAATGCTGGACTTTTAAATATCAAATCTCTGCATTTTGAAATGTTGACAATATTTACAACATTTGTTTTACAATACTTTGGGGGTAAAAATATCTGTATTTTTCTTGTAGAATGAAAGGACTGAGCTAACATAGTTCTGATAAAGACTAAATTATATGTGTTCATGAGCAATAATATTTACTTTCAGCAAAATAATCACTTCAACTTTCTTCACCTGTGCCAGGTGTGGTGTTGTTGCATGCCTCTGATTCCAACACTCAGGAAGTAAACACAGGTGGGGCTCTGTGAGTGTGACATCAGCATAGAAAGTTCTAGACCAGTCAGAGCTGCAGAGTGAGACTCTGCCTCAAAAAAAAAATTCTTTGCATGACACCTGCCAATCAAGGAGGCTTCTCTTGGAGTTCTGCCAGAAGATGTAACTGTCAGAACATGATTTTCACACATCTTTCTCTTTTTCCTGTGAAGCCTACCATGGATGTGCAATTCCTAAACATGGAGTACACTATCTAAAATGCATTGCGCATCTGTTTTAGGGCAGGGTTCAATCTCGGTTTCATCATCTGAGCCTTGGGGCCTGAGGTGGCACGTGGCCCATAGCAAAGGCTTGGTAATGTTTGTGGAAAGTTTAAGTTCCCAGGAATATACCCCTCTAGATCCTCCTTCCATAAGCATAATTGTGAGGTATAAAATTCCATGGTACATTTATATTAAATACTGTCTATCCTGAAAAACTGTAGATCATGAGCTATAATCATCCAAGAATAATAACTCAGATAAATATTATTTCTCCATGTTGCACAGCTAAGACCTCTTCTCAGCAGCCTGCTCACATTTGTGGGGAGCGCTTGGCTGCCTGTAACTCAAACCTGTCTTTACCTCTCAGCCAATAGGCAGAACCAATGCCTGGGCCTCTGTGTAAAAACAACTCAGGCATGAGACTAGAGAGATGGCTCAGTGGTTAAGAGTATTTGCTCCCTTCTGAAGGTCCCAGGTTCAATTCCCAGCACCAATATTGTGGCTCACAACCATCTATAACTCCAATTTCAGAGATTTCAACATACTCTGCTGGCCTCTGAGGACACCAGGTCTGCATGTGGAACACAGACACATGCAGGGAAAGTACATACAGCTAAAGATGCCCACACCTCCTCCTCCCCCTCCTCCCATTCCTCCTCCCTCTCTACCACCACCACCCCCAAAACCACCACTGGCTAACAGGGCTGAGTAGGAATGATCACATCAAATGTCTTTATTGATAATTCAAGCTCCCTAAATGCAGACAAAGGCTGACTTTCCCACATGCTGCTCCTTCAGGCTTGTGGGAGCCACAAGTATTCTCATGTTGCTAAGCTCTTGAGTGACTTCACAGGTAACTTCACACAGATACACTGCTTTGGACCCACCTTAGCATTTGCTGTGTTGTTCCCTAAATGCTATCTGCCCTGGTTTAGAAGCCAGACAGTTATTCTTCCTAAAGAGCCCATCCTGTATCAGTGACCGACAGCTGACATCACCATGCACAAGCCCTGATCATCCCAGGGCCACTGATGGGACCCAAAGTTGATGAAATAACTGTCACTGGCCAGCCCCACCCCACTGATTACCGTTCTCACTGGGGTGATGAAAGCTGACAGAGGAGACTTAGGAAAGAGAGAGTTGGTCGTGGCTCACAGTCTGAGAGCACAGCCCATCATGGCAGGCATAGTGTGATGGCAAGTACCACTCTAGGTATGACGGCAGGAATGTGAGGCACCTGGACACACTGCATCCAGGCAAGAAGCAGGAAGAAATGCTGATGGTCAGCCTGCTTTTCATCTTTTCATTTCATCTAGGACCCCAGCCATCCACAGTCAGAGGGGGTCTTCTCTCCTCAGGTGAAGCTCCAAAGGCATGTTTCCTAGGTAATCCTAAACCGACTCACATTCTCCATGAAGATTAACTGTCACACCTGCAGGCCTGCTTATTTTCCTTCCTCTGTTTCTTCCTTCAGAACTACAGTGAAGCTCTTTGACCACCATCTCCCTCCCACTGCCTCTAATCAGAGCCCTGGGATGCTCTGAGTGGTCCTGTGTGGTCTGATGTTCTTTCTCTCACCAGAAAACAATAACATAACCATAAAACTTCTGCAGGCCTCTTTCCCTTGATCTCCATCTGTCTCTCCTCCATTCCAGGTCCAATGTAATATGGTTAAAATAAGACCGGGCAAACAGAAGCAACTGGAAGGTTATTCTTGACTGTGAATGTCTGGTGACTGCTGGCAGCAGACTGCAATGTCAAAAAAAGTGTTCACAAGAACTTCGTTCAAGACACAAGAGTGACTCAACATGTGGGTTAGGAAAAATGATAGTTTCCCTGTATAAAAACAAAAAAGTCACACCCCAACAAATCTGTCATTTATATGCTCCCAGAAGGTACTTTTCCTGGCACTGGTTCCAGCCAGATGCATCACAGTATGCTACTGAGTGAGCACAGTGCCCTGCCTACAGCCAGTCTCTTGAGACTTGGTGGGCACGGGGCAGGCAAAGAAGATACTCTTCTGTGGAAACCAGGATGCTGGGAAGTACTTGAGTGAGTACTACAGTTGCCAGAGAGCAGAATTCGCCATTCTCCACACTGAGGCCTCATGCCATTACTGAGCTCCATCTGCACTCTATACGAAGGTTCTCTGGGCAACACCAAGGCTGGCTATAGGGTGGCACTCACTGCTGCTTCCTAGGGCTCTTCTCAGTTACACCAGGTTGTCTCTTCCTAACACTCACCATGTGGCCATATGTAGCAGCCTTCAGGCCCAAAGCCAGACTTTCTATCCAGCTCTTCCTCTGTCAAATCCAAGAAGTTAGTTACCCACTTTCTCTGCCTCCCTTGCAGCTACAAGTGATCAAGTGATCCATTTATAATTGGGGTGTGGGCCTGATGAAATTCTTATCTTTCCTGATAAACTGACCCAGCTACCGATGAAAGCCATGTTTTTCACCCAGATTTGGATGCAATGGGGATAGATGCTCACACATATATGCTCCCAAAAGAGGGACAGGTGATTAAAAAACATGAATGATTATGTTAGTGCAACATAGCTTTTTTAGTATTAAACTTTTTGCTTTGTAAAATTTCCTTTGTCATCCAACTTAAGTTTCTAACTTAATGAGTGGGGGAAATAAAAATAAACCATTGGAAATACATTTCTCTCTGTCCCATTTCTCTGCTTTCCCCTAGTCTGAGTAGAAACATAAGAATGAGGACGCAGGCAGGACTTGTCTCCTCTGACACAGAGACGGCTGTGTAGTAACATGATTTGGGGTTTTAAGAAAAGAAGACTCTGAGCCAAATATCATGGGAGGGCTGAAATATCATAGAGAGGAAGCATCACAGTCAATTCTCACCAAACTGTCTTGCAACTTTCTCAGCCTCACTCCTGGTCACTTCTGCCTGTCAGCTTTTGTCTGGTTTCTAGAGCCCTTATAAGCCCTATCCCATACTGATTAGGATTAAAGGCGTGTAGCCTTGAACTCATAGAAACAGAAGAAGTTCTGTCTCTGGAGTTATGGGATTAAGGGTGTTGGTCACCACTCCTGGCTTTCCCAGTACTGGGATTAAAGGTGTGAGTGATTGACTCAGCTGTTTATCCTTGTATTCAAGGATCAAGGATTTCCTGAGCTGTCTGCCTAGGATTTGACTGTGTGGTCTCTCTGATATCCCAGGATTTATTAAATACCTAACAAATATCCATACAGCTGCTACCTTTGGACACAACACAGCTTGCAGTCTAAGTTCTGTGTCTATACACATCATTCCATTTCCCATGTAATAATCTAATTATTGAAAGAACAGAATCACATATCTCAATAGTCAAGCATCTTTCCTGACAGCTGACTCAAATCTGTCACAAGCCCAAGGAAAGGAAAAATGGAAAGTGACAGGAGCAACCTGCCCCCCACCCCCCGCACCCCCAACATAGTCATGAACACACCACGAGCTAAGAGCAAAGCTAAGGAGGGCTCCCTCTCCCACTCGCATGGCATGGCACCGATCAAAGCAATGGACACTGACTTGGAAGTGTGTTCAGTGATCCTCCAGAGCATTCCCTTGTGCCTTTAGTGGTTTTTTTGGTAGCACCAGACAGAAGAAAAACTTGACAAGTATGAGCTAGATGATACAGCAGGACATAAGGAGCATTCTCAGCCAGTGGCCCAGCTGCCCTCAGTCAGCTCTAACCACGGGCGTCTGATATTAAATCACACATCTCATGTACTTTCTCTTCATCCAAGTGATAACTAAAAGATGTTTGTGGCCTTTTTTCTGTTTTTAAATGGTAGTTTGTGGGGTCCCAGTTACTCTTCTTCTGAAGGGACAAGGGAGCCCGAACCACCCTGGCCTGGGCTGCACTCAGAAAAAGGTGAACACAGGCATTGACTTCTGAGTCTCATTGATTTTAAACTATAAAATGGACATAAAATTGACTTGTGTGAAGGTAAACACAATAGTTTCTACACCACCTGTTCTGAGCACAGGTTTGGGAAAACCCAAGCTTTTCTTAGCAGAGGAGCACAAATCACTGCTGTTCTAACAGACCATTCACTCTGAGTAGCAAGCAGGAATCTGTGCTTTGGAACCCATGCACCGATTTGTACACGAAATTAGACCAGTCCTCACAATGCAAGTTCCTAGACCCACCTGAGGCCTATTAATCAGAAACAGAAAGAGATAGTGAGGAACGTGCATTTTGACAAGAGCCTCAGAACTCGTTAGAAGGAGGAAGAGGAGGAGGAGATTTTTTTTTCTCTTAGAAATAAATCAGGTTTTAGTTGAGTAGCTTTGAGCTAAAATCAAGAGTTCTATCTTAGCCCAAATAGGGTGTGCGCCTCCTCATCAAAGGAATTTATTCAAAAAAGTGAATCACCCATTCTTTGTTCTTAAGAAGCTAGAGGAATCTAGTCAGCCCTGACAGCAGGTATTCCTAAGAGCTGACACGCTCTTAGGATCAGCTTTTCCTCCCTTACAGCAGACTTCTCACAAAGCTCCCAGGCTGTGAGCTCCTGAGGGAGATCGTGGCCTCTGCACAGCAGAGCCTCCATGGTGTGCAGCTTAGGACTCACCCCTCAGAATGTAGTTCTGATAATTCTGGTCTGCCTCGGCTCCCACCTTGATCAAACAGGTCAGACCTTCAGCTATGACAAATTCATGCACCAAATCCTTGTCGTCCTGGCAAGAAAGAAAGAAAGAAATGAAATGAAATAATTTGTATAAATGTTCAAAGGTCACTGCCCACCTTATATCCAAGCTACATTGTTCAAACTTTGCAGGAATCTTTGAAATAAAATGATCCCTGAAGAAATTCTGTTCTATTCAAATATCACATCTAACTCTTTTAATTTTATTTAATTTTTCCAAACAATATATTTTGGCCATGCCCCCCTTTCCCCAACTCCTCCCAATTTCTAGATTTTTAATTTATTCCTTGGAGAGAGAGAGAGAGAGAGAGAGAGAGAGAGAGAGAGCACATAAGTGAGCATCTAACTCTAGCCAAGGAAATTTTATAGCCAGTCTTCACACTATCATTTGCCAAAGACCAATTATTGCCTTCTGGGCAACCTAATAAAGATGAAGAAATGAATTCCTGGCCTGTCCAGAAGCTTTACAGTGCTCTGCTTTTCACTGTCCTAGATCCCTAGGCCCTAGGCCCCCACAGGATCCGGTGTGAAGGCCATGTGAAGCCTCCATGGCTTTTTACTACAGGAAGCATCCAGTGACCTTGCAACCTGTCAAGAAAAACACTCCTGTGTCAGCAGATAGCCTGGGAATGGCAGTTTCTACAAGGGGCTTGGGAATACTCCCTGTCAACCTAAGGAAGGCTCTCCTTGTCTCTTGTCTTACCTGGCTGGCAGCACAAGGAAGGAAACTGAGTACAGACACAGCCATTCTGCTGCAGCTGACTTTCCATAGGGCTGCCTTGGTAAGCAGAAGGCTGGGCATAAGTTGATGACTGCTAGCCTAGTGATGCTCAAAGACTGTGTTCCAGACAGACTGGGCAAGGGGCCCTTGGAAGTCTATCCAAGAGCCTCACAGGAACTCATTAGATCCACAAACCATCTAGCCATGCCCCTGGCTGAACAAGAGGGAGCTGCAATGCACAGAGCTGGGATCCACCTTCATCTTCGCTTTCAGACCATCTGGGGTACCTTGAAAGGCCAAGCAAGCAGGACTCTATGCAGAAGCAGTGGATCAGAATTGCTAAAATGAGACCCAGACTTAGGAAACAAAACACACTTGGCCAGGACCACTGAACTATGTCTGGCCAGCTCCCAATCTGTACAGCTGCTATAAAACCAAATTCTGGGGAGCCCTGTGAAATACATGTTCACATTGTATCTGTCTGCCATTGAGATGGGACATCTCCTAGGTCAGACAGTGCCTTGTCTCCAATGCAGGTAGGATACTGTTGGGACAACCATACCTCATTATAACAACAGACCAGACATTTCACAGACAAACTCCAGCAACGGAAATACAGAAAGATAATGGAGTGACAGAGGACCATGACAGTAGTGTCATATCAATAAGAAAGAAAATCGTTGACCTGATACAATTCTCCTGTCTCAACATGCAATTGGCCCCTTTCTTTATTATGACATTTTTCAATTATATGAGTGGAAGTCTTGAGCTAAATATGGGCAGACACAGTCCAGGTCCCTGGGAAGTGATGTAGTGAGAGGCAGGGTCAGAGCCAGCTAGGGGTTAGTGGAGAGAAAGGCTGGATGTAATGAAAGACAGCTGTGTGAACTCAGACTTTGAGATAATCATGGCTGGGGAAGAAAGAGAAAATGGGACAGTATCAAGAGTCTTTGGAAAATTACTTTACACTGGTAGGTATAAAGGATAAAAAAAAACAACCCTTCTCCCTCTGTCCCCCTTTCCAGCAGCGTATGTGAAAACTGGACATGCAGATGAGCTCATGTCTAGTCAGGAGGGTTTTCCAAGCATGTACAAATGTTTATTGCTTTAACTAAAACTAGATTCACACATGACTTCATGGTGAAAAGTGAGAACAAGCTCTGGAGGAATCACTCAGGCTAATCACTAATATTAATACAGCAGAGAACTGAGTGTCTGGCAAAGGCACCAGGAAAAAAAAACCTAGACAAGCGAGACGGTGTTCATGAGAATAACTCAGACCCTTGGCTAACCTGCACAGACCCATGTAGATAAGGCACCGAGGAAGAAGATGCTTGTGGATAATAAATGTGGAAAAAGTCTTCCAAGTTGGCAGTGTCCTAGGTTTTAAATACATATCCTGAAATACATAGGCACTAACACACGGTTCTTAAGACACTGCTTTAGACTGTTATAAAACTAAAATGTCCTCACCAGTGATAAGAAATTACTACCACATTCCAGAATTTTCCGTAAGAGTTATTCAGTGATTTGTGATTTTTCTTAACTAATGTTTTTTAACATTTACTTAGTGTGTATGTGTGTGTGCGCATGTAGGTGAACATGTTGGAGCACATGATGCAACATGCAGGTTGTGACTCTCTCTTTCATTATCTGAGTCTTTGGCATCAAATCCAGAGTTTGAAGCTTGGCAGCCAGTGCCCTGACCCCCTGAACCATCTCATCAGCCCTGGTTTTTGTTTTCTCTGGGTGTTATTGTTAATACTTATTAGTGAAAGAATAACTAACTCAATACAAATGATCAATCTCTCTATTTTTTAAGTTCTTAATGTCCATGTTCCAAAAAAAAAAAACCTTCATGCCTAGAAAAACAAACAAACAAAAAAACAAAACAAGAGATGATGAAGATGTGAACCCAAAACTATGCAGAACATCAAGCTAAGCCTTGCTCACCATGTTGCCTGTCAGATCCAGTTAACCCCTGACATGGCTGCTATTGAGTGTGGTTTTGTGTGTGGTCTTCAGACCAGAGTAGAAACTCCTGCTAGCAAGCACCTTCCTTATCAACACAGCACTGGTCTAGCTGTTCAAAAACCATTTCTTGAATCACCAGGAAAATCTCAAGGGATGCACACCAAGAAATAGATTGGTTCAAAGACAATATAACAAGTTTGAAAAGGTTTATTTGCTTCTCTTTCTAACTTTTCAATTTAGGAAAAATCTCACTGTGTATAAAACAGTCTCATAAACACAGGTGTGAATTAACTCACAGCAATCTTGTCTTAGTCATCATTTTATCTTCTGCTACATAACCTGGAACAATTCTCAGACTGCACATCACTTAATACATTATTTCTGTGTAGCTTCCAACTAGAGAAACTTTAAGAATAGGAATTCTTAAGAAATGTTTTAAGGTTAAAAAAAATGTATCAGAAACACTCAGTGTTCAAATTTCCAACTTTTTCATTACTATTTATATAAAATGTCTTAGTTAAGTAGTATATGTTTGACACAACTTAGTGTTACCTGCAAAGAGGAAATCTCAATGAAGGAATTACCCAGATTAGACTGACCATTGACCATGTCAGTAAGAGATGCCCTTGACTGGTGAATGATAGAGGAAGGCCCAGCCCACTGTGGGTGGCACCATCCCTAGTCAGGTATGTCTCAGCTATATAAGAAAGCTAGATGAACGTGAGTCAGAGATCACACCAATGAACAGCATTTCTCCATAGTTCCCGCATCCAGTTTCTTGTCTTAAGTTCCAGTCCTGACTTCCTTCAATAATGTATTATGACCCAGAAGTATAAGCTCAATAAACCCTTTCCTTACATAAGTTACTTTCGGTCAGAGTGTTTTATAACAAACACAGAGCTCAAACCAGGACAAGATCCAAGTAATATCCACATATGGTAATTCATTTATATGAGTCTAAAACCCAGATACTTCTATTAGCTAATCAATGGAAGATAATGTTCCACCCTCATTGACTTACATGTTGAAGAAAATCATTCATTCATTCTTTAGAGTAGACCACAGTCTGGATTTTGCAGATCATTTATCTAAATTGATGTTTAACATATGCCTATGTCTTCATCTATTTATTGCTGGATTCATGTCTGAATTCGGGGTTGATTTGTTGGCTTGACCACATCATACTTCATATTTCTACCAGGAGTATCTCTGTCTGGTGGTAGCTTGTTTCTGCCATGTTAGCAACCCTTGCTGTCTTATTAATTCATTAATGGACTGATTGGGGGCCACAAAACAGTGATATTCTGTTGTTCTTTATTACCTACAATCTTTTTCTCTTTCTTTTCTTTTTTTTCTTTTTAGAAATGGTATTTTCTTTCTTTCTTTTTATATAATAAAGTCTTTTCATCCATGTATCCTCTTGTTCCAACTCCCTTCCCCCTCCTAACCCCTCCCTGTCAGCCTTCAGCCTCCCTCTTCCCCCTCCACCCATCCCCTCCTCAGAAAGGGCAAGAGGTGGATTAGCTCAGCACCCACTCCAGGCAAGTCCCATTTCATCATCTTAATATCCAGAATGGATTATGTGTTCCTCTGGAGGAAATAGGCTCCAACGTGCCAATTCATGCACAGAATCACAGTCTGAACCCTCTCCTTGAAGCTCCACACACTGCCCATGTCAGTGGACAGTTGCCTATCCTTAGAGGACCTAGTTCCTTTTCCAGATGGTTCCCAGGTGGCTGTTCTTGATTCAGTGAGCTCACGAGAGCTCAGCCAGCCATCACTATGAGAATTTTTCTCATATTCTCTATCCCCTTGCTCATATAGAGTCTCCTCCCCCACTATAAGCTGGACCAGGGACTCAGCCCAGTGCTCAGTCATGTATCTCTGCCTCAACCTCTATTCATTATTGGATGTATGTTCTGTGATGGCACTCAGGGTGGTTATTCATTTAATTATAGGGCAAGTCCTGTTTAGGCAACACCTTCACTATCGATTGGAGACCTAGGCAGGGCCATCCTGGGAGTTCTTGGAGGTTTCCCTAGCACGGGTCTTTTTCCAACTCCACATTGGCTTCCTTTATTAAGATCTCCATCTCTATTTTCTCTCTCCCTACTTGTCATTTCTCTCACTCAACCATCTCCTTCTCTCGTGATTTGTTCCCACCTCTTCTTGGTTGCAATCTCTTATGCTCCCAATTAGCTAAAGGGATCTTCTCTATTTTCTCTTCCTAGGGAATTCCTTGGATGTCTCTCTTAAATTCCTTCAGATCCCAAGCTGTTCAGTGGTTGTAGTTTGCAGCTTGGGTATTCTTTAAGATTTTGTTTTAAAGTCCACTAATGAGTGAGTACATCCCCTGCTTATATTTCTGGGTTTGTGATACCTTGCTCAGGAGGATATTCTCCATATCTATCCATTTGCCTGCAAATTTTAGGATATCATTTTTTTTACTGTTGACTAGTACTTCAGTGTGTAGATGTACCAGTTTGTTATCCATTCTTCAGTTGAGGGGCATCTAGGTTGTTTCCAGGTTCTTGTTATTACAAATAATACTGCTATGAACATAGTTGAGCTAATGCTTTTGGAGTGTGAATGTGCATCTTTAGGGTATATGCCCAGTAGTGGTATTGCTGGATCCTTGGGGAGATTGGTTTCCAGGTTTCTGAGAAACCACCATACTGCATTCCAGAGTGGCTGAACAAGTTTACACTCCCACCAACAATGGAGGAGTGTTTCCCTTGCTCCGAATCCTCTCCAGCATAGGCTGCCATCTGTGTTTTTAATCTTAGCCATTCTGACAGGTGTCAGGTGGTATGTCAGGTTGTTTTTATTTGCATTTCTCTAATGGCTAAAGATGTTGAGCACTTTTTCAAGTGCCTCTCAGCCATTTGTAATTCTTCTGCTGAGAATTCCCTTTTTAGCTCTGAAACTCATTTTTTAATTGGGTTATTTAGGGTTTTGGACTCTACTTTCTTGATTTCTCTATATATTTTAGAGATCAGTCCTCTGTCACTTGTAGGGTTGGTGAAAATCTTTTCCCATTCCCATTCTGTAGGCTGTCGTTCTACAAAGGCTTCCCTTTTTTAAAAAAAGACTTCTTTTTTACCTTAAAGTTCAATACAAAAAGACAAGAAGAATTTGAGATTCTAAAAATTTGCTCTTTTTCAAGTAGCTAGTCCACCAGCATCCACTGCCTATTTGTCTTGTATTGTTAGTTTTCAGTATCCTTATAAATGTGTCCATCAATCCAAAAGTTCTCAGTATGTCTGGATCCATTTCAGTTATCATCCTTACTGTTGAGTATGGTCCTGACTCTGGACAGCTCCTGAGCAACCTTTCCTTTGCCTTGCTTCTGAGAGCTTTGGAGAATCTTAGTATTATATGACAGCTCCCTGCTATCCTCCATGTGATAAGAGAATACAAATTTATTATAGAAGAACAGAAACCAGACCTCCAGCAGCAAACTCAGGCTGTGGGAGGAAAGAAGACATGTCTTCATACATGTCCACTGAGAAATGCATCCTATGCCAAGAAGAAGTGATGGCAGAATTCCATTCCAGAGGAAAAAGAAAGGTAAGGATGTGTTGGTGAGTTGGATTTTTTCCCCTCACCTTTTTGCCTTCTCCCTCTTAACAGGGAGACACTCACTCTGGCTAAAGTTATCATTGATAAAAAAAAAATCTTTTGAAGAACAAAACAAGAAGGGAAGGGGATTGTATACATGAGCTTAAAATTAAATGGAAAAAATAGTGAGCCTAGACAGACATATCTGTGTAAAGATTATCTTCACAACCCCACAGCCTTACTCTACTCATTGTCCTAGGGGTATCTGAAGCTGAGCCAGCCCTTCACTGAACTTGTGATTATCTCAGGGCAGGGAGGAAGGGAAGGCTTGGTATGGAGTGATAAGATAAAACCTGTGATGAAGGACTTGCACATGCACAGAGAAATCCACCCATAGGAGCAGGCTTTACAATACCCAAGCTGCTATTAAGTAAACCACCCACCCAAAGAAGAATGTACGGAATACCTTATGCTCACTGGATAAAATACAATCCCAGCCAGATCCACAGTCACACCTACACCAGTTCACTTTCCACGAATAAAGCAAAGTAAGACATATGCCACGTGACAACATATATGTAAAACTAATACCAAAGGCTGCCATGTATTCATGGGTATATACAGTGAGGATGGAAACGTGAATACACACAGAGAATACTAAATGCAACTATTGGTGGAGAAGAGACCTGGGGTGGGGAAGCAAGTCATGATTTAGGGGAACAGAACACAGGTCTTTATTATACTCAAACAAGCCTTCTTTTTAAAAACTGGACTATAGAGAAAAAGAATTTGAGTAAGTTGTCTACTTTTCATGCTTGAAATATTTGAAATAAAATATTCTCCTCTGGAATTCTGATGTAATTTTTTCTTGTGTGTGTGATATGTGTGCATGGATTTCCATGTGTGTGGACACGTGTGCAGGTGCATGTGGGGGCCAGACATTGACAGCAGTGGTCTCCACCCTATATAATGAGGCAGGATCTCTCACCTGGATCCAGAACTCACTGGTCAGCTAGAGCAGTTAGCCAGATTTTCCTAGATTCCTGGTTTTGCCTGCTGAGCACTGAGAGCCCTGGCAGGTCATCATGCCCACTGAGCCTTTACCTGGGTGCTAAAGATCCAAACCGATTTTAGTTCTTGGCCAGCAAACCTTTTGCCCTCTTTGCCATCTCCTCAGCACCCTCCACATACATACTGACTTACAATGTCATCTAAACAGATTTTCCTGCTTTTAATAAATGCAGGTACATATTTGTATGTATCTAGTTCCCCAGCAAAGCAAAAACAGGACGGTAGTATTTTGGCTTTTGATTTTCCTTTTTACCTGAAATATCTGCTTCAGTGAAAAAAGAGCCCTTCTTAGATCTCGGCCACTGGAGTTGTACAGTTTTTCTGAAACAAAGAACAACAATTAATTCTGTTAACTCAATGAATGTCATAAACATAAGAAATTATGAAGGATGACATCTTCTACCAGAAAATGATTACAATGCAGCCACCCAGGTCACATACATGCCTGGTCTGTTAGAGGTGCCGGGAGAGGCTACTTCACCCCACCTTCCTCCTCCATACAAGTGCGTTTTTAGGGTTTAACAAACTGTTTTCTGGTTTGTAGATATTTCTAGTCGGTGGCCAACTACACTGGAAAAACTAATGCATTCCAAATACAATAGATTTCAAGGAAATAGTGTGTGTTAATTAGGGAACTTGTGTGATAGAGTAGACTTAGCACCTGACCTAGTAAACTGTGGCTTACTACCCATTATGGGATCAGGTAACTGACTGAGGATATCACACACACACACACACACACACACACAGAGAGGTTTCTGAGTACACAATAACCAAACTTGATTCATAATTAAACAGGTAGTGAATGTCAAGGTGTGTCTAGCATCACTTTTGTGTGCTGTGTCACATTACTTCACTGCAGCCTGGACTCTGAACATATAACACAAACGATTGTGTAAGGTCTCATGTCACACATACATGAAATGCTCCAGCTCAGATTTGAGACAATTGTGTGTTATGAATTCCTGTGTTCTTAGTATGACATTTCTGCTCTTGGGGAAATACAGTGATTTAATTGGTCACCAGAACGGTGCTCATGAGCAGGATGTAGCTGCTTTTCATGTTAACTATGAACATGACAGGCCCTGAGAAAGACTTTGATAGAGCATTTGCATGGAAGTAGCAACCCAATTTGTTAAATTCCTATCATTAAGCACTATGCAGTATGTAGTTCTTTGAATGAACTCTGATAATTGATATCTTTCTAGGAAGTATCTGGTTTATATAAATTGATATAATCTTATGGACATGGAAATATTTGTAATATTCCCCCTTTTATTGACTCTATCAATGTCTCTTTAGCTTTGGAATTGATCATTTGCATCCACTCGCCCTTTGACTTATCAGCCTGGATAGAGCCCACCATCACGCTAGTCTGTCCAGAAGTCAGCTCCGGCTTTCCCACCCTTTCCCACCCTTTCCAGGTTGGCTCATTGCTTGGCGTCTTCCTGTGTTTACTTTCAGTTTCAATTCCTCCCTCACTCTCCCTTTTTTAAAATCCAGTTTCTACTTTTAAAAATGTGTTGGCTGTAAAATAGCTAACTGGAACATTTGTCCTTCTTTTTTTTTCTAGGGATTGAGCCCATGGTCTTCAGCGTGCTATACAAGTGCTCTACTACTGAGCTATGTGCCAGCTCCATTTTTGTGTTAGTTTCTTAAAGCAGCACCCTCATGAGTTGGTTTTATGCCTTTGTTTTTGAAAATCGGCAATGATTCTAAGCAATGCTGTAGTTGTTTCTCAATCCATTGACATGTTTACTTTCATTCAGATTTTATTAATAGTGAATGTTTCATTAAATTCAAATGTGAAGGGAGGTAAAGACATGGTTCAGTGGTTAAGAGCGCACACTGCTCTTCCATAGGACCCATACTGCCTGGACCCGTGTCAGGTGACTCACAACCACTTGCATCTCCAGCTCCAAGAGTCTTCTGAACTACATGGTCACGCGCATATACATGTGCACACACGTGCACACACATGCACACACATTTTAAGATATGAAATAAATATTTAAAATCCAAGTAGAAATAACTCAATCCTGTAACTGTTTTTGACTTGTGGTTTATTAGAAAAATATCACTGATTTTTTAAATATCCAAGATTTTGCAGATAACTGTCCATTTCTCAATAGTCAGAAATTATGATTTTATGGTATCAGATTTTTTAGATTTATTAAGGTATATTTTATAATCCAGAATATCGTGGTAAATCACTAATGGAGAAAAGGGAATGTATTCTCCCATAATCAGGAGAATTGGCCTATGAATATCCACTGGGTCAAGTTAAGTGACAGTGTTGATAAATGCATCACATGTATAGAGAGAAGGTCTCACATGTAGCCTTGGCTGCTCTGAACTCACTATGTAGACAAAGCTGGCTTCAGATTCATGCTTATCCACCCGCCTCTTGGTCCCAAGTGCTGGGATTAAAGCCATGTGCTACCGTGCCTGGCTTTTTATATTCTACTGATTTTCCATTTACTCATTTTATAGACTGATATGAAAGAACTGCTGTGGTATCCAACTAGCAGGCTGGATTTAGGCATTTCTGCTTTCAGCTCCATGAGTTATTGTGTTAGCTGCTTTTGATTTTTGTATGTTCACACTTGGGGATGTTCTGACTTCTTGGCTCATTGACCTTTTATCATTATATAATGTCTCCCTTTATCCTTGGTAGGATCCTTATTTTAAAACACTTGTCTGGTATCAATATGACCACTTAAGTTTAGCATTTCTATATCTTTCCCATCTTTTCATTTTAGGCTCTCTACATTTTAGGCTCTTTCCAGTGGACACTGCTGCATCCTACTTTTACACAGTGTTGGGAACTGAATTCAGAACATTCTACACTCCAGGCAAGCAGTTATCTACTGAGTTACATATCAGGGCCCTGCTTTTCATGAGTGCAGTGTCCCCCATAAGCCTAACCTCTAAGACATCACAGGGGCTCTACAGTGCACAAGGACCTGAGAAGCTCCATCACTGACTCTCATCCTTTGGGAAGAATACCCTCTAGAAAAGATAAAGACATCTTTGAGAGGTCGCCAAACTCCCTGCTTCTCTTTTGTTCAGGGGCCACTGAATTTAAACAACTAAAATTCCTTTAGAAGGAATATTTTCTAGTCTAACATCTATCATTTCTACCACGATTTGTTTAAATATTTTCTTTTTAATTTATTTAAAGTTTGTTTTTTTAATTTTACATACCAACCAAAGTTCCCCTTCCTTCCTTTCCTCCTACTAGCCCCCAGCTTCTCCCCACCCTACCCCTCATCCACTTCTCAGAGAGGATAAGGACTCCCATAGGGAGTCAATATAGTCTACATACCAAGTTGAGGCAGGACTAAACCCATCCACCATATGAAGGCTGAGCAAGGTATCCTTCTATAGGGAATAGGTTCCAAAAAGCCAGTTCATGCACTTGAGATAAATCCTGGTCCCAGTGCCAGAGGCCCCACAATCTACCCAAGCCACACACTGTCTTCCACATTCAGAGTGCCTAGTTCAGTCCCATGCAGGTTTTCAACTGTCAGTCCAGAGCCCATGAGCTCCCAGTAGCTCAGCTGTCTCTGTGGGTTTCCACATCATAATCTTGACCCCTTTGCTTATATAATCCCTCCTTACTCTCTTGACTGGACTGGAAGTTGGGGCCAGAATTTTGTGCCTTTGTAAAGTTTCTGTCACTTAACTTTTCTTTTTTTCATTTATTCACTGTATTTAATTCTTAGAAGTGGATGGTACAGTAGCAAATTCAGTGGAATTTTAGGAGACCAAATGCAGACAGATACCAATTCCAAATAGTATCATTGTAAGGAAAGCTGAAGATCCAAGACATTCATGCTAAAGATTTCCCCTCTTTTAATGAAATAAGAATGCTTTTGCTTAAGGTCCACTAATGAGTGAGTACACCCCCTGCTTAACCTTCTGGGTTTGTGAGACCTCGCTCAGGAGGATATTATCCAAATCCATCCATTTGCCTGCAAATTTTAGTATTTCATTCTTTATTACTGCTGCATTGTACTGCATTGTATATATGTACCACAGTGTTTAAATATTTTCTATTCCAAAGAAATCAGTATTCTTTTCATGTCATAAAACTCAGAAGATTCTATTTTTTAAAGGTTTATTTTTATTGTATGTATGTGTTTTGCCTTCATGTGTTTGTATACTGCACATGTGCAGTGTCCACAGAGACCAGAAGAGGGCATCAGATCTTCTGAAATTGGAGCTACAGATAGTTGTGAGCTGCCATGTGTGTGCTGGGAATTGAACCCAAGTCCTCTGTGAGGGCAACACATGATCGTAACTACTGAGTAACCTCTCCAGCCCAGAGAGTCACAAGATTTTAATCTAGTATTAAAAGAACAGGTAAAATCTGTAATAATAATATATATTTTGACTATAGTATTTTCTCAGAGATGCTGCTTTTTAATTCCATATTTCATAGAGTATAAGGTGGATTTTATGCTAAGAATTCCACATGATCTTTGAGAGACAGCTTTCTTTATCTTTCAGACAAATGACTGGTAGCTGACCAGGGTCCCCTGTCCTCAAGTTCTCCAAACCGGTCTGTCTTCTTTGTACAATCACCATGTGAACAAGTGTCACACATTGGCCTCTCTGTCATGGGAAAGCCATGGTGGAGCCATCTTTAGTACATGTGAAATATTAGTCATATTTTTAGTTCTGTCTTTTAGTTAGAGTTTACTATTACTGTGAAAAGACACCATGACCATAGCAACTCTTATAAAGGAAACATTTCATTGTGATGGTTCCCTTACAGTTCAGAGGTTCAGTACATCTTGGTGGGGAGCATGATAGCATGCATGGTGCTGGAGAAATAGCCTAATTCCATTTCTTACAGGCAACAGAAAGTCAACTGACTGTTACACCAAGTGAAGCTTGAGAAAAAGATCTTAAAGCCCTCCATAGTGATATACTTCCAACAGTTAGTGTGGCCCAGATTAAAAGTGTGCCCCCAGCCTCAAGGTCTGGATTAAAGACATGAGTCATCCAGTCTCCCCTAAGGAGACCACACTTCCTCCAACAAAGCCACACCTCCTAATAGTGTGTTTGAGGTACTGTATTCCTCATCAATGTGACAAAATGCCTAACAAAAGCCACTTAAGGAAGGGAGGGGTTACTTTGGATCACAGTTGGACCCTGTAGTCCAGGCTACTGCCATGTGGACAGCATGGTGGTGACAGCAGTTCCCACTGTGTCTGAGGGAAGAAAGGAGGGAGGGAAGGAGGGAGGGAGGGAGGGAGGGAGGGAGGGAGGGGAAGCGGGGAGGCAGCTGGTTATAGCACAGCCATGGTCAGGAAGCAGAAAGTAATAAATGCTGATGCTCTGCTTACTTTCTCCTTTTTTATCCAGTCCAGAACCCAGGTCCACAGGCTGGTGCCACCTGCATTTAGGGGGCTTTACATCCTAATTTAGATCTCCTTAGAAATACCCCAACAGATATACCGAGGGACATTCTCCTAGGTGATCCTAGATCCCATCAAATTGACAATTAAAATTAACCATTATACCTGGTATTTCTGTAAATCATTTATTCCAGTAATTTTCAAAGCATTTTGGAGTCAGAAACTATTACTCAAACATTACATACGCAGGAAACAAAATATTCAGACACACAAAATGTGACATTTTCAGAGGACATGAGTACCTGGAAACTTCCTGTAAAAATTTGTGAGTTCTTCTATTCACTGCAGAGTAAAAATCTTTAACCCCAAATCTCATTGGTCACATAATTGTGAAGGCAGAGAGGTTGCTAAGTCTAGGACTGAGATTTGAGGCTTATGGAAACAGAGAAAAGTAACTGATAATTACTGATAGATGGAACTAGCTATGTGCTCTGTTTGCACAAGGCAAACACTTGAAGCACTGAAACTGCTCATATCCTAACCAGGACACTCACCCCATGCACATTAGAGAACAGACACACACACACACACACACACACACACACAGAAGTATGGCTCCTCTCTGCAGATAAAGAGGCTACACAGACCTTTCAGCTTTCTAAGGTCTATATTATTACTATTATTATTGAGAGAGAATATTAATTCATGTGTGATAGACAGAGGGCACATTGCCACAGTGTGCTTATGAGGGCTATAGGATGGTTTTTATAGAGTTAGTTCATTACTTATGCCTTTACATGGATCCCAGGGATTAAACTCAGATCCCCAGGCTTTCTCAGCAAGGGTCTTTACATGCTCAGTTACCAAACATGGTTTTCAGACTTAAAGGAATGAAAAAAAAAATATGCCTGAGAAAATCTCATTTAAATCAAGATTCCCTTGGATTCTAGGCCCACATTACAGAGTTCCTAATGACATTTAGAACAATCCTTTATTGATTGTCTACTAATCATCTACCTACAAGTTACCACTAATCTACTACCTTCAAGCATGAAGACAGTAGTAGCCATCAAATGAAACGACAGCCTGTGGAGGAGACGAACATGCCTTCAGATCATGATAATGTCACATGAGAAAGCAGTGGCAATGTTTAGGAGGCCCCAGAGGAAGGGTGACAAATCCTGTGGTTCCGTGGCTAGGACGTGCAGGTGATTTTGAATCAAATCAGCCAGAGTGAGAAGCTGTGTGTAAGGGGAAGAAAAAGCAGCAGGCATGTAGCTAAGTAGAAAGGTAGCTGTGTGTGACCAAAGCGAATACCTGCTTGAACATGGCTGGCACATTGTCAGTGGGGAGACATGGGGAGAGCCAGGCCAGGGAGGGCCTCACAAGCTGGGCTATCTGATTTCAGCAGTGTGCTTCCTGGGTCATCACAGAGGGCTCCGGAAGAATGCAAGCAAGGACAGGATGAGGATCGACTGAGGTGGGACTCCATCAAGTTCACTGCCTGCATGGCTGGCCAGCACAGAAAAACTAGACAGGGGAGTAGGCAAGGGCCAGAAACCAACTAAAAGGTCTTGGGAAACAGACACTGGAGGAATATGGGCCACTAAGCCTTCTTCCGAGATAGTGGAGGGCTCTCCGGAAACCAATCTCGCGCCCAAAGCAGCCTCATCCCCCAGAATTTATGGCCCACAATGGAGTTCACTTTATTTGCCTCTTGTGGAGGGTCCATGGATCAGTTTCATAAGTTAATGCATGCACTAAGTGCCCTGAGAAGAGGGTACCACTTTTACTGCCCCAGGCATTCCTGGGCTCTTCTATTTATCCCTAAATAGATAATTCAGACTCGTTCTTTCCTTTGTTCAGTCATGAGCCACTTAATTCTATGACAAGAGATGCTGCAAACAAAGGAGTGAAGGGGGGCTGGAGAGATGGCTCAGTGGTTAAGAGCGGTTAAGAGCACCGTCTGCTCTTCCAGAGGACCTGGGTTCGATTCCCAGCACCCACATGGCAGCTAACAACTGTCTGTTCCAGGCAAAACACCAAGGCAAATAAATAAATAAAGTTTAAAAAAAATAAAAAATAAAAACAAAGGAGTGGAGGGACACTAAGTCAGAGAGGCAGCTCAGTGAGTGGAGTGCTCGCCATGCAACCACAGGGACCTGAGTTCAAATCCCCAAACCCATGTAAAGCCAAGTGTGCCAGTATACATCTACAGTCCCACTACTTCTGTGATGATATGGGAGGCAGGCAGGAGAATCCCTAGAAGTATATGGGCCAGCGAGCCTGGGGTCAGCAGTAAAGCTTGAGACAACAGGAGACCATTTACAACAAGGTGGAGAAGGAGGACCACCCAAGGATGTCCTCCACCCTCCACCTGTACATTGTGGAACACAGAGCTACACACACACACACCAAATACCCAGGGCATGACTCAGTTCTCAGAAAGATGATGTGTCAGCCAAGAAGACAGCTCACTATCTGCAAGTGCCACAATTAGTCCTTAGCAAGGGAGGCATGTAAGAAGTTGGTAGAGGAGCTACAGATGATGTCCAGTTGTGCAGTGATGTGTGTAGCTAATGGTCCTCCATTGGTACCTACTGATCTCCATCCAGGTCTTCACCCTTCAAGTGGTTACCTTGGAAACTACTTCCCCCATCCTCATCTTCACTGAAGAAAGTAGCCTAGGAAAAGTTGTTCATACCTCTATACTTAATCAGTTTGAGAAAACAGTTGTCCTACAGAATTTGAAGAAATTAGTTGGCCTTGGCACACCAAAGAAACACACTTCCAAATTCTCTCATCTCTGTCTTCAGAAATCATCAGTGCTCAGAGGTAAAGCCAGAATCAGCTAGAGTAGACTACTGAACAAGCTGAAAATTGTGTCTTAATCATGCTTTTTCACCCCCAGGATCAAAGAATGGTAGAAAAGAGGATCCTCAGAGATCCAAAGTCCTTCTGCCTCTCCTTATAGTCCAAAGAGAACATATTCCTAAAGTGGCCAGCTGTTCATATTGTCCCTGCAACAGGCTGCTGGCCCCGTGACATCATTTTATGTCGTCTTGAGTAGCAGTCTAATGATGAGATTGAGTTAGGTGGTCTTAGCTTTGGGTCTTTATCTTTTGATATTGCTCTTTCTCAGTTTTGTGCTTTGTTAAAATTCCTCCTGATTTCTTCCTTTCTACACTTCATTATTCTCTTCTCCATTAATTACCATCTGGAGAATTTCAAATATTTACTTCATTATCAAGTTTCAAACTGCTTTCAGAGATTTTAAAACTAACTTGAACATTTCAGTGGTCCATATTACTCCTTGTACATTGGTCCTTCAATCCATCCTCCCTCCCTCCCTCCCTTCCTCTCTCTCTCTCTCTCTCTCTCTCTCTCTCTCTCTCTCTCTCTCTTTCTCTCTCTCTCTCTCTCGTTTGTGTATTCATGCACAGTAGAGGTCAATGTTAGGTGTCTTCCTCTATTAGGCTGTCTTAATTAAATGATGTAGGAGGGCCCAGCCCACTGTGGGCAGCACCATTCCTCAGACAGGTAGTATTGGGCTATATAAAAAAGCTGGCAATGCATAAGCCAGTGTGCAAGCCAAAATGTGGACCTCCATAGATTCTGTCTTAGCTCCTTCCTGGAGTTACTGACCTCATTCTTCCCTTAGTTATGAACCATGACCTAGAAGTATAAGATTAAATTAATTCTGTTCCTTCTGGTTTTTTGTCAGTTTTTATTTTGTTTTGTTGTTGTTGTTTTTTATCCCAACAACAGGATACCTCCAGAAATGGACTCAAGGTTCTGTGTATAGCACATGGTCAGCCTCTAGGCACAGCACTCAGGTTTGGGAAGTCACCTCTTCCCATCTGTCTGGCTCCTTGTATGACAAGAAGACTGCCTAAGCTCAGAGCCTTCTGGGATCTGCCGAGCCCCAGCAAGGCACCATCATTGCCTGGGAGACAGAGCCTTTGTTTTCTGGGGTCAATAGATCTTGACAGGCAAAAGCTCTCCTTCCCTGCCCTGGTCTCTTTGAGAAGAAGGGGTAGCTGTTGGCTCTTGGAGAGAAGCTAAGGATCATTAGCTGGGGTCAAAGGGGAACAGTCTGACATCAATCATGTCACCTAGCAGAGATGGTGAAGCTCAGGAGTGCACCTGCCCCACGCCAGGGGGCCAGGGCTCTCCCTTTCAGTGCCCTTCAAGAGATGACCAGCCATTCATCCAGGACAAGTATTGTAGCATGCAAACAAAATGGAACCAGAGAAAAGACCCAGTTTTAAAAGCACAGTTCTAAGGAGAGCTTATTCCCTTGCCAATGGGGGTAGGAAGGAACCACAGGAAACTGCTATGTTTCTATGATTAAATACAGCAAAGTTAATAGTGTTTCATCCTGCAACAAATCCACACCTGAGTGCAGATTTAGACATCTAGAAAAATGAACTGCATAGGTGTGGAGCCCAAGTTCTAGCTACATTGCTTCTGGGTTTATTTTCAGCTGTGGGTCTTGCATCATGGCCACAAAGAGCAGAGACAGCATGGTAAGCCCAAGCTCTCTTTTCTGCCCTAACAGCTACATGAGCCCCACATTCTTGCAAACCTCACAGGGACACAACCTGGATGAAGTTTCAAATTGTGATGGACTTCAATTATACAAAAAAAAAAAAAAAAGACAAAAAAGTGCCTAGAATTACACTCACTGGTCCTAGCCTGTCATTACCCTACACTCCCTGATGACATATGACTTTTATCTAAAGTCAGCTCCATTGAGTATCAGAAGTACAGCGGGTTCCATAAAAAAGATGACAGCATGAGATGATGAGCCATGGGCCACGGGTTCCTAGTTGGATAAACTTTGCATCTCTTTCTAAGGGTACCATATTTTAGTTTCAATTAAGATAAGTCAGTCTGAAAGAGGCAGGAGGATGAACAGCTGCCACAAGTGTGGAAGAACAGCACCAGCCATGCTCCCAGGGTATACCAGCCATGCTCCCAGGGTATACCAGCCATGCTCCCAGGGTATACCAGCCATGCTCCCAGGGTGCACCAGCCATGCTCCCAGAGTGCACCAGCCATGCTCCTAGGGTATACCAGCCATGCTCCCAGGGTGCACCAGCCATGCTCCCAGAGTGCACCAGCCATGTTCCCAGGGTGCACCAGCCATGCTCCCAGGGCGTACCAGTCATGCTCCCAGGATGCACCAGCCAGCCATGCTCCCAGGGTGCACCAGCCAAGTTTTTAGGGGTACACTAGCTGTACTCTCAGGAATGCACCAGCACTCTTAGGGGCTGGGGTCTTACCACCAGCACAGTCTTGACCCCCTGTCAGCTTTTAGAAAATCTCTGCGTCTCCAGTTTTACATTTGCAAAAGAAACTATTGGTGTGCTATACTGTTAGGATGATGGATAATAAAAAGTCAGGCTCTATTGTGGTATCAAGACCCCAGAGCAAATGAGCTCCATCCTCCGTTTGTGGGATGTGACAGGCAACATCTGCATTGGAAAGCACTTAGATAGTTTCTTGTAAACAGAAATAGACAGCTACCCTCAGGTCCAGCAGTTCCACTCCTTGGCTGTTCCAAAGGAAAAATGAAACTTATACACATAAAGCTATTTCATGCAGATTCACATTTGCCTTTACTTACAATAGCAAAAACTTCCTGGAAACAGTCCAACTTATGTCAGTTGGTGAGCAGGTAAACAAGCTGGGGGACAGTCTTACAAGCAGAGCTAATTGGCTACACAAACATTGCTGACACATGCCACAACATGGAAGAATTTCAAAATCACTCTGAGGGAGGGCAGTCAGACGCCACGAGGATGGATTGGACAATTGCATTTATACAAGTTTTGGAAAAGACAAATACAATCTTCAGGGACAGAAAGCAGATCAGTGCTTGTGTGGATCGGGCAGCGGGAAGGTTGCATGGAAGGAGTTGAGGGAAATGGTTTTTGTCTTGCTTAAAGTGGTGCATGCAGTTGTCAAAAGTCGGCCAGCTGTGCATTTAAAATGTGTCCATCTTATGGCATGAAAATCACTCCTCAGCAAAGTCAGTGAGGAAAGAGAAGGTTGATCCTAGAGTCTATAATTTGCTCAAGTCCTAACTCTTCAGAGACTTATTTACTTTAAGTAACTGCTTCTAAACCACACCAGACATAAGAGGTTATGAGTGTCTACAAAGTGGTCGCAACAAAACATCCATGGACATAAAGCTACACATGCATCACCACAACTGCACACATCGGACTCTCATGCTAGATCTCAGAGAAGAGCCATACAGAGCGCCTTCCAGCAGGAGCCAGGACTTCTCAGCAGCTGCAAATTGTCATGGAGAAAATGAAGAAAGGAGGGAGCTGTGTGCTCACTGCCAAGTGTTTGTGAGGAGGTTAGTCTAACAAGATAGCCCAGAAAGATACAGAGAGGCCTCTAGGACACGATGACAGAGAGGCCTTTAGCGGGGGTCTCAGGTGCCCTTCTAGGAACAGAAGAGCTCCAGACAGATGTGGACAAGTGAGTCTGTTCTTAGGGTCAAGAAGGCAGGTGTGGCTCTCCTGGTTGAAAAAAAGGTGCACACTAAGGACAGTCAGTCTGGTGTGGCTGGGCCGCAATCTCATTCCTCTGGATCAGCCACAGATGCCTCCTGGAAGTCATCAATCATGTGCATGACAGGTCAACAGAGTTACTTTCTGATATTCACTTCACCACCATGATGTCCTTTATGCACCTTGCCCTGTGTGAGCTTCGGGCTCACTGAATGTGGCTGGTGTCCTTTCACAGAGATGTCATTTATCAGCACATCAAAGAATTCCCATGGTGCTCTCCTCCTGCTCCTCAGCCCACTTCTAGGACTCAGTTATCTAGGACTTCCTCCCCCCACCAGGGTCTGTGTCACAGGAGGACCAGTTCCACATTGGCATCTGACTGACTCATCTGAATAGGAATGAAGGGGAAACCCGGGTAGCATCAAGGAGAATTTTCAAGGACTAGCAAAGGCTAAGACCAGTTAAGAGACTGTCAATGTGGGTGAGATCTCTTAATGGGTAAAGTATCTGCCTTGCATGTATATGAACCTGAGTGTGGTTCTCAGAACTCAGGAAGGGCAGGTGTGATGATATATGTCTGTATTGCTGGAGAGACGGAAGCACATAGACCTCTGTGGCTTCCTGAACAGCTAACCCAGCCTACTTGGTAAACTTTAGGCCAATGACTCACACACACACACACACACACACACACCACACACCACATATACACAACATACCACATACACACGCACACCACACACACAGCCACACATACCACACATACACACACACCACATACTCATACCATACACACACATACCACACACATACACACACATACCACATACACACACACACCACACACTCACACCATACACACATACCACATACACACATCACACACACACCATGCACACATATTACACACACACCACATACATACACCACACACACATATACACACATACCACACACACCACACATACACACACCACACACACATACACATACATACCACACACACACCTCACATACATACACACCACACACTCACACCATACACACACTCGCACCATTCACACACACCATGCACACATATCACACACACACCACATACACACACCACACACACATACACACACATACCACACACACACACCACACATACACACACACCACACACTCACACATACACACACCACACACTCACACATACACACACCACACACACACACCACACATACACACACACTACACACTCACACCATACACACACACCACACACTCACACCATACACACACACCACACACTCACACCATACACACACCACACACACACACCACACATACACACACACCACACACTCACACCATACACACACACCACACATACCACACACACACACCATACACATAACACACATACACACCACACACACACACACACACACACACAGTCTAGCCCTTCGGGAAGCACTAAGGTTCGCTTTCTAGGACCTCCACCCCTTAGCTCCTCAGTGGCTTCATCATCAGTTCACATTGTTGTGTGATGTGAGTGAACATCTGAAAGACACAAGTTCCTAATAGAATTAGACAGGCGTGAGGCCCCATGTTCAACACCACAATACAGTCCCCAAATCACTGTGAACGGGGCCAGCTGGTCACTGGTTGAATTATTTAAGGTAAAGAAGCATGTACGTGGGAAAAGGAAGCTTTAAACACATTTGCAAAAGATGGCATTCTCACTAACTGGGCACCCACATATCCCCAATGTCCACCCAGCATCTCCCATTACTCCCAAGGACAGAAGGATCATGGGAGTATAAACACAGGCATGTGCTAACTAGGTATGGGACTCCACTCCCTGTAAACCACCTTATTGGTGGCATCTCAGATGCAGAACTGGGAGAATTTGGATAACCCAGGCACACAGTTACAGTCCAGGAAAGTGAGCTGTATGCAGAGAGGGTGCCCTTTGCTCCCCACTCTCCCGGGGGTTCCCTTCAGTTTCCCCCCTCCTCTTCAGAACAGAGCCACAAGCATGATAAATTCCCTTAGTAATCTTTGTGGTCCGACAGCAGGGCCCCAGATGTCACCACATTCCCCGGGGCGCTGGTGCCCTTTCCTGTATCTCCACATGGCCCCAGGAAGAGACATGAACACCCATCATTATGCCACACTTAGAGGCTGCCTCAAACACTAACTGTGGACAAGGGTACCATTAGGCCAAATTCAGGCACCCAAACTGTTGTTTTGTTTTGCAAGGAAGCTCAGTTTTCTTCTGCTTCTCCTAGTCTGAAAATTATTTGTTTCATATTCTCATCAAGATCGAAGATGACTAGATATTTAGCCTCCTTGCACTTGTTAACAGGTATTTCTAGAGGACAGTCAAGCACATTCAGCCAGAAATCCTCTTCCATGGGCATAAAGTAAAACAGAACTCTAAGGGTAATTCTTCTCTTGGTCAGTCTGTCATGTGACATGTGATGGTCGGTCATAGGAAGTTAGGCACATCCCACCTCAGATTACCAAAAAGACTGTAACAGTTTATCTCCCACTTGTCCTGTGAGATACATTATGGGAACTAGACACATGGACAGCAAAATGCTTAATGAAATCAGCAACAGAGGTGGAAGTTTGGAGCAATGGAAGGCAGGAATGGACGGCCTCCTAGAAAGAGCCCCCATGACTGGGGGGTTCACAGCTGGGACTGTGACAGGGTCGGGAAGGGTGCATTCTCTTTAGTTTTCTCACAGTTGAGTATGTGGGGGTTAGGGTATGAAGGCATGTCGAAGGTAGGTCTGGGTTCAGGAGACTTTAGAGGAGTTTGTATGACTTGGGCTCATGGATGGTGGCCCAGGGCTAGTGGGTGGTCTAAGGACAAGATTCAGAGACCTGCTGACATTGGGACATTAACTAACATCTGCGGTACTCAGGAGAGGCCTACTCACCAGTCAGAGGTAGATATCCACACCAGGGGTGGCTCTCATGAATCCCTTGAATCTTGTTGACTGTATCTGCTCCAGGGGCTCATCACCCATTATCAGAGATGAGTAAACAAAGGAGACATACATGGAATGTAAGATGTGTCATCAGCCAGAAAGACTGGAAAGGCACTAATCTCTTCAACAAAAATGAAGGAATCATAACCTCTGACCTACAGTCTGTCCAGCCTAGAAAATATGCTAGGGTAAGGATGACACAGATTGTGGGAGTGGCCAAACAATGATAGTTCCAGCCACAAACCGATGCCACAATAGTGAGCCCACCCCTGACGCTGCCTGGAGTGACAGGACCCAGAGGCTGGATGGCCCAGAGACTAGGAAAGAACCAAACACTACTGGAGGTGGGGGGTGTCAATGTAACAATTTCTAATGATATCTGCTGTACTCAAAGACTGGTGACTAACACAATAGTCATCAGAGGCTTCATCCAGCAACTGGTGGGAACAGAAGCAGAGATCGACAGTCAGACACTAGGTGGAGCTGAGGGAATCCTGCTGAAGAGCAAAGGGAAGACTGTAGGGGTCAGAGAGGTCAAAGCCACACAGGAAAACCCACAAAATCAATTAAGCTGGGCCCATGGGGGCTCACCGAGACTGAACTGACAACCAGGGAGCCTGCATGGGACAGATCTAGGCCTCTGCATATATGTGACAAGGTTGTAACTTGCTCTCCTTGTGGGACTAACAGTGGGAATGGGAGGTGGGGGCTGCCTCTGACTCTCTTGGTGGCTTCTGGCACCCTATTCCCCAACCTTAGTGCAAGGCAAGGTGTTCAGTCTTACTGTAACTTGATACGTCATGTTCTGAAAATGTCCATGGGAGGCCTGCCCTTTTCTGAATACAAACTGAGGAAGAGTAGATGGGGGAGCAGAGGGGAGGTGGTGGGAGGAACTGGGAGAAGAAGAAAAGGAAACTGTGGTCAGGATGTAAAATAAAAAAAAAAAATGAAAGAAAATCATACAGGAGTCAGGAAATCTTCCACCCTGTTGGTGATATATTTTAACATCATTCATTCTGACTTTTTCAGGTGGGAGTAAAACCCAGACAACAGGAGTGGCCTCTTCTCACACACAGTGCACTTAACAGATAGACCTATAGAAAATGCAAGGGATGGCCATCTAGAAATAACAGCAGACAGTGACTTCTTCCCATTCCCACCAGCCTCCCCAGATCAGCCTGGAACACCCAACTGGGCCTGATGTGTCAGTTATGTGCTTCTCTCTGTCTTCCAAACTACCTCTACCCCCGGGAGCCACACTGGTTTACTGGCTTGTCCTGGATTCAGGATACACTGTCTACCTCAGTCATTTTCCTATTATCCTAGAATCTTTGGAGTGACTTGCCCCAACACAAGAGATCCCATCTGAGTCTTCCTGTGACCTGGAGGGAGGTGGAGGACTCTGGATTGCATGGGAAGAGAGAATCTTTTTTCTTGTGTCCAAGCCCACATATCTGTTTCTAGGTCATGAGCTAATCTAATTGGCCTCTGGCTACCATTTTTACCTCAGATGAATCATGCATTGGCAGCTGGACAGGTATTCTACAATGTTCTATGGATCTCAAGTTCTATGGATTCAAGATTTTGGAATAGGATCAATTCTATCAAGCCATCAGACATATATTGAGCTCCCTATGATGAAAAGAATAAAAGGAAAAGCTTGCTCTCTGGGAGTCTACAGATGAGGGTGGGAACAATTGCACAGTGCAGAGCATGCCGCAACCCATAGTCCTGGGGTTTCAGGGACCACAGAAGGACAACAGGATCTGCATCAGATGTCAGGGCCGAATCCATGGGTAGACTTGTCATCACTTTGTTCTCCATCCCTGGTCTCATCGTCAAAGCATCCCATATCCAATCCTTTCTTCCCACAGCCTGCTCTACAGCCCTGTTCTAAGCCATCATCTCCCATTAGGGTCCTACAGTGCTCCCCTCCCAGGTCACCCTGCTTTTGCGCTTGTCCCTACATGGCTCATGTCTCCAGGTCATTATCAAACACCCCTCCCTGGGGGAGACTTCTCTCCTGGCCCCGGTTCCTCTTTCCCTTCAAAAGCACCCGGTCAGTCTCCCTACTCACAGTGATTACCACTCTTTGTGACCCACGTGGTTTCCTTATTTTTCTTTATTTACTGTGTGCACCCCTACACACACACACACACACACACACACACACACACACACACACACACACGCTGAAATGCAAGCTCCACGAGAGTGAGGCTTTTGTTTCTCAGTGCACAGCTCTGTCCCCAGGGCCTTAAGCAGTGACTGACACATAATAGGTATGAATTAACTGGTGAGGGGAAGGGAAGAATCGGCCCTTGTCCCCTCTTCCCCTTCCCTTATGAATAGAGTCTTGAACCCGCCTTCACCCCTTCCCCTTCTTTTTTTAATTTCTGAGGACTAGGAGTCATTTTCAGGATCTTTAAGGCAGATCAAGTGTCAGACATCCCTTCCTGATTAATTACATAAAACTCCAACCCAGATTCTGACATAGAAACCTTCTCCCGTGCACCACTGTTTGTAATTAAGGGGAAATTGATGGATTCATTCTCACACCAAATTAACCCACATTTAGAATTAGACGGCCTCTGATTTAGCAATATGCAGCTTTTGCTGAAGTAGATAACAGACAGGAAGGTACCCTTTAAGATGTTGGTCATCACATAAATGCCTTTGTCTTTGTTACTTTGTATAAAAAGTATATTTAACATATTTTCATCATGAATATTCACATTTAATGAGCTTGGAAAGTGAGCATCAGTGAAGCTTTAATCACATGTATCCGACATTAATTTTCTATAAAATGCTGCTTCAGATTAGCCAGGGATAGAAATGGTACCTTAGAATCTGTCCATGGTACCAATGCAACCCAACCCTCACATTCCCCATCCCCACCCCCAACCCGACACCAATTTTCAGAACCTTGTGGAAAGCTCTGTATTGACTTGTACTCTGGTTGAGAGTGAAATTTTAAGAAGTGTAAAAAACAGAAAGAAGGTGGTGTATCTTTGTAAAGAATAAGAAAAAGAAAGCAAGCGGAGTACTCTGCTCCTCACATCCTTTGCTTCCACCTTAAGAAAATGCCCTGTTCTATCTAGAAGGACCCACGCTAAGAACCATCCCCTTTCTATACATTATCATCCCACATCCTGCTGTCCCAGGGAGAGTTTTGGTTCAATTGAAAAGCCGGATCCCGAGGAAGCCTTTCTTCAAGGAATAGATTATAGCTGACTTCAGAAATTCCAAAGGCCATTTACAGAGGGAAAAAAAAGGCACAGAGAACAGCCAGGGCCTTTTCTGCTGCTCCGAGTCCATGGTGCTTTCATCCTCTATGAAACAAAAAAAGCTGAGGAAAATTAAGATTCCTTTCCAACATGAACTAGAAATTCTTTAAAAGATCTAAAGTGAGTGTGTGTGTATGGGGAGTGATGTGCTACAAACATACATGAAATGCCCTGCACACCCAGCCTGGCCACAGGCAGCTGAGTGAACTGGTTTGAGATTCTATCTAAAGGAGTGTGAACAATAGATAGGGTACAGAGTCACAGAGGCTGGAAGCCCCCTCTGGAGACAGTCACAGAAGATGTGGTGAGGAACCTTCATCTGGGGTAATGGCTGTTTCTGCTTCCTCATGTTCAACGCTCATTATCTGTCACAGATGAGGTCTACCTGTCCTACTGAGCCAGTTTGCCACAAGACAGGAATCAAAAATAGAATATTCTCTGCTTGCTATAATTTGCTGAACATAGACTATCAGGTCAATAGTTAGCAAAATGAATAAAGCTGCCATTTTATGTTTCCAGAGCCTGACAGGAACTATAAATCTCCAAAATAAAGTTGGTTCACATACACGTTTCCACATACAATATATACTGGTCTCCACACATGTAAACACATATGTACTCACACATGAATATTCCCCCACATCTCCATACACACATAAAATTTTAAAAAATTGCAAATAAATGAAAAAGATTCTTTGATGATCTACAATACATTTGCATAGTGACAATATCTTTGAAATCCACAGAGCAGTGGTTCTTAGCCTTCCTAATGCTGGACCCTGAAATACAGTTCCTCATGTTGTGGTGACCCCCAACCATAAAATTATTTCATTCCTACTTCATACTGTAATTTTGATAGTTATGAATCATAATATAGATATTTCTTTTCTGATGGTCTTAAGTGACCCCTGTGAAAGGGTTTGACCCCAAAGGGGTCATGACCCATAGGTTGAGAATGACTGCCACAGACAGTCTTGGGCAGCATCTTTAAGGCAGAGGGACTGATACCAGGCACTCATATCTTCTTCTAAGCAGAGATCTAAGATACTCCTCCTTCTCACTTCAAAAAACTTTGAGAGACACAAAGCAAGGATTATCTCCATATATGTGTGTAGCATAACAGAGTTGAATCAAGTTTCATCCAAGTTCACACTAACATGCAAGAGACCAGCTCCTTAGACACAACAACAGAGAAGCACTTCTCAGACCACACTCAGCATGGGAAGGCCTCGGAGTAGCTGGGAGCAGGACTGAGTAGCAGGAGGTACATATCTGCTGAGCCCAAGAGACGAATTGTTTCCCTTGGGACCTTCACCGTGCCCCCAAAGGGGCCAAGAAACGGAACGCACATTTGCTTAAATCCACTTTACAGAATGAACCTGTTTCTCTTCGCTGCTTACGGGGCCTTGGTAATGTGGACGGAGGGGATGGTTTCATCAGCTCATTTTGTCTAGTTCTGGATGACCAGTTTTTAGGAATGGTTAATTTGTTTCTGGCTCAACCCCCTGCAGCTGCAGCTGGGAAAGCATTGTGGGGGAAGTGGGGCTCTGGAAGAGGAAGCCCTGGCTAGGGAAACCTCAGGAGGCTGGAGCTCCAGCAACAGGCTTCCCCAGTAGGAACTTGGAAGAGAAGGCACTGTAGAATGCTGCAGTCCATCTTTTTATAACTATAATAATATTTTGAAATTATAATTACATCATTCCTTTTCCTCCTTTCAAACGTTCTTGTTGAGCTTTCTCAAATTTATAGCCTTGTTTTATTTCATTGTTGTTGTGTGTATGCACATATATGTGCACTGATGCACCTGCCTAGTTTATAGAGTCACTGTATGCACACAGTCTCAGGGCTAACCACTTAGTGTCAGATAATATTGGAGATGGAGAGTGGAGGTCCATTTTACACACTAAAGTGTCTGTTCCTGTGATGGTAGACAGTCCCTCCTGACAAGTAAAAAACTATAGATAACAGATACACCACATTCAGTAAAGCTCTCTGGATTATACATTTGTAATAACTTCTGGCTAGTCAATCATTGCACTAGATATAGTTCAGGTATGATAGTTTACATCTGGAATCCCAGTAGTCAAAGGGGGAGAAAGAAGATTACTCAAGTGTGAACCAGCCTGGGGTATGTAGTAAGACCCTGTTTCAGAAACAAAAATATGAGGATCAAGAACTGATATGCAATAAACGTATTCCAAAAATGATGCATTCCTAAAATGGCTTTTGATGATCTCTGTATATCCTCAGCAGGCTATTATAAATATAGAGACAAACTTATATATTCCCAAAGTTTCCAAAACCTGAAGCTAACTATAGCACCAAAATAAACAGCTACAAACTTCAATAATTAGGATGCCAGTTTGAGAAGTCACTCCTGGACAGAGGGCCAGAGTTCTGTCATAGTGCAGCTCGGCCCAGAGCCTGGGGTTTATGATGCTGAGGCACAAATGGATATGTCATGAGACCATTCAGCATCCTTGAACAAAATATGCATGTAAAAATATTGACCGTGCCTGTCCATCTTGCTTGGTGTTTGTGAAAGTGACACCATTTACGAGTTGTCATCCGATCCTTGAGGAAAAAACATGCAAGGAATCCAGGTGAGTCACAGGCTAGGCCACGTGGCAGGTAGATTACTAGAAATGAGTTGAATTAAGATGAAAGAGCTAGCTAGTAATGTGCTTGATACATAGGCCAAACAGTATGAAATTAATATAAGTGTCTGAGTCATTTCTTTGGGGGACAAAAGCCACCACAGGCCAGGTACAAACCTCTGGCCCAACGGGCCAGGAAATCTCTCTACAACAGATGGCATCCCAACGTGGGCCAAACACCCGCATAAAGCCTGAGAATGTTTAAAAAGCTTAAAAAGCATTCTAGATCACTGAAACAGAGCCTAAAGCGGCTTTCTAAGTTGCATATTTGAACTGATTTATGGTACAGAGACAGCGTGGTGTTCAGGCTGGAATTTAAAAATGGCGCATCCACAGCACGCAGCTTAAACCTATAGGTTTCATGGAAGGCTTGGCAAAAGTGTGATTGATTTAAGGTTTCTGCTTATATTGAACAGAAAGGAAACAGAGTTAAAAATAGTTTTCTGGTTGCAGCATTTCCTGAATCCACTCTGGTTGCTGGCAGTGAGAGAGATGCAGTGGGCACCTCCGCCATATTGAAAAGCCGCCAAAAGGGTCGGAGTCAACAACACAGTGATCCTAGCATTTTAAAAGCTCTTTGGGTTAGAAAATGATTAAGGATTCTCAATAAAACACATTTGGACTCACAAAACCTCTAAATGGGGTACAATGTATGTAAAATATGCATAGGCTTCAGAGAGAGAGAAAAAAAGTAAAGAAAGCCCTTAAGAAAGAGAAATAGGAATAAAGATAAAAGCCACATAAAGATGGCAGATAAATAGAGAGTCTGGGTTATGGTCATTGTGTTTTCTTTTAATTTTTTAACTTTTAATGAGCTAACTGCAGAAAGACAATTGATTGCTAAGGCTGCAAAGTTAAACAAATAAATATACTTTAAAGATATCTTGACTTTGAAATCTGTTTATAAGAATATGTTGCTTGGGAAAAGAGTTTCTGTTTTTGTCTCCACAGAAGATCAAAACCTGTGGATTGGTTACAGGCAAATGTGGTTTCATTTGCCAAGGCCACCTGAACATTCTCTGATGGGAAGATCAGCTTCCAAGATACCAGTTGAGATGATCTAGCCTCAAGACCCCATGAGATTGCCAACGTCCTTTGTCAGCAGGAAGTAGTAGTAAAAAAAAAGAAAGCTACTTCCAATTTTCCAAATATTACTTATTAATGTTTGTTTTCATTATAAATGGTTAATGGTCATAGTCAATTTCCTTCAAAAAAAGGGAGGAAGATATGATATAGGAATGATTAGGAAAGATAAGTAGATTTTGATTTATTGATATAAACTTAAGGTCAATTTTGTAATGCTTTATGTATTTCTCTACTCTTGATTAAGGTATGATGCTGATGTAACTCATTTAAAATTGTAATGTGTCATTGAGAAATGCAGATGAATAGTCATCTATGATAACCAAACTTATAGTCATGTTAGTTAGGTTTTTGTAGGTATACAAAGATATATTTCAATTAAGTAGGTAGTCTTCAAACACTTCAAAGACATGCAGAATATGGCATTTAAAATATTTTAAGAACTTAGACTTTTCGGGACAGTGAGACAGGTCTGCTCCTGGCAGCACCAATGTATTTCAGGAAAATGGTGGGCACTGAAGAAACTTCATGTGAAATTTACTTTGTGGCAACAGTTAGCCACTGGACAAGTATTAACTGCTTGATAATATGCTGTATAAACTGGACATGCAGATTCCATGGGAAAGTGACCTCTGAACTTTGGCAGAACAAGCTGAGATGGTCCTTCGGGTTCCTGCTTTACAGAAAAATTTCCAGGCATCTTTCAGGACACAAGGAAAAGAAGCTGATGGACTGTGACAGATTTCCTGCATCACTGAAAGGTATGCCAGAGACTTTGGGCCTATAGGCTGAAGATGATACCCCAACATTACAAAGGAACTTTGGGTGACTGTCCAGGTAGACAGGTGTTATCTCTGTCATTTTCTAGACTTTGGAAGTTGCTTGCACTTCCTGTTTATTTGGATAATATTATACCTTTCTGTGGTCTTTGATGAGGTTGAAGTTTGAGAACTATAGGTATAGTTTTTCTTAGATATTTTAAAAGGTATATTAGATATGAAACTTTAGCCTCACAAGGATAAGGTAGATAATGGAATATTTTCTTTAAGTTTGTTAATTACAAATAGACTAGATATTGTAAGTGTAATTTTTGTTTGATAGTTGTTCTGTTGTATGTAATTTTGCTATATGAAAATTGAAACCTTCCTTTTTGATTAGACAGAAAAGAGGAAATGTGGTGCAAATGTTCTCTGTATGCTGTAAATAAAGGACTGTTTTGGCCTTTGTGGAGCACCATAGAAGTAGGTAGAGAATCAGAGGACAGACAGGTAGAAGGAGGGTGGAGTTAGTCAGTCACCATCCAATCCCCGAGGAAGAAACATGTAAGGAATCCAGGTGAGCCATGGGCCAGGCCACGTGGCAGGTAGAATACTAGAAATGGGTTGAATTAAGATGAAAGAGCTAGCTAGTAATGTGCTTGATACATGGGCCAAACAGTATGAAGTTAAAAAAAAAAGAAAGAAAGAAAGTGGCACCATTTACATAGTTCATTCTCATCTCTAAAAAACAGTCCATCACATTCATAATTTCACACAATGAAGACACACAAAATGGCCAGCAGACAGGGATCCTTAGGAAAAGAGGAACACAGGCAAAGGAAGCCACTAAGGGATAGCGCAAAAGAATTCACGTGCTGATGACGGAGTCTAAACTCTGTATCTAAAGGTGATAAAGAGTGTCTGCTCAAGTTGTACAGTTAGCAGATATTGTGTGCAGCTATATTTAGAATCCCCTTTGCTATTCCAACTTTAGGGAGGGACAATTGGAACTCCAGAGTGCTCTTCTGGAGGGTCAGAGTCACTGAGGCTCCAACAGTTTGGGAGTGGACAGGACACGGGAAGAGGAGGAAGCAAGAATGGGGGACCATCAGGAAAAATTCAACAGTACCAACACTGCAGAGAACCTGGCTGCAAGTTCTCTGTGACATCCCCATCCTTCCTACATCACACTACCACCTCCTCATCCTTCCTACATCACACTGCCACCTCCTCATCCTTCCTACATCACACTGCCACCTCCCCATCCTTCCTACATCACACTGCCACCTCCCCATCCTTCCCACATCACACTGCCACCTCCCCATCCT